>CM062818.1:1741456012-1742004312 GCA_031772625.1 Pinus tabuliformis | reverse complement strand
TCCAGGTAGTCGGCACCTTATCCGAACTCCTATCAGGAAAAGAAACACCAGTAAATCGAGGACCCTGGAAACCCAATTGTCAATGTTCAAATCTATCGGCAGACCTTGACCAACGTCTTAGTTGATCTAGGGGGTGCAATTAACATCTGACAAACATCGACTTGCTTAGAAACTCGGATTTACATCGGTAGAACCTACTTCCACGTTGTTAGAACTAGCTGACCGATCAGTAATTAGACCAGAAGCACCTTGTATGATGTCAAGGTTTCAGTGGATTCCTGGGAATACCCGACGATTTCCTGATAATTAATCCAAGAACCCGACTAGACGGACATCCGATAATTCTAGGTAGACCTGGCTCGCTATGTTGACGCCTACATTGGTTGCCGGCAGGGAAACATGACCATAACAGAGGGCAGATATCAAAAATCTAATCTTGTACCCTCCAGCGCAGCCAAGCATCACGATGATGAGAACCAACCTGCGCCTGCCTCATATATCACTGACAATATTAGACCCCCATTAACAGTCCAGGAAGTGCTGATTTCAAAGATCAAACGGAAGAAGACGATGCCATCAATAAATTCATTAATCAAACAGAATCCACATCGTATACACAATGTTTTATGATAAAAGCGGCATTTGATAACGAATTAGAGGACGATCCTCTAAAAGATTACATGACCAAATTATACTGTGACTTCTGTCGCTAATAGCAAAGTAGTGCAAATTGAACCGGGGAAAACTTTAAACATTAACGCCAATCTGACACAAGATCAAGAGACGAACTCATCCAGCTGTTACGAAAGTATCAGGAGGCATTTGCATTGGATTTCTGATATGAAAAGGATTGATCCCCAGCTATGCACACATCATATTATATTGAAAAAGATGCAAGACCTGTTCGACAACCGCAAAGAAGACTCAATCCCCATTTAAAAGATGTTGTAAAAGCTGAGCTTCAGAAACTTTTAGATGTTGATTTTATTTATCCTATTTCTGACAGCAAATGGGTCTCTCCACTTGTGGTAGTACCTAAAAAGAACGGGAAATGGAGGATCTGTGTGGATTATAGAGAATTAAACAAAGCCACACAAAAAAGATCACTTTCCTCTTCCATTCATAGATCAGGTACTGGACACCTTAGCAGGCAAGAAATTCTTTTCTTTCTTGGATGGCTTCAGCGGATACAATCAGATTCAGATTGCCCCTGAAAGACCAGGATAAGAATACCTTTACTTGTCCCTGGGGAACGTTCGCCTATCGAGTCTTACCTTTTGGTTTATGTAATGCTCCAGCCACATTCCAAAGGGTTGTTCTTAGCATCTTTGCAGATTTAATTAATGATGGATTGGAAGTCTACATGGATGATTTCACACCATATGGAGATGACTTTGATCCAGCGCTAGATACTCTCGAAAAAGTCCTACAGCGCTGCATCGCTACCAGACTTTGCTTGAGTCACGAAAAGTGTTACATGATGATGACCGAAGGACTCATTCTGGGACACTATATTTCAGCAGCTGGTATTCAGGTAGACCCGGCTAAAATTCAAGTACTTTTGCTTATTCCAACCCCCACTAATCAAACAGAGGTACGCAGTTTTCTTGGTTTTTTCGGGTATTATAGACGATTCATACAACATTATTCACATATTGCCGCACCTTTACATGCATTAACTGGAAATGTTGACTTCTTATGGACATAGAAATGTGATCGAGCCTTCAAAGAATTAAAGAAGCTGGTATCTACAGCTCCAGTTCTCCGAGGACCTAATTGGGATTTACCATTCCAAATTTCAACTGACACCTCAGACACAGCAATCGGTGCAGTTCTGGGCCAAGAAGAGGATAAAAGACCATACGCCATCTATTACATCAGCAAAAATTTGGCTCCGGCTGAATTAAATTACACTGTCACCGAAAAAGAATTTTTAGCTGTGATACACGCTGTTAATAAATTTAGACACTATATTACCGGCTATCCCGTTATTTTGTATACAGACCATTCTGCTATTAAGTATTTAGCAAATAAGCCCGTTACAAATGGAAGAATAACCAGGTGGTTGATCCTGTTGCAGGAATTTGATATTACAATCAGAGATCGACGGGGAAGGAGAACCCTGTAGCGGAGATTTCCTCTCACGAATACCAAAATCAGTTGAAGCGGCAGCAGTCGAGGACCAATTTCCAGACGAACACCTATTTGTTGTCGCTGTTCAGACTCCCTGGTACGCTGATGTTGCTAACTATCTTGCAGTAGGTAAGCTTCCAAAACATTTAACCCCCAATGAACGGAAGCAGATTGTTCAGAGAAGCAATCGATTTTCGTGGGTTGGGGGCTATTTGTTTCACACAGGAGCAGATATGGAAATCAGAAGATGTATTCGAGAGGACGAAATCTTTGATATCTTGAAAGCCTGCCATGACGGGCCATGTGGAGTACATTTTTCTGATCGAAGAACAGCACATAAAGTATTACAAACGGGATATTACTGGCCTACAATTTTCAAGGATGCGAAAAAATTTGTCTAGGCCTGTGATAGCTGTCAGCGTGCAGGACGACCTGGTCCAGCCGACGAAATGCCTTTGCGGCCTCAATTGGTGATCGAACCTTTCGAACGCTGGGCTCTAGACTTTGTCGGACCCATTAGCTGCCGCATCAAACCAAAGAACCTACATTTTGGTGGCAACTGAATATGTTACCAAATGGGTTGAAGCGGAGGCATTGCCTAGAGCCACAGAAGATTCGGTAATACAGTTCTTGTTCCATTTGTTTGTACGTTACGGTCTTCCGAGGGAAGTAATTACAGACGGAGGACCACAATTTGTGCGGCATCAATTTGCTGCAACACTCAATAACTATCATGTCCAGCATAAAATTACTACCCCATACCATCCTCAAGCAAATGGGCAAGTGGAGAGCAGCAATAAGGTAATAGAGTCTATTTTGACAAAAACTGTTGCCTCACATCGGCGTGATTGGTCTGCCCGACTACCCGAGGCACTGTGGGCTTATTGAACCACATGGAGAAGCACCACCGGCTATTCACCATATCACTTAGTGTTTGGAAAGCAGCCCATTTTTCCTATAGAATTCGAGATCCAAACGTTGCGAACGGCCCAAGAAGTCGGATTGGATTTAAGTGAAGCACAGAAAAATCGATTACAGCAAATTAATGAATTAGATGAAATAAGGCTCTATGCATTACAGAATACAGCACTTATTCAACAGCAGCGAGCCAAATGGCATGATGCGCTTATCGAAAACAAGATATTTCATGAAGGAGACTGGGCTCTGTTATATGATTCTAGATTTCAGGATTTCCCAGGGAAGCTTCAGACTCGTTGGTTGGGACCATACGAGATTCAAAAAGTCCATGACAATGGGACCCTTACTCTGATCACAATCGATGGGTCTGGATATACATTTAAGGTAAACGGCCACCGAGTTCGTCTGTATCGCAAACCGCTCACTCGGGAATCTTTTTGTCAGCAGCTACGCCAGGATACTAACATTGAGATTATGGGCGAGGAAGCAAAAACTTCCTCACCTGTAGATCAGTGAGAAATTCATTTTTTATTACCACATCTTGTATATAAGATTGTAAATTTTGTATATATATGTGTGCGTGCTGTTCCTTTTCAAAAGGAACAGCACTTGAGTGTTTTTGCTGTTCCTTTTCAAAAGGAACAACACTTGTGTGTTTTTGCTGTTCCTTTTCAAAAGGAACAGCACTTGTGTGTTTTTGCTGTTCCTTTTCAAAAGGAACAACACTTGTGTGTTTTTTCTGTTCCTTTTCAAAAGAAACAGCATGTGTGTGTTTTTGCTGTTCCTTTTCAAAAGGAACAACACTTGTGTGTTTTTGTTGTTCCTTTTCAAAGGAAGCACGTGTGTGTTTTTGCTGTTTCTTTTCAAAAGGAACAGCACTTGGGTGTTTTTTCTGTTCCTTTTCAAAAGGAACACACTTGTGTGTTTTTGCTGTTCCTTTTCAAAAGGAATAGCACTTGTGTGTTTTTGCTGTTCCTTTTCCAAAGGAATAGCACTTGTGTGTTTTGCTGTTCCTTTTCAAAAGGAACAGCACTTGTGTGTTTTTGCTGTTCCTTTTCAAAAGGAACAGCACTTGAGAGTTTTTGCTGTTCCTTTTCAAAAGGAACAGCACTTGAGTGTTTTTGCTGTTCCTTTTCAAAAGGAACAGCACTTGAGAGTTTTTTCTGTTCCTTTTCAAAAAGGAACAACACTTGAGTGTTTTTGCTGTTCCTTTTCAAGAGGAACAGCACTTGAGAGTTTTTGTTGTTCCTTTTCAAAAGGAACAGCACTTGTGTGTTTTTGCTGTTCCTTTTCAAAAAGGAACAGCACTTGAGTGTGTTTGCTGTTCCTTTTCAAAAGGAACAGCACTTGTGTGTCTTTGCTGTTCCTTTTCAAAAGGAACAACACTTGAGTGTTTTTGCTGTTCCTTTTCAAAAAGGAACAACACTTTTGGGTTTTTGGCTGTTCCTTTTTCAAAGGAAGCAGCATTTGTGTGCTTTTGCTGCCTTTTTTTAAGGCAATACATCAGAAGAACTCCTCCTCACCCTCCCTTTCAAAAAGGAGTAGTATGCTCTTGTCCCTTTCCTATAAAAGATGTGTTGTCCATCCTCTTTCCAAGGCCATAAGTAGCAGCTATACATTTATGCAATCAATATAAAAGTCAGGATATATCGAGATCAGCATATCATAAATCGCTATCTTTAACAGCCCTAGTATTGATGCAACAACAAAGGAAGGATTCACACACTCATCATTTTTTTGCTGTCATAGTCTCACCTCCTCTGCCTTGTTGGAAAATTTTATCATGTTGAGATCCTACAACTTTCTCTATTATTACTTGGAAATAAGAAAGAAGAAATTTATATCTTATTGGGATGACAAGACTTCTTCCGCCATTCCCACTCTTAAGGAGGGCTGAACCACCCTTATGTGTAATTATACAAGAGCAAAGTTTAAAAAAAAAAAAAAAAAAAAAGAGGCAAAAACAAAATAAAAACAAATTACTTGTCAAATGCAGGATAGGGGGTTTCATTAAAGAACCAGCCTACTATGATCATAGGATTGGAAGCGAAGTGGCATTCCCATCATGGCCACCACACCAGGGATATGGTCCAACGGGTTCACTACAAACCTTGGAACAGGGGGTCTCATTACGAGCCGGCCTGCCCACGTTTCGCACCTCTCTGGTGAATGGCATCATGGTTATCTGGTTACCAAGCCAGCATGATGGCCTGCATTTTGACAAAGAATTGCTCTTCAAAAATACACAAAGGACCATGGTTCTAGGGTGAAATAAACAACTCTGCCAAGGTTATAAACACCTGTCGGCAGCAGAGCTCTGTTAATGGTATTGGAGTCGTAATATATACACCAATTTGGATCATCTATCCTTGTAATAATTATATCTTACACTTTGATAGATACGTCGCATGAATATCTATCACCACCAATCATGGCAAAGGTATTGACTATGACTACCTCAGACCTTATATGAGTGCCAGATGTCCTATCCTCCTGTTTTGCATCACATCACGCAGGCTTATGCAAAACGCGATCTATCTTTCGCCTCGATCTCGGTATTTCTTTGTCTAATCGGAGTCATGGCAAAACTCTATATGTTGTTCCTTTATGACTTGGTGACGGTAGGCGGCTCCTCCTCCATTTGACGGTTGGGACAGCCTATCATATTGCGAGGGTGGAGGTGACCTCATTATTCTGCCGGCCACGTGTTAGCACATCATTTGGAGATGATATGGTACGAAGGTACGATATGGATTAACGGCATGACAATGCTATTTTTGCAATAAGTTGTTATTTACAATCAATTTTCATGCATGCTCTGTGTTTTTTCCTGTTGCGATTACGTTCCTTGCGACAGGTAATTGCTGTTCCATCCAGGATCTTGAAACAGAACCATGGGAGGCAAGGCTATCAGAAGCGAGCCTAGTGAGCTAGTAGTCTTCGAAGCTGCTCGGGAAATCCTAGAAAGGGCGGGGTGGCTAACTTATTTTAGCCGCCTGCGTGAATCAAATGAAACTGTGGCCATGGAATTCCTGCAGAATTTGCAGGAAGAACACTCCATAGTGGGTGGGAAGCAGATAATGGTCACGGAGGAAATAATCGCGGAAGTAACAGGATTACCAGCCTCAGGACCAATATGGATGACAAAGAAAGAGAGGTTGCAGAAGATCATAGAGATTTTCCAAGATGAAGGACAGAATCTATCAGTGAAGGGAAAAGGAGTGATGCCGGCAACACTAGGAGAACCCTGGAGTGAATTGGCAAAAGTGGTGCAGAGCTACATCACCTGCGAAGGGCGAAAAGATGTGGTAATACCGTGTCACCTTAAGCTCCTGGCTGTGTTAAAAGGAAAATGTTCTGTGAACCTCCCTGCATTGTTAAATTCATTACTGCATGATGCCTCTCGGAGCCAGAAAAAGGCACACCATGAAGATGCAGTGGTTAGCCACCATGGGTTGATTCACCTGATAGTGAGCTACAGTCCCACTCAGCAGCAGAGTAGCTGGGGGGAGCTTATTACAGCAATTGGAGGGGTAGTGGTATCACCATCCCCAAAGGCGAAGCATCCCGCTAGTACCTCTGAAGCACCCAAGGGGCCCAGAGAATCACCAAAACCCAAGCATCCCTCAGATACACCCGAGCAACCCAAGAAACGCACGGAGTCAGTAAAACGAAAATGTTCCTCTAGAGCATCTGGACATGCAGAAAAACATAAGGAACTGGCCACAGAAGAGCGTGCTGCCTCGAAACGAAGGCATTCCTCTGGCACGCCAGAACAATCTGAAAAACGCAGAAAGGTGGTGGTGGAAGAACAGAGGGCCAGCACACCCGAACAGCCCGAAAGGCCTAGGAAGTCAGCCCGGTTGGCAAGGATAAAAGGCAGGCTGGAGAAGATCCAGCCAAGCATTGACCAGCCGATCGAGATAACAGATGAGCCACCAGCGCCAGAACAGGAACCTTCGAGGGAAAATGTGGAACAAGTTGAGAACGAAGCAGAAGCCGAGGAAGGAAATGAACATTCTGACCCTGAGGCCGAGGCCGACTATCCGGGGGGAGCCACTGAGCAGCCAATTCAGGAAGAGGAAATGGAACAATTGAGGGACAGCCCGCCACAGGACCACGTGGAGGAAGAAGAGATGGCCACCATCTTGGCCAGCCTGGGAGATTATGCTTTACCTTCCAGTCCATCAGACCCTCCTGAAGGACCCTCTGGGGAAGAGACACATGAAGAATTCCATGAAAAAATGGCAGGGGGAGAAAACCCCCCTGTTGTTGACAAAGAAAATGTAAATACCAACCGGGAACAATCCGTTCCCAAGGCACCGAAAGAAAACCCACCTCCTGATGACGTGGGGAATGAAGACGCTTATCGGGAACAGTTCGCTCCCAGAATGCCAGAAGAAACCCTCGACGAAAGAGGAGCAGAACTGAGGGCCACTCATGCACCCACTACCGAGGCAAGAGAAATTAAGAAATTGAGAAAGAAACAGTAGAGACTGCTGAACATTATAGCCCAGCTTCGGCAGAAAATTCGAAGTTTGAAAGCCAGTCTGAGAATAAGAAGGACCGTAAGGAGAAAAAGAAGGACAAATGCAGCAGGGTCCTGTCAGATGAGAAGGCAAAGGGCTTATAGGCGTCTCGTAGGTCAATACTCTGCTGATAGACCTACGACTGTTCCAACCAGCACGGAGGAACAAAATGCCGTTCCATCTAATATGGAACATCAAAATGTCGTTCCATCAGATATGGAACATCAGAATGCCGTTCCTATTGACGCTAAGGAACAGACTGTCGTTCCAAATAGGCCATTGGAACCAACTGCCGTTCCAATCAAAACCGAGCCCCAAGACGACATTCCATTTACAGAGGGGCCATCGTACCCCTTTATTCATGTTAAGAAAGAAAGGGAAAACAAAGCAGTCCGAACTGAGGCACCACCTTTAGGGATAATTCGGGATACGAATTCCAGGCAGCGAAACGTGAAGGTCCAGGTAAGACTCCCTGCCTCTGAGAAATCATGGAAAAAGGATCCAAAAACCAAGGCCTTGCACCAAGAGATAAAGCAAGCCCGACAGGAGGCTGACCAGCTAAGGGAACAAATGATCCCTCGGGAAAAATACGAGGAGTTGCAGTAGGAAGCTGAGCAGTTAAGAGAACAAATGATCCCTCGGGAAAAATATGAAGAACTGCAGCAGCAACTGCGGAACATGAGTCAATCAGAGAGTCAGGCCTTTGAAAGATGGCAGAAGGAACAGGAAAAGGCTGCCAAGGTAACACGTCGACTAGATGCTGTTATTAAACAATTGGACAATGTATGTTCGCTGTATAATGATGTTTTGACTTGCAGGGTCCTTGCAAAGAATTATGCTTTATTTCTCCTTGAAAGATACTTAAGATTGAAAATAAAAGCTGTCAGGGCAGGTGCCCCTATTCAGATTAATACTGTTAATGATTTTATTGATTGTTGCAAACATTATGGGGTTAAGGTCCAATGGTTACTATGTGAATTCTATTTGCACAACATGGTGCTTGAACAGGAAACTGATTTAAACCCTGGCCCTTCCGTGGGAGATATACAGCTACAAGCCTTTGCTTCATTTGGGGTCAATCAGTTAAAGTGGCTCAGGGCTTATAATGCCTTTCAGAGGCAGGAGCACAACCTAGATCTATGGGTCAGGGCCGAGCCTAGAGACCCAGTTCACCTATGGCAATCACACAAAAGCCTTATGAGAACCCAGGGCGTCATGGAACTGTTATGAACCATGCATGAGGATTTGATCTGAAATAGCGTGGAATTCTTTCTGGCTATTAAGGATTCTGCCCTGGATGCTGCCAAATTCCGCTATCGGATTTCTACCCCAAGCATCCAGCTCAGGGAGCCATTCAAATACGAGAATTTTGAGCTGGCTGTTGAACGGTTGAGCCTTTATGGCCAGCGCATTTTGCAAGCTGGGCCGTCTTGGTTAGGATACCGGTTCCATAGCCCAATTATTTGGCACCCTGCACCTGGGTATCAGGCCTTGTATGATATGCCTGCAGATCAATTGAATCAATTCTTTGATAATCTGGTTGCTCACCATGGTTGCAGACCTCCTCACGAGATACCTTCTCCCGCTTATTCTCTTACCGCTCTCCATGTTAATTATAACGTTTTCATGAGGCCATGAAACAGAGTAAGCCGGGGGGTGTGTAGAGCATTGGAAAGGTATGTTTTAACGAGTAACTTAGTTGTGTCTCAAGCAATAGTTGTAACCTTTTCTTTGTTATAAAATAGGGAAAATGTAATGAGAATAAGCATGAATTACCCAATTACTAAAAGTTATCTTCTCTATGCAGGAAAAGACAAAAGGAGGAAGGCGCGGTGCAAAACGAGAGTTCCATGAGGAGACAACGGCTGTCCCTCCAAAACCAAATAAAATCCAGACCAGAGCGAGTAAATCACGGCAGATCAATCCGGGACGAGATGAAGGACTGTCAGTTCGGAAGGCTAGGCAAATAAAAGAGAGGAGTTAACAGTTTAACAGATAAAGATCCTGAGGGATCGTTACTTTCAATTATTTTGTTGTATAGTTAACTCTGCCATTACTTGTATAAAAAGGGGCAGCATCGAAGACTTAAGGGACTTTTGGATTATCTTGTATCTTTACTTTCGGTTTATAGACTTCACAGTCAGTTAAACTCAGACTATCGAGTCTCTTTGAGACTTAGTTTTGCTGTACTATCATTGATGCGTTAATATAATATATTTGGTATTACTTTCTCTCTGCATCTGAAGTAAGCTACGGCGGTGTGCCATTGGAAGCTAAGGGCCCGGCTCCAACGGACACTGGCTGATTGTATCATTATAGTTTGGCTTTGTGTGGTTTGTTTATTGCTCTTAATAATCTGATATACTTACATGCTGTTCCATACTCGTTCATCAGTAGTTTTCCTTTTGTAAATCTTTGTAACAAGTTTACATCATATTTCCAGAATTGTTCACATAACATTGCTATGAGTTGTTCACTTCTGTTACAGAGTTTATAAGTGGAATGTTTTAGCTACATATGGTTGGAGTGACGATCATAAGAAGATGGAATTAACATTGTGTGTGGACCACTGGTGATCATTTCAGATTATGTGTACATATGATTGACGTTTCCTGTTTATGGTGATTTGTTGTTACATTTTGATTAAGCTATCTACTTTTGTATATGATTAACGTTTCTTGTTTATGATGGTTTGCTGTTCCACTTGATTAAGCTGTCTACTTGTACAAAAGATTGCTCTTCCTTTGTATACAAGTTGGTGCCAAGAATTGAGAGTGTTGAACTCGCGAGACTTAGTTTCTTTACTACCATTCCTTTTGCTGCCGTTCCATTTCTGAATTGCCGTTCCTTTTTACTTGCATTCATTGGTTTGGTGTGGGAGGAGGATCAAGGCTGTCGTGAGACACAGCAGACGCTATTATGCTCCCAGATCCATGATCCATACTCTAATTACTTTTCCTTCATCAGTTTCTAAAGGGATGGGTTATTATTTCCGTACCCTTGACTGGTAAAGTTGCTGTGTGTGATTTCTTTCTGCAAAAGTAATTTAGCCATAGCTTAGCATCCGTTTACTCTTGTATTTCTTAGACCTATACTACTAAGCATTACTCTGACAAATAGCCTCAAATTGAGATACCCTTTACAATAACAAAGCGCCCCCGGATTGACTTGTAATGTGAGATAACTAGAGGTGAAAAAGGCCCTTGTTACAGCTCTACATTTTGGCGCCGTTGCCGGGGAAAGGGTATAGCCATTTGTCTTTTAAACAGGGTAGTGTACAAATCTGATAGGGGAGGGTTGGATTTTAAAAACGGAAGGTGAGAACCTACGTACGGAGCACGTAAAAGCGCTGCTCCACCGTCCACTTTCCTAGTAGAATTGATTGGTTAAATAGGATTTAGCAGCTTAGTTGGAGTGCATGACTAAGCAGAAAAAGCCAGAAAAAGATCAAAAGCCTCCACCCAAAGCCAAGGGGCCGGTGACCCTTGGACGAACGACCTTCATCGACGAAATCTATAAGAAAGCCGAATCTCAGCCATCAGTAGGTTATAGGAAAATCAATTCTAAATAGCCTACTAGCTCCCTTCAGGCCTCGGGATCACCATCTGAAGCCTTTGCTGAAGTGCACAGTCAAACAGAGGAGCAGGACTTTCAAGAAATTGAAAATTTGACTCCTGGACTATTGCATGAAGGGAATCTTAGTAACCTTTGTGAAGGAGGAGGAGAAACAGGGGAAATCGGGGAACCTAGATCTCCCATTGGACCAAACCAACCTTTAAATAGCCTAGATAAAGGAAGCGCTGTAAAAATCCTCGTTGAAGGAATTCATTCACCTCAGACAGTTGGGACCATCATCATCCCTGATAAAGGAAGTGTTGTCAAAACGATTCCTATTAAGACTATCCCTTCTCAACCAAGGAACACTCTCTTGGAAATTCCTGAAGATTACTGGCATATATTCGATCCCATGGTGCAGAATCAGCCAAACGCCCAGACCTCCACATTGCAATATCCTATAGTAGATTCTGCAGCAAATGCGCCCATGAAAGCTATCCCTCTCCAGCATATCCCCACATTTCATGGCCTTACATCAGAAGATCCGGATGCATTCTTGTTCGAATTTGACGTATTATGTAGAGGATACGATTACACCACCGATCCCCAGAAATTAAAATTGTTCCCCTCCACATTAAAAGGGGCTGCGTTAAGATGGTTTATGGGCTTAGGTGGTGGGGTCATTAACAATTGGGATCAAATGAAAGAAGCCTTTTTAAAGAAATATCAGGATTACTGTAGGTCAAGAGAACTAAAAGATGAAATCTTTCAAATGTCAGCCAGACCAAACGAAACTCTAGAAGAATATGTGGAACGTTTCCAATATAACTTGCAAAGATCTCCCTATGCATCGTTACCTCTGCCTGATAACGTGTTGAAAACAACATTAATTAGAGGTATGAAAGAAAAATGGATTGAAACGTTGAATATTATGGGGAAAGGAGACATTTATCAGGAAAATTTTGCTGATATCATTGATCTGTGTATCAGGAGCTCAAGAGGCAGCACGAGGATAAAACCAGTGGAATATGACCGCTTTACCAGAGATAACAGAACATCAACAGAGGGAGTAACGCGTGTGGAACTTGGAAATTTGCTAGAAAATTTTAAAACTGATATCCTGGGGACATTAACTACACAGCTTGATATTGTGCAGGCTAAACAGAAGCAAGCAGAGGCGGAATAGAATCTAGTGGTTTTCTGCCCTCGATGCAGGAAGAAACATAGCCACAAGAAATGCCCGCTGGATACAGTCCAAATATGTGCAATCTGTACCAAGGACCACCTGACTGAAAGCTGCCCCTCACTTCCTGGTTTGAAGGCAGTATACAAAGAAGCAGAAGAGGAGCTAGAATCGACATATTTTATTAACCAGCGTCGTCAATGGCAGCCTAGGCAATCTGGTATGTTTTCAGATCCCTCCTCTTCTTTTCAACCTCCGCAGTTCAATGCTCAGCAACAGAATATGTGGCAAAACCAGTCTCAGCCCCCGTTTTCGAATTGGTCACCTCAAATGTTTCCTACTCCGAATCCTTGGATGACCCAATTTGGTTGGCCAAAATTCCCTTATCCCCCGCCATATTGGAAAAATAATTCATATCCTCTGCAGTGGACCCCTTCTACTTCGCAAGGTTCACCCTGGCAGACAAGCTGGCCACGATCGACATATCAGCCAGGAGGATCAATTCCACTCCCTCAACCAACTCTGTCAGCCTTACAACAAAATCCCCAGCCTAATCTGAGACCGCAGCTCCCAGCCCAACCCAACCCTAATCCAAATAATAGACCAGTTCAATCTATTCAAATTATAGAATCCTCAGAGATTGAATCTGATCTGCAGGAGTGCAATTATCTTCAGTTAAGATCTGGGCGAATAATAGAAACTGAGGGACATAGAACAACTCACATCGAAGATCAGTTACCTATAGAACAACCATCACAACAGGAAGATGTAAATAAAGACTAGGCTCATCAGCAAGTAATTACATCTCCTCCACCTTTCCCAGAACGATTGGCCATTCCGCGACCAACACAATATCCGGACTTTGATATTCTCGGAGAACTACAAAACTTGTATATAAGAATACCATTCCTTCAAGCTATACAGGATATCCCCATATATGCAAAAACCATAAAAGACCTGTGTAGCAGAAAACCAAAAAGAAATGTAACCTCTAACCTAAGAGTCCAGGTAGTCGGCACCTTATCCGACCTCCTATCAGGAAAAGAAACACCAGTTAAATACGAGGACCCTGGAAACCCAATTGTCACTGTTCAAATCTATGGGCAGACCTTGACCAACGTCTTAGTTGATCTAGGGGCTGCAATTAACATCCAGACAACATCGACTTGCCAGAAACTCGGAATTACATCGGTAGAACCTACTTCCACGTTGTTAGAACTAGCTGACCGATCAGTAATTAGACCAGAAGGCACCTTGTATGATGTCATGGTTTCAGTGGATTCCTGGGAATACCCGACCGATTTCCTGATAATTAATCCAAGAACTTGACTAGACGGACATCCGATAATTCTAGGTAGACCCTGGCTCGCTACTGCTGACGCCTACATTGGTTGCCGGCAGGGAAACATAACCATAACCAGAGGGCCGGATATCAAAAATCTAATCTTGTACCCTCCAGCGCAGCCAAGCATCATGATGATGAGAACCAACCTGCGCCCTGCCTCATATATCACTGACAATATTAGACCCCCATTAACAGTCCAGGAAGTGCTAGATTTCAAAGATCAAACGGAAGACGATGCCATCAATAAATTCATTAATCAAACAGAATCCACATCGTATACACAATGTTTTATGATAAAAGAGGCATTTGATAACGAATTAGAGGACGATCCTCTAAAATATGAACATGACCAAATTATACCTGTGACTTCTGTCGCTAATAGCAAAGTAGTGCAAATTGAACCGGGGAAAACTTTAAACATTAACGCCAATCTGACACAAGATCAACAGACAAAACTCATCCAGCTGTTACAAAAATATCAGGAGGCATTTGCATTGGATTTCTGATATGAAAGGGATTGATCCCCAGCTATGCACACATCATATCTATATTGAAAAAGATGCAAGACCTGTTCGACAACCGCAAAGAAGACTCAATCCCCTTTTAAAAGATGTTGTAAAAGCTGAGCTTCAGAAACTTTTAGATGTTGATTTTATTTATCCTATTTCTGACAGCAAATGGGTCTCTCCACTTGTGGTAGTACCTAAAAAGAACGGGAAATGGAGGATCTGTGTGGATTATAGAGAATTAAACAAAGCCACACAAAAAGATCACTTTCCTCTTCCATTCATAGATCAGGTACTGGACACCTTAGCAGGCAAGAAATTCTTTTCTTTCTTGGATGGCTTCAGCGGATACAATCAGATTCAGATTGCCCCTGAAGACCAGGATAAGACTACCTTTACTTGTCCCTATGGAACGTTCGCCTATCGAGTCTTACCTTTTGGTTTATGTAATGCTCCAGCCACATTCCAAAGGGTTGTTCTTAGCATCTTTGCAGATTTAATTAATGATGGATTGGAATTCTACATGGATGATTTCACACCATATGGAGATGACTTTGATCCAGCGCTAGATACTCTCGAAAAAGTCCTACGGCGTTGCATCGCTACCAGACTTTGCTTGAGTCACAAAAAGTGTTACATGATGATGACCGAAGGACTCATTCTGGGACACTATATTTCAGCAGCTGGTATTCAGGTAGACCCGGCTAAAATTCAATTACTTTTGCTTATTCCAACCCCCACTAATCAAACAGAGGTACGCAGTTTTCTTGGTTTTTCCGGGTATTATAGACGATTCATACAACATTATTCACATATTGCCGCACCTTTGCATGCATTAACTGGAAATGTTGACTTCTTATGGACATAGAAATGTGATCGAGCCTTCAAAGAATTAAAGAAGCTGGTATCTACAGCTCCAGTTCTCCGAGGACCTAATTGGGATTTACCATTCCAAATTTCAACTGACACCTCAGACACAGCAATCGGTGCAGTTCTGGGCCAAGAAGAGGATAAAAGACCATACGCCATCTATTACATCAGCAAAAATTTGGCTCCGGCTGAATTAAATTACACTGTCACCGAAAAAGAATTTTTAGCTGTGATACATGCTGTTAATAAATTTAGACACTATATTACCGGCTATCCCGTTATTTTGTATACAGACCATTCTGCTATTAAGTATTTAGCAAATAAGCCCGTTACAAATGGAAGAATAACCAGGTGGTTGATCCTGTTGCAGGAATTTGATATTACAATCAGAGATCGACCGGGGAAGGAGAACCCTGTAGCGGATTTCCTCTCACGAATACCAAAATCAGTTGAAGCGGCAGCAGTCGAGGACCAATTTCCAGACGAACACCTATTTGTTGTCGCTGTTCAGACTCCCTGGTACGCTAATGTTGCTAACTATCTTGCAGTAAGTAAGCTTCCAAAACATTTAACCCCCAATGAACGGAAGCAGATTGTTCAGAGAAGCAATCGATTTTCGTGGGTTGGGGGCAGCGTTTGACCGCTTCCACACAGTCTTTAAAGAGTGAAAGCCAAAAATAGCCGGCACGTAAGATGCGCTGGGCTGTAGCAAGCCCTGATAGATGACCACCACAAGCTCCACAGTGGCAGTCATTTAGCACTGACTCTGCTTCCTCTAAGGTCAAACAGTGCCGAAGGATTGAATCAACCCCTCGACGGTATAAAGTATCACCAATGATAACATAATTTTTAGCCAGGTGATGTAATTTTTGACGTTCATTCTTGGAAAAAGTAGAGGGACACTTCGAAGTCTGGAGATAAACATTGACATCTCCATACCAAGGGTCGAGTGAAGAGATGAGGAATAAATGTTCGTCGGGAAAACTTTCCTCATAAACAGTATCCTCTCCACAAGGCAGCTCAGAAATTAGCTCAGCGAAAACCATGGATTTCTTAGACTTGGCAGACAAGAACTCGAGATCAAATTCTTGCAAAATGACTATCCATCGATTATATTTGCCCCCAATCACTCGCCTACTGAGGACAAACTGAAATGGATTGACCACCGCTAAGACAAAAGTTTTGCGTAGCAAGATATAATGACGGAGCCGCTGGACAGCATGGACAACTGCCAAGGCCAACTTCTCAACCGGAGAATAGCGAAGTTCAGGGCCTATTAAGCCTCGGCTCAAATAATAAATCACATGCTCTGTGAGAGCATCGTCCTCCTGAACTAGAACCATACCAATGTTTGATTTTGCTGCAGGGAGATATAAAAGGAAGTCTCTACCATAATCTGGTGGACTCAAAAGCGGGGCAAAGACTAGTGCCTTTTTCAAAGCATCAAATGATCGCTGCGCAAAGTCATCACACACAAATGGAACTCCTTTCCGTAGCAGATGCATGAACCCTTTAGTAATCTCAGCATAGTTCACTATAAACCGTCTTAAGAAATTAGCCTTCCCTTGAAGACTTTGAAGTTGTCGAATTGAGGACAGAGGAGGCAACTGAACTATTGCCTCAACCTTGAAGGGATCAACCCGAATCCCTTCATTTGACACAATGAACCCTAACAACCGACCGGACGTAACCGCGAAAATGCACTTGTTGGGATTCAACCGGATTTTATAAAAACGACATCACTCAAAAACCATTCGAAGATGACTAGGGTGATCAGTTCTCTTTCGAGAACGAGCAGCGAGATCATCCAAGTATGCTTCGATGACATGTTTGATGTCGTGGAAAGCATATGACATGGCCCGCTGAAAAGTGGCTCCAGCATTTTTAAGACCAAAAGGCATCTTTCTATATGCAAAGGTACCCTAGGGACATATAAAGGCTGTCTTATGTTGATCTTCAGGACGGATAGAAATTTGATTATAACCAGAAAAACCATCCATGAAGGAAAAAATCTCATTACCCGCACACTCGTCGATAATCTGATCAATGAATGGCGTGGGGTAATTATCTTTCGGACAAGCCTTGTTTAGGTCCCTAAAATCGATGCATACTCGGATTGTTCCTTTCTTTTTATCCACAAGGACTAGATTAGAAACCCAATCAGTAAGAGGAACAGGGTATATGAAACCCGCCTTTAGCAGCTTCTCAACTTTAGCTTTGATAGCTGCTACTTTCCTAGGGTTAACCGGCCGAAGCCTTTGACGAACCGGTTTGGCGTTTTCATACGTCTTGATCTCATGTTGAACTATAGAAGGATCAATGCCAGGCATTTCTTCATAAGACCAAGCAAATACATCTCGAAATTCCTTGAACAGGTCAGTGTAAATTTGAATTTCTTCAGGGGAACATTCAATTCCGATGAAGAGATTCTCGATCACGTTAGGGTCCCTAGAGATGTTTATAGGTATCGTTTTTGAAATCACCAACATATTACCTTCAGCACGAACGTGTGCTGGAGCCAAAGGATTTGACACCGTACAAACATCACTAGTAAAGAGCTCGAAGAATCTAGATTCTACTTCCTGCAATGGAGGAAGAAAGTATGAATGATGGTGTAAGTCTTCCCAAGGTCGATCTATACCCATCATTGCTTCGAGGATTGCTTCTTCAGAAGGTAAAACCGAATCTAAGCAGTCCAAGGCAGAGGTAGAATCAAGGCTCCAGGCCGGGGCCACATCACCATATAACTCCTCTTCGGAAAAAGGAGTAGAGTGGTCATCTGTAGAGTTGACGATAGACTGATATCTAAGCTTAGCTACAGATATAGGGAATGTCATTCCATTTACTTTTCCTTCAACTAATGTGGTCATAGGTGAAGGCAAGGTCCAAGGGTCTGAAAAATAACGAGTTCGAAAGAACTCTTCTCGAGGAGACTCCTTAGACGATGAAACGGCATGGATTTTAGCGAAAAGAGAGGGAAGATCAAAGGTACCCATCAATGAGGAATACATCCCCACTCCTAAATTCTCAGTAGGCGGATGAGGGTTATCCACTAAAGGAATAGTAGAGTCAGTGCTTGCTTGAGGATCGACTGGACAATAATCCAATTGATCAACCTTAATGATTTTCCCCTCATAAGGAAAGCAAATGACATGAAACAGAGTCGAAACAACGACGTCCATTTTGTATACCCAGTTCCTTCCTAAGAGGAGATTATAGTCTAGGTTAGCATCTATGACTTCTACTTCAATATTGATGACCTTCCCCCCAACACATATAGGAAAGGTCGGGATAATCCTATGTGGCTTATGAGAATGACCATCAAATGCAGTCAAGATGGTAGCTGAAGGAACAGTCGAAGGAAATCCAATAGCCTTCCAACATGACATCGACATGACGCACGTGGAAGCTCCTTCATTGATAACGGTACGAAAAATGTTAATTTTCCGGTATGTAGACTTTATTTGGAAAGCCATATGATGAGAGAGTCACTTTTTAACATTTAACATGTCAAAACGGAGCACTAAAGAGTTAGTTGGATCGACTGCCCCAATCGCGGAAAGTAAAGCACTTTGCTGAGCCGGACACGACTGGAGGAGCTCTAAAGTGGACATGGCACACGAAATCTGAGCCAGATCCTCAACAATGGAGTAATTCTGGGTGGCCCTGGCATTAGGATTAATAGTCGCGCATTTAGCGGAACCTTTCGGTATCTGTGGTATAGTCTCGACAGGGGGTCGCTCAATATGAAGGTCGGTATTTCCAGGAGCAGTCTTGTCCTTGGAAGTTTCGGCTTCACCGTAATCACGTGATCGAGTAGCCACATGGACGTTAGAACCCATCATGAAAACATTTGATGATTTTTCCCCTTCCTGGTTACCCCCTACGGAGGTACCAGGATTTGAACTTGCGCCTGCAAGAAGTTGCTGCCCTTGGGGAAAAGGGTTGGTTAACAAAGCTTGAGAACTAGAAGTCCCTTGCTGCCCTAAAAAGCGCTGAGCATCTTCAATCTTGGGGCAGAGGTGAGTTAAATGGTTTCCACTGCACAACTTGCATGGAAACTTGACTTTCTTTCTAGACTCATTTCTACCACCACTAGCATTATTGCCAGATTTATTTGCGTCAGCCTTCCCATCCTGGTTCTTTTTCTTACCTCATCCTTTCTTTTTTCCATTGGAATTTTGATTTCCTTTGGGGTTATCAGATTGGACGACATTAATCGAAGAGGTTTGGGAAGCCGGAGGGTTAGACGATGTGACTTGGTTGTTAGAAGCAGTTTGTAAAGACAACTGCTGCAATTGGTTCAACAAGTTCACTGCATTCGTGTCTACCGACCCAACGATACCATCCACGTGGAGACCTGGCTTCGACTTAGCTATGTAAACCTTAGACCCAAGAGCATCTGGCAAGTACTTTTGTAGAATCCCAGACTGAGAGTAGATCAATTCTAATTGCTGGGCCCTAAAAATGGCTTGCTCCTCAGAATAGACCCCAGACATGGAGACATATTTAGAGATGTCGGGTCGTAAAGATTTCAAAAACCATTCGAGACGGTACTCTGGAGGGATTTCGGCTTTAATGAGCCTCTTTCTTCGTCTCCATTCCTTGATATGGTTAGAAATGTGAGTTGCCTTATCTTGACGAAAAGTGGCCAGAAGTTCAGTTCCGGCATCATAACGGACAGGCAACTGGAAATGATTTAAGAAAATATTAGCTAAGTCAGCGAAAGATGTAAAGCTACCCCTTGGAAACTCTATATACCATTTGGCTGCATTACCAATCAAGGTGCATTGAAAAAGTCTCAACCTAATCGAGTCATCGATAAGGGAGTTCGATGAGCACCATAAATGGAATGTGGTTACATGGTCGCTTGCGTCTTCACTGCTCTTCCCTTCAAATTTTGGAATGTCCGAAGGGAGTTTCGTTAGGACTGGAGGCCAGGCCAGATTGTACCTGATTGGATCATTTGTTAACTTAGTGAGATCTGGCAAGTTCAAAGTTGCCAGAAACGGAAGGCTAGGAGGACCTTGGGGATTCCACCCAGACTGGGCAGAGCTCCCAAAGTTCTGAAAAGGTTGGCCTGGATTTTTGAAGGCACTAGGCTACCCGAAGTAACCAGCAGAACTGGATGAACCAAAAGGAAAGCCTTGTGATCCAACAAAATTCGGAGTTTGACCAACTCTGGCCGCAAAGCCTCCATAACCAGCAAAGTTTCCTCCTAAAGGATTATAAGGAGTTGGTAACCCCTAATATGGATTCCAAGCCGAAGTTAAGGGAGGAATACTTTGAAACGAACTAACTGTGGAGTATGGCCAACTCCCTTTTAGGCCGAAAAACGGATTCCCAGTCCCCGCACCACTAACCCCAGGGTTAATCCAACCTTGGAAAGGATTGTTGCTTTGTCCTATAGAAGAAAAAGGCATGGATCCTATCATCGAGTTGGAATGTGGTATATGACCACTTCCGAAAGGAAAACCCTGGAATGAAGTTGATCCGCCCATCATGGACGTGGCGGCACTAAACGGAACGGATGGAATACCCTGTGAATGGGTGCCAAATGGGAAGAATCCAAAACCAAAAACATTGGTTTGGGAATTTCCACTCGTGGATGGAATGGAGGTAGACCCAACTAAAGATGTGCTAGCAAAAGATCCAAACAAAGAGGCAGAGGAGATGGAAATCGTTCCTCCCCCTTGTACCAATGTTGGAGTCTGCATAGTTGTAGCACTTGTAGTAGAAGCCATGCTTCCAGTAGTGGTCATCGATGGTAAGCGCGTAGCGTAACCTGGACTTGACGGTCTATGCGTCGGAGTCCCAACATATTGTAATACGTCCGGATGGCTAGATGGTAGGGGAGAATTCAGAGCCGCTAACGACTCTGAGAGTTCTTCTACCTCTATGTTATTCTCCGCTTGAAAGAGAACTCGAGAAAGAACTGGAGTGTTCCTCTCTTGTTCTGCGGAAGTGCCAGGCCTTGCTTGAACACTAATGCCCCCGAGAGGAGGATCAATCCCCGATGCATCAACTACCGTGGGATGAAACCCACTAGCAATATTACCTCTACGCCTTCTAAGAGAAGGCTCTAAACTTGGTGGTGAAAGACCATGAAGTCTTCGAGACCGTCTAGGTGATCGGTCAGCCACTTTGAATTTTTGTTATGATCTAACTAAAGACTCAAAAAAATTGAAAGCTAGGCCAACTAAGAGGACAGAGCACACACTATAAAGTCCCTAAAGATATCAACCAGTCAAACAACTTCCAAGTATTTCCGCTCCGGTTGATTAGGACCAGACACCAAAATACAAGAAAGTGAATTAAGGGTCCTTCTGAAGTTACTCTGGGATGATGAGGGCCCAGTCCTACCAGTGAAGGTAATAGAGGAAGTTACGCTGACCTCCTAACAATAGCCTGCGCCGATGCAAGCCCCCAAGCTTCGCAAGGGTGCCCTCCAGTAGTACCGTTGAGAGTGATGCAATGTCGACCTCAGGTGCCACGGGATTCCCCTCCACAGCCACCTATGTAGATCCCTAGGAGTAGCAACTATGGATACCAACTCGTTGCAGAAGCCAGGCAGAACAGTCGTTAGGTAAGTTCGGACAAGTAGGAGAGGGGGTATCTCTCTTCCCTATCTTCACAGACCCTCGTGCTTAACTCCCAGATCCGGAGATTTCCTGGTCTTCCTAACGCTATTGGATTTTCACTCACTATTCAGACTCCTACGTTTTATGTTTAAATGGCCTTGGAGAGTTAACTCTCCACTCGCCTAATCCAAGACCCTAAAATCCTAAAACTTGTTGGTGTATCTAACTTAAAAAAAAAGTTTTAGTGAATTTTAATTAGCACTTGATTTTAAAGTAGGTTGTTCTTTAAGTCACGGGATAACGGAAGTGAAACTAGTGGTGTTTTTGACGCAAAAGAAATTAATAAAAACCTAACTACATGCACATGCACTTGTTGTCGTTTTTTGATGAAAAGCAATTTCTACAAGGTTCAGAGGAACTTCTAATAAAACAAATTTTTCTTTTCTTTTCGTTAATTCACGCTTCACACTCACAAAGCTTAACAAAGCTATGTATGCCTAAAAATATATGCAAATCTATCCTAATGCAACAAATATATGCTGATGCAAGATTCAAAAGTACTCTAAAAATAAGAAATGAAAGTTGCTTGCTTATCAATTTTTATTTTTCCACTTAAAATGTCTAGATGGAATATGAGATGCTACCATTCATTTTGTCTAAACACTAAAAACAAGTTTCAAGACAAACATAAAGCACTTTCATTCACTAAAAGGAAACCAAATGAAAACAAAGTTCAAGAAAGCAAAACTAAGCTTTTCAAAAAAATTTCTTCAAAAGGAACGACAAAAAAGTCTTTTCAAAAAATGCTCTCAACAAGACTGAAACTTTGTGATTGAAGAATAGGCAACAAACACTTTTGCAAGTTGACACCACACAATGGATGAAAACTCAACAAAAAGAAATGTGTTTAAAGATGCTCTTAACAATCAAAAGCGGCGATGAAAGCTTTGGCAACAAAGACCAAAAAGATCAAAAAGACAAATTTCAAGAAAGTATCAATCAACAACTTTCATGAAACAAAGAAGTGGATGGTCACAAAAAGCAGTTTTGTCAAGCAAACAAAAAGTCACCAAAAGCAAGATTTAACACAAAGATTGAGATCAATCTTCCTGCCCTGATGAATCAGAGCAGCCAAGATTCCTAGCAAGAAATCTTGCGTGCTTTAGCAAAAAACGATGATGCTTGCAACAACAAAAACAAGACCAATACTCCTTACAATCAGAGAGAATTTGGAACAAGATGCTTGCTGTAAAACTAACAACTGATACTAGAAAGTGACTGTTTCAGACTGAATCAAACCACCAGACAGACCTTCAGAGACAAAAAGATTTAAAAATCTTGAAAATTGCAAGATATACGCGACTGTACTTATGTACAGATTGCGTGTATATGCGACTGTGCCTAAGGAAACCTGCGTATACGCGGGTTAACTTAAGGAAACATGCGTATATACGCTTCTGTAACTAAGAAAAACACCGTGATTTCAATAAAAATAAAAAACATACAGAAGAAACTGGCAAAACTTAGAATTCAATAACAGACCACACAGCAACAACAAGCAAACAGGCAGTTGAGCCCTGATTGGCTTGAAAACACCCAAACTAGGAACAACAACAGTGTTGTCCCCAATGGAGTCGCCAATTTTGTTAAGGGAAATGTTCCCCTAGGGCTTTTGGGTTGAAACCCTAGCAGACTGAAAGTTGTCTATACAGAGAAACACACATTCACATAGTCATTAAGCTATTATAAGCAAATTCTATGATAAGGGGGCATACCTTAGGTCCTACATTTGAGAAGGTCCTTTAGGGTCCAAACCCTTCTTCAAGTTCCTTTTGCTCCTTTGTCCTGCAAAACAACCAATTCCAAAGAACACAGTAGTATATGGACAAAACCTTATAAAGAAACCATCTTCATGTTATAAAGAAAAGGTAGTTAGTTATGAACTTTAAACAACCATTCACATATGAATTCTAACATGAATATCATAAACATAAAGAAGATTTATATCAGGAACCAAGACATGTGTTTCTTTTATTATAGACAAATAAAGTACAGAAAAGGAATAATTTCACCTGAGTCACCTTTCGCAGGCTCCAAGCAAAGCTTCCTTCCGGATTCGTCCAGCCTCAAGCCTTTAACAAACTCCTTCCATGACTTACTCCATGATGTCACAAATAGTGGATGAACATCAACACACAAGGAAACAAGGGTTTCCTATACAAATGAGGGAAGTGCAGAAGGCACAAGGGTCTTCAGACCTGGTCAGGGGAAAAATCTCAGCATAATAACCTTTCTCTCTCTTCACTCCCCCTTTAGGCCTTCCCATTGAGGTCTTTTTATACCTCTCCCAAAGTAGTTTTTTAGTTGGGAGTTGGTTGGGAACAGTTGGGCCACGGGCACTAACAGGTGATCAGCAGGTAAAACCCGCGATCTCCGCCCGAAATTAAGGAGTTTTATATTTTTTAAAGTGTTTTAATACATATATGCGGGTTGGGTATATACCTACCCGCGTATACACACGTTTAACTTAGGGCAATGTCGCGTATAAGGGATAAAACACTGTTTTTTAAATTTTTGGACCAGGTCTGGAAGGAGGGGTTGCCCTAGGCCATGAGTGCAGCATCACAAACCATAAGAGTGAGATTTGGAGCTATAACAATAGGAAAGACATAGTTCATGAGTTCTTTATATATATATATATAGATATATATAGATATATATATATATATATAGATATATATATATATATATATATATATATATATATATATATATATATATATATATATATATATATATATATATATATATATATATCTATAGATATGAGATATATAGTGAGATAAAGCATTAGTCAACGGAGGCCAAAATCACCCAGTGAGTTACAAATAATTTACTTTAATGTGAATGTGGAAATAGAAAAAATAGAGGAAGTAACCCATCATAATAGAGCTCTAAATATTGATAATTCTACACTTATCTGGATTCAGAAATAAATGACAGTTATTCAAAAGGAATGGATGCAAAGACTCATGGAGCGCATTTAAAGATTTAGCTTCCATAAACTCATACAAGAATTTTCATCAACATCTTTAAGTCAAACAAATATGTATAAAGAAGGAAACATATTTGGCAACTACATAACATGAAATATGAGAATAACATGAACGTTTATGAAATTACGAAAGAGAGGAGACATACTGTAATCCCAGAATGAAGGTATCACCACTGAATTGCATTAATATTATAAGTAACCCATATATGAAAGAACCAGAACATTATAAAACATAACACAAAGTTTCTTTCCAAAATCATGAACCTTTCCTTCATTTCTCAAAATCACCTATATAGGCCTTTGTAAATAGAGATAGTTCATTAGCGCGATATTCCTTCTTGGTTCAGATCATTATGACAAAAATATATCAAAACTTTAGTGTGTGTGTGTGCATGCACAACTGTTTCAACTAAAATGTACTCATTTCAACCAATAAAATTAAAAAACAACAAGTAAAAATAACATAAAAGTAGTTTAAAATGACAAATCTTGGCATGATTTGGAGAATTCTCAAGGGAGATTGGATGACAAGGCTTGGTGAGGTGCATGCAGAGGTCGACGATGAACCATTTGCACCATCAATGTATTAGTGAACAATTCACATGTTTCCCACAAGACTTGAGGAGGTAGAAGAGCAACACTAAACTTCCTTTAATTAATCTTCAGCTCAACCAAACCCAAATAGTTGAGTCTACGATGAAAGAGACTTCTAACCATCCCAAGTAACTGAAATTCCTTTTTTAAGAAGTTCACTATAGTTGTCCCTTTTAGAGTAGTTATTTTCTTGTGGGAGGACCCTGCCTTACTCTTTGCTTCAATCATTTTCTGATTATATTGCTCCTGTGGCAACAGTTATCCACGAGACTCCCAAAGATTAGGCAACCCAGCCTGTAGGAGTCTATAAAATTCTTCATTGAAAACAACCACATCCTTCTGCAAGTTCATAAGGCTATCCTCTGTTGAAAATAGCAACAAGAAATGATAAAAATAGAATCCAGATATTCCAATTTTAATTTTTCCTTGAATTCAAATCGAATTTAGTCTTACCAGCGACTTGGAAATAATTAATTAGGTTATTTTGACTTAATTAGTTGGATAGATTCAAGTTAGAAGTCTTTCTGAAGTCATGCAACAATTATCCCTTAAATTAAGGAGATAAGGTTGAGTTATATTTGAGTTGTAATTAGTTAAGTCAGTTTACTGAGTTAATTCGAGTTAAATTAGTTCTAAACTATTTGAGGAACTAATAGAGAGTTAATAGTCAGTTGATGCATGCATGCACTCAACTAGTGTACTCCAGTTAACTGAATATTCCCTCATCAGAAACTCATGCATGTCTATTCAGATAAAGACCCTGTTGAGATTAAAGATAAGGACAATGTACTATCAGTTGCATGTGTTTTCCTATAAATAAAACTCATGCATGCAGAAGGAAAATTCCTTGAGGATTACGCAGTTCTGACATTGTGTGAGAGCAGTGTTCCACTTGGTGAGGTGAGAATCATCCACTAGGAACAGTGCAAGGAAATAGGAGCTTGGAGAGTAGAGAGGAAGGCTTGTGAGAAGCTAGGATTGCTTGTGAGCATCTGTGAGGATTGTACTGAGTGCTGGCTAGCTATGACTTCCTAGTTGTTTATCTTGATGATTTAACCCCCTTTTCCAAATCTGATGAAGAGCATCTCAAGCATCTTAGGCAAATTTTCATGACATGCAGGAAATATGGCATTTCCTTGAATCCCAAGAAGTCCCTATTTGGCCTTGAAGAAGGCAAGTTACTTGGCCACATCATATCAAAAGATGGGATCAGAATTCATCCTGAAAGAATACAAGCTATCCTCCAAATCCCATACCCCAGAAATATAAAAGAGCTACAAGCATTCCTTGGGAAAATCAACTTCTTGAGGAGATTCATCCCAAATCTAGCTGAATTGATACGACTATTAAGCAACATGCTAAAGAAGGATGACAAGGTAGGATGGTCTCTGGAAACCAAACAGGCATTTGACAGTATCAAAACTGCATTAACTCAGACTCCTGTCCTAACCAGCCCACAGTTCGACAAAGATTTTATCATTTTCTCATTTGCATCTGATCACACAATAGCTGCTGCCCTGCTACAAAAGGATGAGCTGGGAGCTGAAAAGCCAATTGCTTTTTTCAGCCGAGCCTTAAGAGACGCCCCTTTGGAATTCCCAATAATGGAAAAACAGGCCTACGCCTTGGTTAAAGCGATCAAGGATTTTAGAGTGTACATATTGTATCCACACGTGATTGCCTATGTCCCACATGCTGCTGTAAAAGATATTTTGAGCCAAGAAGGATTAGAAGGCAAAAGAGGCAAGTGGATAGCAAGCATCCTCAAGTATGACATAGAAATAAAACCAACCAAGCTGATAAAGGGACAAGGTTTAGCTAAACTCACGTCCGAAACAAACTTCCAAGCCTTAGACATTAACCAGCTGGACAATGAATCAGAGCTGGCGACTCCGCAGATCAGAGACATATTTCTACAATGCCCTTGGTACGCTGATATATGCTTTGTATTGTTAAACCTGTGTGCTCCCCCAGGATTGTCCAGAACAAAGAAAAGATTTTTAAAAATGAAGGCTTTAAAGTTTTGTGTTATAGATGGTGCATTATTTTGGAGAAATCATGAAGGTATATTGCTCAATTGTTTAACCATGAATGAGACTAACAATGTCATGAGAGAATTCCATGCAGGTGATTATGGAGGACATCTTTACTGGAAGTCCACAGCTGATAAAATTCTGAGGGTCGGTTTCTATTGGCCTACTCTTTTTGCAGATGTAAAAAAGTTTTCCATGTCATGTCACAAGTGCCAAATTTTTGAGGGCAAGAGAAAGCTGTTGCCCCTACCCCTGAAACGAATCTCCACAGAAAAACCTTTTCAACAATGGGGTCTTCACTTCATTGGAGAAATCCATCCCTCTTCCTCAGGCCAACACAAATGGATCCTAACAGCACCCGACTATTTCACTAAGTGGGTTGAAGCCATTCCCTGTAGGTAAGCCAATGATACCATCATTATCCAATTCCTTGAGTGCAATATCCTTTCTAGATTTGGATGCCCTGAAAAAATCATCACTGACAATGCCGCTGCCTTTAAGTCCAAAAAGATGATCAGTTTCTGTCACAAATTTCATATCACATTGGCCCACTCTACAACTTATTACCCTCAAGGTAATGGCTTGGCCGAATCATCTAACAAAAGGCTCATTAACATCATAAAGAAGATGCTGGAAGAAAATAAGAAGAACTGGCACAAAAGGCTGGTAAATGCCTTATGGGCAGACAGACTATCCACAAAGAAATCCATTGGGATGAGCCCTTATGAGCTGATATATGGCATGGAAGCTAGATTTCCTTCATCCCTGGGCATTCCTACTATCAAGCTGTTACAGGAGATTCAAGCTGAACCAAATGAAATTCAAAGAAGAATCAATCAGACAATTCATCTTCAGCAAACCAGAGAACAAGTTTATGACAGGGTGCAAGTTCTGCAAGAAAAGCTGAAAAGGATGTTTGATGAGAGAGCTAAAGCAGAAGATTTCAGTATTGGTGAAAAAGTTTTAAGGTGGGACTCAAGAAGAGAAGACAAGGGAAAACATGCAAAGTTTGATTTTCTATGGAAAGGTCCTTTTGTTATTTCTGTTGTTCAAGGAAACAATACTTATTTTCTCAAATCTATAGAATACAGCACCGCTGAAGAAGGCCCTGTGAATGGCCGTATGTTGAAGCATTACCACGATCCATTGTGAAGAGGAATGCCATGCAGTTTTGTATATATCCCTGTACAGTCTTACTTGTATATATCAACACTCAGTTTTTATTTTTTTTAAACAGGCCGATTATTTAAGGAACAGCAGTAAGTTTGTGAAGACACAGCCGATACATGTAGTCCAGTTTCAAAGCTCGGTCTCTGCAGTAATTTCAGCAAAACAACAAGAGGAGAAAAGTCACATTACAAGCAAATTCATGGTAGAAAGAAAAGTTTGCAGTCAAAGGTATCAAAACAGAGGACTATTCTCAGTTCATATCAGCATATCGGCTCAAAGCAAAAATAAAGCAAACCCATCAGTTTGATCCATGTTCCAAGACTGTTTTCAAAAGGCATGTTCCAGCAGCATTGTACATAAAGATCAAGCACGAAGAAGAAAGCAGGCGATGTTGTACAGTCCACAGTAGCTCAGTTGAAGAGGAGGTTGTTCATAGTTCAATGTTTTACATTTTTAGCAGCCAAACAAAGAGGGTTTTTCAGTCTACAGCAACATAGAATATCAAGGCAGTCTGACCTGTTGTTCTTGACTTTTCACAAGGAAAAGCCATCCCCAAGTGGAGCCACTGTTATCCTCCTGTTGCAACAGGGTTTCGTCTTTCATGATTGACATTTTTACATGCCAAATATGTCATACTTTGCAAGCCGTAGTGTTCCATATTTCCAGAAGAGACCAAAGAAGAAAGCCATGAAGTCTGCTAGTCCAAATGCCACTGCTGTACTCCAATTTTGATGAGTTGTTCCAGTTTTGAAGAGTTTTCATTAAAGGGAGGTCCAAACAGTCTAATCTTGGTCTCGCTAAGTTTCAATTTCCTGTTTTAGAATATAGATAAATATATCTGTCCAAACAGTTTAATCTTGGCAGATTTCTAGATAGGTAGAGATTCAAAGGGACCCAACTGTTTAATCTGGGCCCTGGCAGAAATAAGTGTAGATTTAGATAGGATACATTCAAAAGAAAATTTGCAAATATGGGTCTGCAAGTCTAAGTGCACCCAACCCAAAAGAAGAAAAAATGTTAGGAAAGTAGGTTGGGTAGGTAGCTGTGTGGTTGCAGAATGATGATTGATGGTCAATTTTGTGTTTCAAACTGTTTTATCTTTTCAGACCACAGTGCAGGCAGTTTTGCATTCAGAAGAGCTCAAAGTTGGATATTACTAACTCCCCCTTCTCCTAATTCCCCAAGTCACTTACTAACTCCCCAAAGAGATCAGGATCTGCCTGATTCCTCTTAGTTTCATCATCATCCATATCAGTTGCCTTGGTGAAGATCTGCTTCACCCAAGGATTTCATTTCTTACAAGTTCTTTTCCCAAAATTAGCCTAAGGTCCCTGACCTTAGCGCCTGCTTATCACCTCCATATTAACCACTAACTCTAGTATATAACTCCCTATCAGTTTCCCCCCTTCCCTTACTAAAACTATGTACATAAAACTCCCCTATGTAAATATCCCCTCCCTGGCAATATAGCCATATTTTTTATAAGTCCGGGAAAAAATGGTCCATCTGGGGTTGTTTTTAGCCCATCTGAGTCACAGCAGGGATTAATTTGACACTTGGTTAGACTAATAACCTCTCCCCTAGCCCTAAAACCCTCAAAAACCCACATTTCCGCCCTTATCCTAAGTTTTTGTGCATAAATCGTTAAACCCCCACTCATAAACCCTTGAAAAATCCATGTTTTACCCCTAAACCAAAGTTTCATTCACAAAAAACATACCCCGCCGCTTATTAACCCCCATAACCCGCTGTTCCCTAAGTTATAACCCACTGCGCGCATATAATTAAAAATAATATTCTGCGCATATTCCCCGCCCATATCGTTCCGCCGCCTCACCATCACCGCTAGCCATCCGATCCCTCGCCCCGCAGATCAACGGCTGGTGGGCCGTCCCATCTCCAAACCGCCCGAAGGTTAGCGTCCAGGAGATGGGCGGTATTGGCCGCCATACTCCCACCACAAGTCACCTCCTGGGCTGTGGCAGAGCCCCCTCTGACGAAACCACCCTTCCCCAAAGGCGGTGCGCCACAAAACCATTTACCGCCTCCTGCCCAATGACGTCACCTGCATACGTCACCCCCCTGCCCAGTCACCATGTCGAGTCATCTGCCTGCGTGGCCCCTTGCCACCATGTCACTGCCACCGTGTCCCTGCCACCGTACATGCCACATCACCGTCCATACAGGATGACGTCATCATGCTGACATCATCTCGCCACATCATCATGCTGACGTCATGTTAACATCATCAGCACTTTTTGGCACGAAAGCCCAAAATCGCAGCTTCGGAGCCCCGGAATCAGTTTTTGAGGCAGTTTTTGATGAGCGATTTGCGCCTAGCGCAAAAATCGCTCATCGCTGGAGTTTTTAGGCCAAAATGGGGAATCTTAAGGGAATCTTTTCATCACACAGCCCCCAGGAAGCCCGAAAAGGCGCAAAAGTACCCGTTTTCTACGCGAAAGTTTTCAGAAGGAGCCGAAGACAGTTTTAAAGAAATAGAGAGTTGAAAAACGGCTATTAAATGCTGATTTAACACATAGCACATCAGAACAGCAGCCCAATTTATTGCCAAAGAGTATCAAAGAAGGAAAAAGAGCCAAAGAGTATCAGCCGAAGATCTTTTAGGGGCTCGAAGCACCTGCACATTTATGAGTCCCTCAGAAAAGTCAAGTCGGGAGGCGTAAGCCCATTCCTGCCCTCAAATCACAATTATGGCATGGAAAGCCACCGGACAGAAAGGAAGCAGAAACCCATACACATTTATTTCAGAAGACACTGCATCAAGACACTAAGGACAACATAATTTATTTAATTTGGATACGGCCGCCCTCAGCGCAGCCCGAGTTATTTCATGCATTGATTTCTGGTAGAGTTAGGTCAATAAATTATTTTTTATGACCTGATTAGGTCAAGATGTAATAAAGAACTCTATAGAAAGTTTTGCCCTATTTATACCGCCCTCTGTATAGTTTTAAGGGTTGGTCATTTGAGAATTTCACTAGAGACTCACTTTGTATACCTGAGTTTTTCTATAATCAAAGATTGCCAAAAGCTTGGAGAGCAAACTGTCTGTTGTAAATGAATGTTTGAAGATATGAAGATGGAATTCCTGTGCTGCAGCATGAAACAATAAGTGCTCCTTACCTCTGTTTTATTGTTAACCACTATCTAAGTAGTAGAAAGAAAGAATAGCTTAGAATTCGTTTAAACACGCTCTATGCTCAATTTCTTCTATTTCTTTATGTTTTCCTCTGAATGAATTGGTTATGAATATGAATTCCTCCTGGCTCATGTTTACCCCAATTCACCTGTGTTGGCCAATTATCTAGGGATTCTTAACTGCCCCTAGGTAGCGCTTTGTTACCTTTCCCTGTTAAGCATGATTGAGAGATTCTTAGCTGCCTCTCATTACTTAGCATTTCTTTCCATCACTTAAACCTGAAACATTGTTTCATGCTCAGCTATCTTGCTCCATTTTCCCTCACTGTTATTAAGGAAACGCACCAACAGTTCTCCTCCTCGACTCCACGCTCAATGGTTTGAAACTCTCAGACTATGCTCTGCCTATCTACCTGAAAACATCAATTTTCCCACCAAAACAAAACAAGAACCCCCTGAACCCAAGACCTAGCCTAAAATCCTTTTAAACAAAGCTAAATCTGAAAGAGAGAGCCCTCTCTGATTGCAAGTGGGCTAGAACCTGCAATCCAAAGTTGGTTTGTGGTTACCTCGGCCGTATCCCTTTCCCACAACCGTCGGGGACAACCTGAGTGATAACACCATGAATCCCTACTCCTCTCCTGGCCCTGTCTTGCTACCTCAATATCTCCAAGATGGCAGCGAGACACTATAAACAGAATTCAACTAAACCAAAACTACGACACCCAATCTAAGAAACCCATAGTTCGCGACTCTAATACAACGGAAGTATCCAACCTATGAGATTAAAACCCCAAGACCCACACTCTAAAGCTCAACTCGAACTCCCCCCTGCAGTGATTCTGAAATAGGAAAACATAGGAAGGAAGACCCCAATAAAACCACTACAACAAATCTGCAATCAATTCCATCCTCTTAGCACCCAAGGTGCTAGAACCAAAGGAGCCCAAGTTTAAATTCCTTCCACAAAGGATCGTAAAAATTATACTAGAGAGTGAAACCACACAAGGATCCCCCAACCTTAATTAAAATAGAGAAAAATTCTAGTGAAACCAAGATCCTCAACAAATTTCTTACCATAATGTTGTCAGGCTTACTAGAATCATGTCAATGACAAGGCTCCACAGGCTTGGAAGACCCCATGTTATGACCTATTAGTAGTAACCAAATATAATGTAGGCTCCTTCCAACTCTTTCTCCAGGACCCAACACAAAGCATTAGGGCTCCCAAGCTTGCACTTCCAGAAATGCACCTCGCTCAACAATAAGAATTGAGACCCAATTCACTAATGGAATGACCAGACATAGGTTGGTGGCCTGTGCACACTCTTAGATAATTAATCCTCTCTCAATCTCATCCATTCCAAAGATACACAAATAGTGGAGAAATATCACCCACCAAAGTTTAAACCCTACAACCTCCTTATTGAGACTTTGTTTCCCCCGGGGCTAGCTATCCTAACCTCCATTTATTGTTTTTACATGTGTTACACACATCGATCCATTTGACCTTAGGCTCTGCAACATGTACCTTATTCATGCAGACCCATTAGGGTCACATATATATAAAAAAAAAATGTGACCCAGAGGAACCCAACAGCACGCTTCACATGTAACTACTAGTAATCATCTGGGGGTCTACAACATATCCTCCTCTCTATAAACCAGGTCACAAACAAGGGGATTTGAACCTAGGTCTCTCGAGTTTCAACAATTTCACATATCTCAGCTTACCAATTGAGTTGCTCCCCGGGACCACATATATAATCTAAGTGTAAATATATTGGTGAATTTTACTAGTCCACAATATGCGAGATGTAAGGTTTTTAGCAAAATCTATGTAAATATATTTAAAATTTTAATGATATTATATAAGTATTGATAAAATTTTGATGAATTTGAAGGTGAAGTAATTGTATTCTATAAAATTTGGAAAATTTCAAGATGTTTTTTTGGAAAAACATTATCTCTCTTTACACATAAATTTGATAAAGGATTATTTTTTCACTTAAATTGGATATTGATATTTATTTTATGATCAATATTGGTTTTTTTTTTTTAAATGAGTGGTCAAGCATGGAAAGAGTTACACAGGAGTTATGGGGAGCACATTTTGATGCAAGAAGGAATTTTTTACTTTCAATTTTCTTTATATATATAATTGATACTAAAATATTTATTTTTTCATAATATTTATTTTCTAAATGTCACATATCAACTCCGTATTAATTAACAAAATTGTCAACAATATGTATTTTTTTACATCCCATACTATGGGGATGTGTCATTCCTTAACTATTCAAAATGGAGTTGATATATGTGTATATATATATATATATATATATATATATATATATATATATATATATATATATATATATATATATATATATATATATATATATATATATATATATATATATATATATATATATATCTATATATATATATATATATATATATATATATATATATAGATATAGATATAGATATATCTGTGTGTGTGTGTCTATATCTATATATATATATATATATATATATATATATATATATATGTATGTATAGCATTTCAGCTGCATAGGGATATCTGTAATTCCTTCTAAGCTCAATATGGAATTGACACATGGTAAGCCTATGTAGCACACACACACACTCAAACAAACAAACATGTATGCATTCCTACATAGTTACATACATAAATATACACAAATACAATGAACTAGTGTAGATCTATATTAACTATGGATCTATCATGTATTAACAAGGATCAAATCCATTGAGGTGCAAAGCATTTTTTAGAATATAAAACTTGAGAAAAAGTTTTCGATTCAAGGGATTTGATCAGTCTTGGTACATGATAAGCCTAGAGTTTAGATGGATATATAGATAAAAAAATTTACCTTGGTGGATATTGGTGGCCACCCACCTATTCCACTTAGACCGCCAACACTATTTCTCTTTAGTTTTCCTAATTCTAGCACAACTTTCTACTTTTGAAAGTTTCTTTTGGTCTTGAACTTCCGAAGCCATTTTGAGGCCCTAAAAAAAGTTTCTCATGCCAATATTGTAGCTAGAGGTAGGGGCTTTTGAGGAAAATTTGTTGTATTTGGATAAATATTTCTAACACGTAGCGTGCATACCAAACAAAGATCATATGCCAATTTATGACCTTGGGAAGTTAGCGTTCCAAGTAACCACAGCACGACCCACAAACATTTTATTCTTCATCTCCTTGGCTTATATTTTTGTATGTTTAGTGTTGTAAGTAAATAATTAGTCATGTAACAGTTACCATTCTAGTGAATTTACTAGGATAAAACAAACTTATTATAGCTGGAAAGGATGTTTAAGTTTTATAAATAAAGATGTTGATTTTATTCATGGAATTACATTGGCTGACACCATATTAGAGGATGAAACTTGCCAGAATCTAACAGGAATCAGATTCATCTTGATTTTCCTAAAATTAAATAACACATATATGTGTGTGTGTGTGTGTGTGTGTGACATCTCGGTGGGAGATAAAGACTAGGAATAAGAGCACTGCAAGGAGAGAAGCAGGATTTTGCTTTTAGTAAAAAGAGTGAAAAATCCTAGGCTAAGGGGAAACAAAACCCCTAAAGGTAGGAGGTTGCCAAGGAAACAAGTCTGTGAACATGATAATTTTAAAGAAACATTATCAAGGCTTATTAGTTGTTACTGAGGCCTGGAAAGTTATCATAGCGCGGGGGAAATTAGAGGTGATTCATGGTTGGGAGGTTTGGTGCGGTCAACCATTGTTTTCCCTATCTAAGAGTACTGGTCAAAAATTCTGAACCCTATTAAGAAATTCGATGGTTTTATATTAATGAAGTATAGCGGATTTATTGTATAGATTAGAAATAGTGTAAAATTTTGTTCTATTCTCATCCTTAAGTGCGTAACTTGTATTTACATATGCGTGAATAAATGTTACCGAAATCTGGGTGAAGTAAATATGCTTCTTTTATTAGATGATTGTTATTATAAATTAAGAAAATGTGATGTATCTCACTGAGTTATAAATTCTTTACAACATTATATAGTATATGTAGCGATTCTAGCATATTGTTGTAGGAGGGAAAGTAGTCAAAAGAATTAAAAAGGAAATTGATGCATGAATATTTAAGTATTTTGTTGCAAGCATTTAGACAGAGGTTTATCTCATCCCTTATGTTTTTTTTAAAACAACAAGAAGAATTTGTTACCATGAAATAGAGAGAGTGTGCATAGCAGCACTGACAAATCAAACAAATAAAACCATGCCGAGTAGTATAATTAGAATACATGCATGGCAATAAATAGAGTATATGCATAGTAGCATCAATGGGTTAAACAAGTAAAACCACATATCGAATATGCACAAGCAAGACACATGCATAGTTGTAAGGATCGGATGAACAAATAGAAAATCAATTGTCACAAGGGCAGGTCGAATATATACATGACCCTGTTAATAAGTAAATGAGAAATGTTGCTCTGAATCATATCAATGAGTATCCAAAATCGTTTATTTCTTAGTGTAGACAGAACATAGATATAGAAATACAAACCAATGAGTCAGCAAGATTATCATTCTACAAGAAATATGGAGTGTCGGTATCGACTCCCTAAAAGCAACAATGATTCTAAGTACATGCAAGGATTAAGCCTAAATAGGAAACCATGTTAACCATTTTGGATACATCCATCGACATTGATTATGATAAGATTCTATATTGTAATGGTAGTATATAATCTCCTGAAAACATAATAATCAAACACACTGGAAAGGTACAATCAGTCTCATAGGAAACCCTTTCAAAGATTAAGGACGTGTTAGTGGTAGTCAGTTCTGCATGTCACCAGTGATCAAATGTGCTTTTACCAAGTCTTGTTAGGGGTCTAAAAGTCAAATTTTATCATGTCACTAGGTTTTCATAATACAATTTGGTCACTCATTAATGTGTCTGGGGTTATTTCCACTCTCTCAAGAATTTTACATGCTGGTCACTTTCACCACTCAGCTAAGTGTATCATCATTAAGAATCATCATCATGTTAGTCGTCACCATCATGATTTAATTACTTGAGTGTCCCCATTAGGTCATTAGGGTTTCATGGTCACTAAAACTACCATTTCATGCATAAAATCCGGCAAAGGAGGAGTGTTAATAAGACAATATCTTCAATAAATTTTGATATCAAATGTAATTTTATATTTTTATATGTAAAAATTACTTCAAATTTCCAAAGGTTGCAGTTTAGAGTTCCAAAAAAGATTCAATGTCTCAAGAAAGCCATAAAGTTAGCAAGTTTCAAATTTCAAAGGTCATAAAGTGTCAAGGGTCCAAATTTAAGTTTAAAAGGGTAAGATGAGTTTTTTTTAAACTCATTTTCACTTTCAAAATTTCAAGAATCTCTCAATTATCATCGTCCAGGAAGAAAACTTTGTGAAAATTGAGGGTTTTGTTGTATTCTTTAGGAAATGCGACCCTTATGAAGTGGAATGTGTCCCTTGTGAGTGAAATGCGCCCTTTATAAGTGAAATATGACCTTTCTGAGTGAAGAGTGTGACCCTTCTGAGGACAAGTGCGACCCTTCTGGTTCTGGTACGACCCTTTTGGAGACACCTTGTGAGAATGAGTTTATGCAGGCCTTCCCATGGGTCATTTTAAAAAATTAAAGATATTCTGGAAACTAAATAAAAAAGGCTAGTTTACTATTCTTTTAGATTTCAATTTTGAATTTAGGAAGGGACCTAAAAATGGCCTCAAACTTGGCGCTACGCTTCTGCAATTTTCTGATATTTTAATTAAAATTTTCACTGTGTAATTTTTCAGAGTTTCTGGTTTGACTTTTGTAAAAGTCAAAAGGTGAAAGTGGATGAATGTAAATGGTTAAATGTATATATATGGGCTAATATATGGGTAAACAGGTGTCTTATCATCTATTTAATGATTTGGATAAATATCTTATGGTAGTTAGATAAAAGAGGAAATGGCTGAGTAACCTCCCTAGTATGTAGCAGTGATTACATAGGTGCATTTATTTGACTTTCTTTACTGGAAATTCAAACTCCTAGGGAGATTTCGACTTCAGATCCTATATGATGCCTTTTTTAATCATTTTTAAGGGTTGGATGCAGTGGAATTAAGCCTTGAATGCTAATGTAATTGAAAATTTGGGAAGAACTAATAGACAAAATTTGCAGCTATTATAGTGGGACCCCTGTGGTATGTGTTTTAGAAGTGTTTTTCCTTCTGTGATCATAAGTTTGAGTGTATTGTATATTTCATTTCCATTTCCATGTTTCATGTTCTTTTTACCTAAGATAATAAACAGAATTCATTCATGTAATGCTTTGTTTTGGAGATGCTTTCACATTATTGTTCATTTTTCTTCTAATATAAATGAATTCATGAGACTCATGCTCATTTAGAAACCCTAACTCTCTCCCATATATGCAATGACAACCCTAAAGTGCTAAATTTTGTGCCTACCTTACCCCATTACATCTCTGCAAATCTGATTCTCAAATCCTAGACCTAGCTCCCTAGACCAAAACCACCATCCAGAAAATAATTAAAATCAAATCAAACCTCGAGCCTAGCATATCTATCCTAAAATCATTTACATTCTAGTCATATCTTATTTGTGATTTCATAGAGAGATCCCTCTCTGGCTTGGTAGGGCTAGCTACCAAACTAAAAGCTTTGTCTGTGATTACCTCCATCGATTCCTCTCAGCCTGGGACATTGTGGAGGATAACAGGATGCATGGTTGTTGGGAACTAGAAAGGATTAGGGTGGTACACTTCAACAACTAGAACTGGACACACAAGAGCTCCAATGGCCCTGGAGAAGTATTGACTAGAACGAGATGAAGGAAAAGGGCCATCCTAGCAACACAGTATACATAGAGGATAAACTAGTAGCAAAGAGTAATACTGATATGAGATGGAGAGTAAAAAAGAAGAAGTATTGCTTAAGCCCAAACCACTACAACTGAAAGGAGGCAACTTGGTACATACAAAAGACTTAACTAGAAAAAAAAAGGAAATCTAAGATATGTACTGAATAACACATGCCTGAAACTGAGAATGTGAATGTAAATCCTCTTGTCATAATTTTCCATAATAAAGTACATACATAAAACTGAGGAAAGCTTGTCAATCATGGAAAATGATTAACAATACAAAACTGCATGTAAATTGAACAAAATTCATTACCATTAAAGGAAGATTAAAAAGATAAAATCTATAATACATTAGTAGGATTCCACAGTACTCATTCTTGCCAAAGTTAGAAACAAGGAACATGGCCAACATGGCTAGGGAAACCTCCAAATCATCATACATATAAACAGAGTCACCGATCATAAAATAGTCTCAAACTAAAACTACAGGCTATCCAAATCCTTAACATAAGAAACAACTAATGTAGTGAAACATTTCTATAAATTTATGCCCAACAAGGGTCAGTAGAAGCCAAAACATCTCGGTTCAGTGACCCAAAATGCCCAAGCAATCCTGAAAGTATATCTTAGCATTGACAGGAATCCGAAAGAAATAGTCATTCATACTCAATGAATTAAGAGAGAGTTGGGAGGAGCTGCAAGCGACAAATGCCACGGGAAAATAACAGGAGAGCCCAAGAAGCCACCAGCCTAGAATAAGATGAAAAATGATAAATAAGGCATGGCTAGTTCCATTGGAAAGGTAAAAACAAAACCTAGTCACCAGTGAAGCTTACCTTAGCCATCATTGAAAATACCCATTTAGTAAAGTAAAATGCATGTACTTGGTGAAACCTTGACGAAAGGGAAAGGGAAATAAAAAATTTACCTGTTGAGCCATCAGAACTCAAAGCCACATTCCATTCCTCCATAGGAGACCAATAACATGAGCTAAGGTATAGGTCAAGAAAAAAAAAAGAAACCCAACTTAGAATATATAATCTTGTAGAGAATCCAGTGAGAAATCTTACCTAAGTCTCAAGGAGCAGTCTCGTGCCAAGGAAAATTACAGTCACGGAACTACTAGAGTTTTCTTGCATCGAAACCACCCAAATTCATTATTGGCAATTAAATAATAAAGTTTATCAAAAAACAAATAGAAGATAGAGGGTTGTTGAATGGAGGAAAGGTAGTTACGAGAGTTCACAGGGAACTGAAGCCAAGCTGAAACTAATACTGCTAAAGTTGAAAATGTCGACTACAATAAGTAGCTATAACACTATGACATAAAAGAGTTAACCTCATACCTCTCTTTGTTTGCTTGACAAAGGGATGAAATGGTAAACATAACAGATGAGGGAAATCAAAATGCATCTAGGGTTAGGGTGGAGAGGTCTGAACCATAGATTAGCTAGGAGGGGATCTCCACCCTTAATCCCATCTCAAAAATCTAACTCTCGAGGCATGTACCCACCAACGGATGCATGAATCCAGCTATTTTGTGTTAAATGGTCTCACACTTGTCGAGAAGGAAGGTACCCAATGTACTATCCTAGCCAGTGAATGGAAAGGACAAGAGTGAGCTGCCATACCCTACAAAAATTTAAGATCTCCGTGCCATTTAAGTAAGGTAAGGGTGAACTAGTGGAAGGGCGAACAATGGGTATGGTCTAAATAAAGATCAATAATTTACCCATGTAGAATATATAAATATATATAAAAAAACCCTAAAACCAAATCAAGGGTTCCACTATTCTGACCACATAAGTTTAACTCATTCATAACCTTGTGCACCACACATAAAATGTCAGAATTGATATTACACATCGCCATTAACTAAGGAAAACTTTACTGTATGCTACCAAGACTTGAATATAGTGATAAACCACATATGTGAATGTGAAGAAACAATTATCTTTTTTGTTATGATTTAGGTTCGTTACATTTAGGGTTTTCCTTTTTTCATCAATAAATAAAAGGGCCTCTAAGCTATTAGAAAATGTACACCATAAGCTATTATATCTTATTTTCCTTGACTTTGATAATTCTTGTGAATATTTAGTTATCTTCTTTATATTCTTTAGTTATATCATTCCTCAAAAAATATTAAGAATAATAACAAAAACACAATAGGAAACAAATATAGGTTCTCAACCAGGGAAAAAGTCCTCTAAAGGGAAAACCCAAATCTATTCTCTTCTTATAATATCCTTCAAATGAGATACAAAAATCCAATCCCTAGACCAAGTCCTTCTCCCAGTACCAAGTCAACCCTTCTTCAATTCCTTCCTTTAATATAAACTAAACTGCTACACACTACAACTTCGACCTACAAGCTACAATACTGTTATTTTATCTACAACTTTGACCCTACAATTTTAGCCTTAAAACTCTTGAAGAAACAATAGATTAGCCAATTCTCAGACTTTTCAAGAGAAAAACAACTCTTCTTAAGGTTAGTGAGTTCTATTAGTTTCCTTCTTCCTAAATACAAGATGCTCCACTTTGTCCTATTGCAACTCAGTCTTGCAACTTTTGCCTCTTTACAACTAAAAAACCCTAAAAATTTCACATGTGTGAGAGAGATAGAGCCCAAAAACCAAGAAATGTTTTCCTTCTTCCTTCTCCTTGACTTTCACTCTCGTTCTTGCAGCTACCCAGCTATACATCAAAATATTTCTTGTATATCAAACTTGTGAGTGAGTGTGTGTCAAACAAAGTAGAATTTCTCCTTTGTATATCCTTCTCAAGGGGTAAAATTACATCCTTTAGGCTAACTTGAAGATTGGACCACTGACTTGTACTCTTGGAGATTCCAAGACTTTCTAGACTCAAAAATAATTCTTTTTACAATTTCAAATTGCTCGGAAATGTCTTATAAACATGATGTTGACTCCATTGACTCAAGACAATAAATCCTAAGACCTAACATACCCTAGAAGCATGAATAACATGCTTTTAGCTAAAATACGATCAATAATGACTATGAAAGCCATGCTTTAATAATAATAATTTTTATCTTCTTTTATTTTTTGTTACATAGGATACATATTGAAATGAGTACAACAATTATGAAGATTGAAAATATATACATTTTCAACACAACCCTCTTTGTAACACATTTCAGAAGATGTGGCCATCACATCTCTTCTCAAATATAAGATTCCATCACCCAAGCTAGCTTGTTTCCATTCGATATGTAAACAATTTTAAGTATTTGTTATTAATTAATTGAAGTTCGGTTTTTGTTGTAGCCTTCTGTTTAAATCTATGTTTCCTGCATAAATCAGGATCAATGGTATTAGAGAGGTTTTATCTTTCTTTGTTTCTCTATGCATTTCCCCAATGAGGTCGGAGTATAAGGAGTTAGGACTTGAACTGGTGCAGCCCTTGCAAGATTAGTCTCACCAACTCCAATGAACTTCCATGTTTGAAGAAAATAAGGATGAGGGATAAGGAGATCCTTTCTTTAACACCTCACCACACATTTACCCACTTTTCCAAGCTCACCAATGTAAACATGAGATGAGAGTTATTATGCATGACCTAAATTACAAGATCTCATTATGGAAATGGGGCTGAACTTGCCAAACTTGACAAACACTTACCAAAAAACTCAGGAACACCTGATCGTGCTATTAACAACCTAATTTCACTATTGGCCTTCTTCCTGAGCTAGAACCAATTTCAATGAGAATTTATAGCCCATTTGAATGGACAAAGGCCATTAGGTCTGTCCAGAAGGCTCTAGATGCATGCACAAATCAACCTCCATGCAGCTACAAATGAAATTTCCCAATTGCAATAGTGTGGCCAGAGACTTTGTTGTGGATTTTTAGGCATGCTTACAAGCCAACTACCCAGACCCAACAAAACTTTCCAAAACTTCATCAAAAGTGTCTATGAGTCTTCAGGTTCTATTTCCAAGTCTTTTTCTTGCTCAAAATGGCATACGCATAACAGTAATTTATGCAAACACTTGGTAAAAATAGTATTTGTACGTCATGAATGCATATATGTTCACTATTTCATTAGTTTCATCAACTATTCATCAAGAAGGCTTACTTCCCTCTTAATCTAGCTGCGACAACACCTGTTAGCTCATGCATTCATATAAATATTCAATAACTTGTCAAATCACTGAAAATATCAATAACAAGAGCACATCATATAATAAGATAGATACCATGCATGTAACTAGCATTTAAACAAAATGAAGCCATGAGAAACTTATGATAAAATCACACAATAAACTTGAACTTGCGCTCATTCATCTAAAAAATGAATAACACATAACAACATATTCATAGTGCCTAGCACGTCAGGGACTTCCAAGTACCACCCAACCATAGATTTGGTTGAACCAAGTCTTTCTTTAAGACAATCACCCATGTGCCATATTCCACACATGAATGTGTCATTACATGGGATAAGCCAAACATAACCAAATACGAAATCCAGAGGTTGAACCACCTCCACCCTTAAGCCACATCGGTTTCACCTATACCAGTCTAGAAATCACGAAAACCAATACAAGATTGGATGTTTCCAGATATACTTGCCATACCTAGAAGAATTTTCTTGTCTCCACCCACCTGTCAATTGCTTCCAAGATAAAACCATTTCCAACTTTAACCCTTGGTATTTTCCTGAGACCACCTCAACCACATCCAAATCCACCAGCAATTTAAAGCTCAACAAAAATGAAAACCCACTATACCACAAGTATCAAGGAAATGGAAAAGGAAAGGTTGTATATAATTGTCAATCTAGGAAAATCACATGCTAATGATAGAACAAATTACCAATAAACCAATGAATAGACTGTGCATTCATATCCCAGAAAGACAATGAAACATGCAACCTATTACCTGGAAACTCCTCTTGATGTCTACCCTTTCCTGGCTTGATTTATGCACTTGCTTGTTGTCATCTAGTCTTCCTCTAGAAATCCCTTAATTTTCTTTTCTTATTCCTTTCTTGTGTCTTCCTTATGTCCAAGTGATCTCTCTCTTTCTCTCTCTCTCTCTCTCTCTCTCTCTCTCTCTCTCTCTCTCATTTTCCAAGTGAGAATTCTATGTCCAAGAGTGTGTTAGAATGATCACTCTACTCTTTTATTTTCATTTTCCTTCATTTTCCCTTACATGCATATTCTTGTATCTTCATATTCCTTTTCTCTTATTTTCCTTTATTTATTATATTAAGCTTTCATTCATTTCTTTTTTCCTCTTCCAATGCCAATGCCAATTTCCATAACCAATAATAAAACACAAGTGGATCCCAATATAATATTTTCCCCCATCAATTTTTCTTGCAATATGTGTCCAATGACCTTGGTTTGATTTATTTACATGGAAACCTAACCTAAGGCTGTTACAAAACCCTCCCCCTTGGGGGAACACCATTCCTGGTTTTCTATGACACTAATGACAAACAAGCTATTGAAAACATGAAGACATACTACTTATGGAGCTTTATAAACACAAATCAATGTAGTATTTACAACAACATACTGCTTATTAGAGCTTTATAAACACAAATCAATGTAGTATTTACAACAACATACTGCTTATTAGAGCTTTATAAACACAACTTGATACAATACTTACAATGACACACACACATATATATGTACATATACCAAAGAACATTTGCTTCAACCAACAAATAAAGAAGGATGTAATTCCCACATATGATCATCCATATCGCATGTAGCTTCACCAAGCCCAAATTGCTTCAACTACACTTTAACTTCCTCTATTGCTTAGTTCCAGAGCATGAGCTTCTTCCGTTGTAGGATGCATTGTGGCTCTAGCTAAAAATCTCCTTCTGGTTTGACCGCAAATATAGACTAATTATACCTTTTAAGCAATGAAACATGGAAAACATCATCGAATTTCATTGATGGAGGCAAGGCAAGTCTATAGGCCACTGGTCCAATCTTTTGAAGAATCTCAAAATGCTCGTAATATTGAGGTGCCAACTTGGCACATGACCCAATATTTAAGGAGCTCTTCTTTGGATTGATATGCAAGAACACATGCTCTCCAACCTAAAATTCTTTGAATACCCTATGTTGATATACATAACTCTTCGATCTATCTTGTGCTTGCTTCAGATTCTTCTTGATATCTTGCATCTTCTTCTACATCTCTCTTAATATATCCAGTCCAACCAACACCCTACTCAATAGATCACTTGAAATGATAGGAGTATTACAACTCCTCCCATAGAGAGTCTCAAAAGGACTCATCTTTAAGGGTTCTTGATGCCCATTATTATACGAAAACTCCACCAGTGGAAGATACTCCACCCACTTTCTTTGCTGATGCATGGCATGTATCCTAAACATATCCTCAAGTATGTTGCTAATCCTCTTTGGCTATCAATATATCTGTGGATGATAAGTTATTCAAAAGGCTAATGTTGTCCCTAAGCATGGAAAGAACTGCTTCCAAAACATGGAAGTGAACGTGGAATCTCTATCTAATATAATCCTCTTGGAAACTCCATGTAAACTCAATATCTCCTTAATGAATACTTGAGCCACTTTACTAGTTGAATTAGTAGACTTAACTACAATGAAGTGAACTACCTTGATGAACCTGTAAACCACCACCATGATGGAGTCATTCTTCCTTGATCTCCTCATAAATTCCGCAGTTAAATCCATGGAAATAACCTCCCATTTCCATCGTGAAATCAGAATAGGCTGCAAAAAATTGGTTGGATGCTTTCATTCAACTTTCACCTATTGACAGTGGAAGAACTTAACAACAGACACAACCACCTCTTTCTTCAAATTATGCCAATATTAGAACTTCTTAATAGTTGTCAAGATCTTTTGGTATCTTGGGTGGCCTAAATATGGCTTGACATGAAACTCCCTAAAGGTAAGATTATTCAATTCACCATTGTCATGCATATAGATCCTACTCCTGAATCTAACCAAGCCATCTAGTATGAGGTGATACTATTCATCCCTATCACCCTCACCTTGTTGTTACAATCTGTGATTCATTTGCTGGTGCCTCTCATCATGTTGCCCTTCATGTAAGATCTGTTGTTTCAAATATGTCCCATAATGGCTCACCACTGAAATATGATTTACCAACACTCTCCTACTAAGAGTATCCATGACCCAGTTCTCTTTTCCTTTGATGTATCCGATCTTAAAATCAAACTCACTAAGAGTATCCAACCATCTATATTTCCTTGCATTTATATTAGGCTGGTCAAGCAAGTACCTCACTCTGGTATGATCACTCATCCAGATGAACCTCCTTCCAAGGATATAATGTCTTTACATCTTCAGTCCATGAATGATAGCTTCCAGCTCAAGATTGGGAGTCACATAATTTTGCTCATGCTCATTCAACTTTCTTGATTCATAGAAAACCACTTGCCCTTCCTACATCATGACTCCACAAAGTCCTTCCTTTCAAGAATTTTTACAAACCAAAAAATCCTTATCAAGATCTACAATCCTAAAAAATGGAGCATTGGTAAGAAATTGCTTCAACTGATCAAAACTAGCTGTACACTTTGCAGTCCATTCACATTTCTTTCCTTTCCTATGCAAAGATGTGATAGGATAACCAATCCTAGAGAAATTCCAGATGAACATATTGTAATAACCTATTAGTCCCATGAATGATCTGACCTCATCTACATTCTTCAGAATTGGCCACTCCATGATAGCCTTAATGTTTTCCAGATCCAGTTTTATCCCCTCCTTGGGAATAACATGTACCAAATTATGAATCTAATACTAAAATATGCTACATTTGATAAGCGTGGAATACAACTTATGCTCCCTCCACAATCTCAATACCACTGCTAGATGCTCTACATTATCTTCCTCATGTTTTGAATATACCAAAATATCATCAACAAAGCCAATCACAAACTTATCTAGGTATGGAAATAAAAAATTGGTCATCCTATGCTCATAGAATTCCTCTTTCCCTTCCATCATAATACCTCTTAGATAAGTACTTCTTCCTAAAGAGACTTCCAAATTCTTCCCAAATTGGCTCCTCTTCCCTGATGCCTCTGGCATGCTTAACATCTTTCCACTGGATATCTACTTTTCCTTTGAGATTGAAGGTGGCTATCTTTGCTTTCATATTCTCCGAGTAATCATGAAGACTAAATAATTTCCTCATTCCAAGAAGCCATGCTTCTACATCTTTTGTCTTAGTCATCTCTCCATAAAAGGAATGAGGCTTGTCTTTCTTGAATTTCTCTAGAAAGTACCACCTCTTACTCCTCCTATAATGATGATCGCAGTTACGGTGATGATGTCTCCCAGAAGTAAAGCTAGAATAAAATTTGTGCATACTATCCCTCCTCTCAGGTGTATCCAAGAGTATTCTACTCTTTATTATATCATCCCTATCCATCATGTACCTTCTTAGAGACATGCTTCCATCTACACAGTTTGTCCTTTCTTCCTACCTATATCCATGACTGGTCCCTGGTTGTCCCTTCTTCTACAAATATTAAAGGTTTTGGGGAATAAATGCATTAACCTCAGCTTGCTTTTCTTGAGCTTTAGCAAACCTTTCGCGAGATTCAATCAACTGCTCATTATCTGATTTACAACTTATGATCTTTTCCTTAACACTTCTTAATGTATCTGCTAGATTAGGAGAGTCTACCCCTCCCTACTATTCAATTGAATTTTCCCATCCTGCTAATTTCTCTCCTTGCCTATACAGGGAGTCATATGAACTATAATCCATTATTTTTCTCTTCATCACTTGACATTCTATTTTTCTACGATATGCCATTGTTACCTAAATAAAAGCATAATCAAAAGAATTACCTCAATTCACTGTTCGTATGGCTATTTTATATGCAGAAATCAGTCCATATTAGCATGATGCCAAGAACATAGAAGTACACGCATGAACCAAGAACCTAGAACAACATTAATAATAAAATGATTTCCATGGATGCATGATAACATATAAACATATGTAGATCTATATGCATAGAAATGTTCTTTTACCCCAAGGTCCAGTGATGTGAACCTACTTTGATACCACTCTGTAACACCCTCCAACACATTTACCATCTTTCACAAGCTCACCAGGGTAAACATGACCTTGAAGTTACTATGCATGACCCAAATTCCAAGATGTCATTACGGAAATGGGGCCTAACTTGCCAAACTTGTCTAAAGGTTACTACAACACTTAAGAACACCTAATCATGCGCTTAACAACTTGATTCCACTATGTTATAGCAGCATTTTCTACCCTTGGTAGATTTTCTACTCTGTGATATGGCCTAGGGCAACCCTTCCCTTCCAGACTTAGTCCAAATTCTAAAAAACAATGTTTTAAATCCTATACATGAGTTTTCCCTGTCTAAAGTGTGTGTACACATGGGTTAGTCTATACCAAACTCGTATATATTTGTTAAAACATTAAAAATATATATAATCTCCTCTAATTCAGGTAAATTTTATGGGTTTGACCTGTTACTCATTTACTATAGCCCATGGCCCAACCATTTCCCAACTGAAAAAAAAATAATAATTTGGAGAAGTATAAATAAACCTCCATGGGAAGGCCTAAAGGAGGAAAAAATATTATATATTGATATTATAGTTGATTACATCCCTGATCAAGTATGAACATATCTCTCTGCCTTCTACACTCCCAAGTCAAAGGAAACCTTTGTTTACTTCTTTATCTATCCATCATCACTTCATGACATCCTTGTGTATACCTATGTGGGAGGATTGTTGAGGCCTGGGCAGGCTAGATCCGGAGGATGGTTTCACTTGGAGCTAGTGGACGACTGAAGTTGTATTTCTTCCATATTTTCTTTAGCTTACATTAATAAAGAGGTGTTGTCTTGTTCCTAATGGGTATGGTCTTTATGCATTAATCTATGTTATGATTTTCTTTTGAAATCTCACATTAATGCTTGTTTTCTTACATGCTTATATGAACTAACATATATATCATGAACATGCTTTCTATTATTGTTGTTGTATATGCTTTTCTTGAATGAGTTACAGGTTTTAAGGTATTTGAAGAAGAAGAGGGTTTGGAACCTATGGGAATGACCTCAAACTTAGGACCTCCAGGTAATACCTCTTTTTCCTACTTCAATAGTTTAAGTATTAGAACTGCTTATTTGCATGTCTCTTTATGCTTTATTCCCTCCGCTTTGTTGGGCTTCTCAACCCAAGACCTAGGGTGATTCTACCTGTAATAGAATTGGCGACTCCATTGGGGAAAGAATTCTGGTTTTTCCTAGATTGGGTTATTTCTTCTTGATCAGGCCTACTTGATTGATTTCTTGCTTTTACAGTGTGTGTGGCTTGTTTGCTTCTTGGGCATCAAGTTTGATCTTTTGGATCAGGCCTAAATTTTTTTTTTTTCTTCATTGATATGTATTACGCACTTCTCAGAGGACACAGTAGTGTATGCATGCTTGTTTCTTCAAATAGACTCACGTATACGTTATTTTCCTCTGTTTTGGTTGCATATACAGACTTTTGTGTCTTTACACAGTCACGTATACCTTATTTTGAATTAAATTTTCAAAATATTTGGCCCAGTTAAAATTTTTTCTTGGTGGTTTTTTGCTATTTTCTGGTCATTCACTATCGGCGAACCTCTTCTTTCTTGCAAGTTTTCAATTTCTAATCTTCTTCTTGTTAAAAAACCTAGTTAACCTAGGGTTTTCTTTTTGAGTAAAGTTTCCATTTGGGCATTGGGTTCAAGGCTTCTTGTAGAATTTCTTTGTTGTTTTGAATTTGCAGAATCAGAAACTGGTTGCAGTTGTGTTTATAACCCAATTTTTAGATTGCTTTGCTTTGTTTTCCTTTTTTGGTTGATGTATTTTGTTTCTCATGGTTTTTGAGTGCCTCTTCGGCAATCTTGAAAATCTTTCTTGATGTTCTTTTGGTTTGCTGAAGTCCTTTATCTCACTGTTTAGATTAATCTATGCAAATGTGTGGTCCTTTGTCATTTCAAGTTTCATTATATCAATGTTGTGCATAACTTGCAAGTTTTGGGACTCTTTATGCTTGATTTTGGTCTTGGAATTTTAGTAGTCTTTGTGTTCTCAAAAAACTTGTTTGGGTTCTTTAAAATTTAAAAAGACAAAAAGATAGTTCTTCCCTTTCTTTTTCTTTTCAGTTTTGTTTTTGGTTTCTTCGCTTTTTTTAGAAATTGTGAACTTTTTTCGATTGGTTTTGCTTGGTTTCAAAGGATGCTTTTCATTGAATTTATGCCCTCCTTGTAGTCAAGTTGGCCTATTGCTCTTGTGAAGAAACACATTTTCTTATTGTATGAGCATCCATAGAATATTGCATCATCATTGTAGTTTTCATTATGTTAGTTTGCATTGTAATCATTTTAGTCTTTTTGTTAAATTTTGAGTGTGTGAAGCGTGTTTCTTAAAAAGGTTTTTTTTTTTTTTTTTGCTTTTATAATTTTTTTCATAGAACCTCATAGAAATCTATTTTCATTGAAGAAAAATAGTTTCATTTGCATATAGATAAGTTTCTATTGATTTCTTTTGGGTCAAAACACCATAAGTTTCACTCTCATTTTACCCGTGACCTAAAGAACAATCCTTCAAAATCAAGTGCTTAATTAAAAAGAACTAGAACATTTTTTGAGTTCTCATTAATTACACCAACAAGTCTAGCTCTTTAGGGCTTTCGAATAGGTGAGTAGAGAGTTAACTCTCCAAGGCCTGTCAAAACTATTAAACATAGATGTTGAATAATGAGTGAAATCCAGTGTTGTTAGAGAGACAGGGAAATCTCTCTGACTGGGAGTCAAGGACGAGGGAGAGTAAAGACAAGGAAGAGAGTTACCCCTTCTCCTACTTGTTGGATGCCACCTTGAGACTGTTCTACCCGGATTTTGATATCACTTGGTGTCCATAGTTTCTATTCCTATGGACCACATAGGTCACTGCGAAGGGGAATCTCGTGACACCTTAGGTAGACGTTGCATCATGTTCATTAGTACTTCTGGAGGGTACCCTTATGAAGCGTGGGTGATTGCAATGGAAAAGGATTTTTCTGGAGGTCATTGTAAATGTTTTTGTTACCTTCGCTGGTAGGCCTGGGCTTTCATTATCCCATATTACCTTCAGAAGGTCCTTGATTTCACTTCCTTGCATTTTGGTGTTTGGACCTCATCACCCAGAGCAAAAATACTTGGAAGTTTCTTGATTGACTATATCTTCTAGGGAATTTGTTAGAGAGTGATATTTTCTCCTAGTTTTCCATAGCTTTACAAATTTTCTAATTCTTTAATTAGTTCTCCTCAAATAATTAAAAGTGGCTGATCAACTAGTTCTTTGGTCTAGGAGGCTTCGTGGGCTTTCACCTATGAGTGTCCAGCCTTCTTCAAGAAGGCGTAGGTGAAATTATGTTGTTGATTTTCAATCAGTGGAAGTGTACATAATGGAGCTTGATGCTCTAGTTCAAGTTATTGATTCACAGAATAGAGCTAAGTAAGTTGAGATTTGGAGAGCAACACTCCAGTCCTTTCTCGAGTCCTTTTCCAATTGGAAGACATTATAGAGGTTGAAGAACTCCCTGAGTCTCCTTTATCTCCTTCTTCTCGTCTCCCTCCAGATTATCTAGATGTCCTATTATAGTCCAGACTCTGATCCACAGGCCTTTGAGCCTTGGTCTATATCAGTCTTTTCCTTCACTAGTGGGGCCATGGTTTCAACTATGAGTGCTACTAGTGTACAAACTTGTATCTCAGTACAAGGAGGAGGTACAATCTCCATACCTTTAATCACTCCTCGCACTGGAATTTTTGTCTCTACCTCCATTCCATATTTGAGTGGGGGTACCCAATCATTTGCCTCCAACACTGGTTCTTTCCCCTTTGGAATGCCTACTAGCACAATTCCTTCAGTTCCCTTAACTTTTCCATTCGGTGCTTCCACATCTATGACTTTGATGGTGAGTGGGTCAGCGTCTTTTCAGGATTTTCCTTTTTGGAGTGGTCATATAGCACATTCTAACCCATCTCTAGGATCAATACCTTTTCCCTCAACGAGTCAAAGTTATAATCCTTTCCAAGGATGGACTAATCCAGATGTTAGCAGATTGGGAGCTGGTAATTAGTTCTCTTTCGGCCAACAGGAGAATATACCATACTCCTCCATGAGTTCATTTCAAAGTTTTTCTCCCTTTCCTAATGCATGGAACCCTTACCAAGGGATATATGCTCCATTTAATACCTCACTAGGGGGGAATTTCACTAGATATGTCAATTTTTCAGCAGGAGTTGGACAAACTACGAATGCTTCTAGGCCACAAGGTATTCCTTATGGTTTAGGCATTTCTACAAATTACTTCAGGCAACCTGGTGCCTTCACAAATCCAGGATATTCTTTTCAGAACATTGGAAATTCTACCTAGACTGGGTGGAATCCTCAAGGTCCTTCACGCTTACCTTTCTTGAAATCTTTAAACTTGCCAGATCTATCAAAGTAGACTAATGATCCTATACGATATAATGCATCTTAGCCTCCATTTCCAACCAAACTTCCATCGAACATACCAAAATTCAAAGGGAAGACTGGTGAAGATCCGGGTGACCATATAACCACTTTCCATTTATGGTGTTCGTCAAACTCCCTGATAGATGATTTAATCAGGTTGAGGCTCTTTCAATGTACCCTAAATGGGAATGTGGATAAATGGTATATTCAACTCCCAAGGGGCACCTTCGCTTCATTTGGTGACTTGGCTACCATATTTTTAAACCATTTTTAGTTGCCCATTCGTTATGATGTTGGAATTGAGCTCTTTGCTAATTTCCACCAAGACAAGGCAAACCATATTTCTGATCATATCCAGTAATGGAGGAGAAGGAAGAGGCTTATTAAAGCCAATATTCCACAAGAATTCCTTCTTGAATGGTTTCTCAAATCTTTTAAACATGAAATATCTACGGATGTATCGCTCTCTGATGTATTCACTGAAGAACAGGGTATTTTTAGAGCCTAGCAACTAGAACTCATATATTCTCAATTTGGGACTTTTGAGGAAAGTTTTCCTGATGCTCCTAAATCTAAGGTTTATCTAGCCAAGCCAAAGTCAGGTCCCCATGCCTACGGGCTAGTCAGATCAATTGATAATAGCACGACTAACCTGCAAAATCAATTGCAACAATTGTTTTTGCAAACAACTTTTATTCAACCATTGCCATCAGTGCCCATGCCTTCTCAATCTTCGTCTATCAATGTCATTCAAGCTTCTAACCCCAAAGTAAACCAACAATCCGATGGAAAGAAGAAAGGACATGGTAAGGAAAAAATCGCAATGGGAAGGGTAATGCAAATAATCCCAACAGTGATGCTAAGGGAGGTAAAAAAGAGTCCAAGAAGAAAGTGAAATTTCCATGCAATTTATGTAATGGTGACCATTTGACTCATCTTTGCCTAAAGATTTAGGATGCTCAGTGCTTCTTGGTTCATCAAGGGTCTTCTAGCTCCCAGGTTGTGCTAAGTAACCCTTTTTCCCAAGGGAATTAGCCTTTTTCTTACACAAATGCTAGTACTGGTACCCCCAATGCGGGTAACCAGGAGGGGAAAAATCCATTCAATGTTTATATGATTAGTTCACATATTGACATTTCTACACGGTCACGTGATTATGGTCAGCTAGAATCATCTAAGGCCAAGACTACTCTTGATGTTTCAGAGCCACTCCATATCAAGAGGCCCGTAGTTGAGTCTATACCTCAGATGCTGAAAGGCTCCGCAAAATGTTTGACAATTAAGCCCAATGCAAAGGCAACTCAGCACTACTCCATTGTAGAATATCTGGCTCAGAGTCCTTGTGCCATGTCAACATTAGAGGTACTCCAGTTGTGCCTAGCACAAAGGTGTGCTTTTCTCACTGCAATCAGAGTGGTAGATCCAAAAAACTCTCTTGTTCTTACATTGGACATGTCGAATGTCAAGAAGAGACTCCCACATCATATGGATTTTCAAATCAAGTCTACATACTAAAAGTTCAATATATTTTGTACCGTAGTTAATGAGGGAGCTTCCACATGTGTAATGTCTATATCATGTTGCAAGGCTATTGGATCACCTCAGGCTGTTCCGTCACCTACTCTCTTAACAACATTTGATGGTCATTCTCACAGGCCACATGGGATTATTCCAACCTTTCCCATTTGTGTTGGGGGCAAGGTTGTAAATATAAAAGTAGAAATAGTTGATGCAAATTTTGATTACAATCTCCTATTGACAAGAAATTGGATTTCTGAGATGGATGTTATTGTATCATCGTTATTCCACATGCTCTATTTTCCTCATGAAGGGAGAATTGTAATAGTTGGTCAGATGGATTATTCTCTAGGTGAATCCAATGCATCTTCTGAATCTATTATTCCCTTAGTAAACAATCCTAGGTAGACTATTGAGAATCTAGGAGTTGGGATGTACTCTTCCTTAATGGATGCCTTTGATTTTCTTGCTCCTATTCCTCGAATTAATTCTATTTCATCTTCCAAGGAACCTTCTCGAAGAGAGTTTTTTAGAAATTTTTATTTTTTAGATCCTTGGCCCTTACCCTCTTCTACCACCACATTAGATGAGGGGAAAGTGGGTGGAATGGCATTTCCTATGTATGCAACTGAAATTTCTTATCAATTGATAGCTAATACTGTTGACCTTGATCCTACTCCTTTTTCACCAAAGGAATTGGATGGGCATGTGGCTCCAGCCTAGACTCTAGATTCAAATTTTGCTATGGATTGCCTAGATATTGTTTTTCCACCTAAAAAAGAAATTCTAGAATCAATGATGGGTATTGAGAGACCATGGGATGATTTGCATCATCGTTCATAATTCCCCCTAATTTGCGAGAAGTAGAATCAAGCTTGTCCAGTCCTTGATCTACTTGTTATGTTCACACAATTTTAAATCCTTTGGCTCAACCACATTTTTCAGCCGAAAGTAACATGTCTGTCGTTTCAAAAATTGTTCCAATGAACATCTCTATGAATCCCAACATTATTGAGAATGTCTTCATTGGAGCTGATTGTTCCCTTGAAGAAATTCGAACTTATACCAATCTCTTTAAATAGTTTGAGATGGTTTTCTTGGTCTTATGAGGAAATGCCTGGTATAGATCCAACTATAGTCTAGCATGAGATCAAGAAATATGAAAATGAAAAACCTATTCGCCAGAAGCTTCGATCGGTAAACCATAGAAAAGCAATAGCTATCAAAACTAAGGTTGAAAATTTTCTTAAGGCAGGTTTCATATACCCCGTTCCTCTAATTGATTGGATCTCGAATCTAGTCCCCATTGACAAGAAGAAAGGAATGATTTGTGTGTGCATTGAATTTATGCACTTGAATAAGGCTTGTCCTAAATATAATTACCCCACACCATTTATTGATCAAATTATCGATGAGTGTGTGGGTAATGAGATTTTCTCTTTTATGGACAAATTTTCCAATTATAATCAAATCACTATTCATCTAGAAGATCAACATAAGACAACTTTTATTTTCGCCTGGGGTACATTTTCATATAAGAAGATGCCTTTTGGCCTCAAAAATGTTGGAGCTACCTTTCAGCAGGCCATGTCATATGTTTTTCACGATATCAAACATGTTATCAAAGCCTACTTGGATGTTTTAGTTGATCATTCTCGAAAGAGAATTGATCATCCCAAGCATCTTAAATTAATTTTTGAACAATGTGGTTTCCATAAAATCCAATTAAATCTGAATAATTTTGTTTTCATCATCACATCCGGTCAGTTGTTGAGATTCATCATTTCTACTGAAGGGATTCTTGTACATCCCTTCAAGGTTGAGGCAATACTTTAGTTGCCTCCCTTGTCCTCTATTTGTCAACTTCAGAGTCTTCATGGGAAAGCCAATTTCTTAAGAAGATTTATCGCTAATTATGCCAAGATTACTAAAGATTTATGAGACTACTTAAGAAAGGGGTCCCATTTCTATGGGATGATTTTGCACAACGGTCATTTGATGATTTGAAAAATGAATTAACCTCTACTCCTTTGTTGAGTCCACCTAATTATTGCAGATACTTTCTTTTATATCTTGTTGCAAGAGAATCAACTATTGGCATGGTTCTAGTTTAGGAAGATGATGCTTTCATTGAGCAAGTAATCTATTATCTGAGCCGAGGCTTAGTGGGATCCCTTAATAAATTAGCTTTGGTAGTTGTCAATGTTGTCCAGCAACTTAGAAATTATATTATGCTTAGAAAAACTTACGTTTGAGAAATCGTCAATCCATTTCAGTTTGTTCTCAACGGGCGGGTGATTGGGGGCAAATATAATAGATGGGTTGTCATTTTACGAGAGTTCGATCTCAAATTCATGTCAGCTAAGTCTAATAAATCCTTAGTATTTGCATAATTGATCACAGAGTTTCCTTGTGAGGAAGAAATAGTTTATGAGGAATCTTTTCTTGATGAACATCTTTTCCTTATTTCCTCGCAAGATCCTTGGTATGGAGATATCATTATGTATCTCTAGACTTGGAAGTTTTCACTCACTTTTTCAAAGGATGAATGTAGAAAGTTATGTCACTTGGCTAAAAGCTATATTATTATAGGTGACACTTCATATCATTACAAGATTGGTTCAATCCTTAGACATTGTTTAACCTTATAAGAAGCTAAGTTTTTGCTAAATGATTGCCACAGTGGAGCTTGTGGTGGTCATCTATTTGGGATTGCAACAGCCCAACAAAATTTGTGTGTAGGCTACTTTTGGCCTTTGTTCTTTAAGGATTTTATTGAAATGGTCAAGAGATGCCACCATTTTCAAGTTTATACTCAGAAAATGTACACGAATCCAACTCCGCTCTTCCCTATGATTACTGCCAGTCCATTCATGAAGTGGGGTATTGATTTCACTACTTGCAATCCACCTTCGGTGGCAAATCATAACTCTATCATTGTAGTTGTCGACTACTTTACTAAGTGGGCCGAGGCTATGCATACTTTCAAGAATGATGGTGAAAAAACAACCCTATTCTCTTCAACCAAGTCATTTCCCAGTTTTGTATTCCTAAAGATATTGTCACTCACCATGGGAATCATTTCTAGAATCATATGTTGTCTGAATTGGCTCTTAAGTTGGGTTTCAGACAAGTGAATTCATCTCCTTATTATCCTCAAGAAAATGGGTAGGTTGAGGCCATGAATAAATCCTTAAAAATCATTCTACAAGGGATGATTAACAAAGCTAGATCCAACTGGCACATTATGTTATATCTGACACTTTGGGCATACCGAATGTCAGTCAAGACTGCTACAGGTTTTACTCCTTTTCAACTAGTTTATGGGTTGGAATCAATTTTTCCCGTGGAATGTGAAATTCCCTCCCTTGAATTAGTTGTTGAACGTCTTCCAGATACTTGTAGTATCGAAGAACTCCTTGTTCATTTGGAACATCTTGATGAGCGGCGTCAACATCCAGCCATAGTCAACAAAGCTCATAAAAAGAGAGTAAAAACTCAATATGATAAGGTTGTTTGTCCTAGGGTTTTCTCTGAAGGCAACCTTGTCCTGGTCTATGACTAAGACAAAGACACTTTGGGGGCAGGCAAGTTCAAATCTATGTGGTACGGTCCCTTCGTCAAAAAGGTCTTGAAAAAGGGAGCTTATGATTTGGTTGACTTTGAGGAAAATGAGTTGGCGGAGCCTAGAAATGGTTTCCATCTTAAAAATTATTTTTCTTAGGATTTGGCCTAGCACTTGCTTGGTTGTAAATATTGTATATCTGTTCATATCTATCTATTGGTTTCATAGTGATGTTGATGTTTTTGATCTGCTTTGGCAGGTATTAATGGATGATTTGATATATCTAGGGTTCGATGATGGTGCTAATAGACACAGATAAAACCTTGCTTCAGTGGCTTGGGTAATTTATTTTCCATCCCACCATTTGTTGGTTTCAACAGGCGTATGTATCGGTCCTACTTCAAATAATGTTTCCAAATATACTGTTGTCATTAATTTACTATCTAAGGCAATATATATTGGTATTCATTCATTAGCGGTATACTTGGATTCACAATTGGTGGTATCTCAATTAAATAACATCTATCGTGTGAGAGATCCTTATTTATATCACCAATTTCTGAGAGTGTGATTATTACATAGATCATTTATTTTTATGACATTTATTCATTTTCCACGATCAGAAAATCAATTTGCAAATTTTATCTCTAATCAAGCATTATATTGGGACATAAATCATTCATAACATTAAAAAAAAAATTAATCAAAGAGTCATATGTATGTATATGATCTCATGGTGAAATCTTCGGTACGTAGATAGAGTTTTATGTTCAAAATAATATAGAAAATTGGGACAAAATTGTCCTACAAAATTAGGGCTTATGCCCACAATCATGTCTAATAAAAAAGGTATGGTCATCCATCTATGGGTCCTGCTTAGGATGAGAAGTACAGAAGAAGATGATGACATTTTCCACCCATCAGAATAGCCACACCCAATCGCATGGAACTCATACCACACATCTCTACATCTCCTCTATAATGTCTTTTATAGTTGCCATAGGTACCTCATGAGTCAATCTCACCAAGTTTCGCGACGCCTATGTCTAGGTAGACCCTCAAGTCTCACTGGTGCAACATCTGTGTCCTGATCGAAATAATTTTGTAAGTATTTGTCTCATCAAAAATATTTTTTAGTATATTTTTAAAATCTAAAAAAATCTTTAAAATATAAAAGATTAAAAAATATTTGTCCCTATGGCTCCCCATGCTACATCTAGTAGAAACACCAGATCTGTATCTCCTCTGAAGTCCATGCCATCATAGGGGTAGTATTCAATTTCTTTGACTTGTTGTTCCCACCAAGAAAAGAACTTGTCATCAAAATTGTTTCTAGGGACCTCACCGCCCCCTAATCTCTTCATTAGGTCAGCCCATCTACCTTTTTGAGGATCCCTCAAGTTGATAATGGTGGACAGTACCTTGGGTGGAAACCCTGGTACTCTCTCAAAGAAAAATGAGCACAATATGGTTCCATTTCCGAAGTTCTTTGTCTGACATTTCTAGATAGATGTAAGTTGTTTTTTCATATTGGCGAAGAGGGGTGTTCACCAATCAAAAACTGTCGTGAGACACTCCACTACTAGACTCATCAAAACTCGAGAAGCCTGATATAGAGAAGTTGAACCATTCACTATATTAGTGGTAAAAAGAAGGATTATCATTGCTAATCTCTCTACATGTTTAATTGGAATCTAGGTTACAATCTTCTCGGTGTTTCCTGGGTAGTAGATGCATATGTAGTCCTCCACATTGAGGCTCCCTCTTGTTCTTCCTTTTGAGTTGACCCTCTCTCCTTTTTGAGAAAGACCAATGATAAAATAGATATCCTGTATTTCTATCCTCAGAGGTATTTTTTCAATAATAATAGAATCTTCTTCTGGATGCCAATAATGGGTCAACATCTCAAGGAATATGGTACTTGCATTCATATTTGGCATTTTGAAAAATTTCAATAATCTACATCCTCGTAAAGAATATAATGCAATTGGGTCATCCATAACTTCATTATCAATCACACTATGTTCCCTTTCTCTCCACGTAATCGACATTATGCAAAACAAGTGTTTTGGATCATTAAAAACCGTGTTTTGAATTTTAAAACCGTGCACATGCAGGTTCAGTATATACGCAGTTGCATGTAGGGCCTTTCTATATGCGGGTCTACAGTGTCCAACCCGCGTGTACACAGTGCATAGTTTTTAAACTAATTTACTACGATGAAATTTTTGGAAAAAACAGTTAAAACGCAGTAAAACATATAAAAAAATCATTTAGAGGGTTACCTGGAGGGTTGAAGGTTGAATGAACAGATGAATTTGATGGATTGAGCTTGCTTGGGTTTTTTCTCCAGAGCTCATTCACTCACTTGTTCACAAAAAAAATGAATAATTGTAAGTCAAAAGGTCTTTATAAAGGTTGACATGTGAAAATCACATTTTCTAAAGTTCATTTTTTGTTTTTAAAACTTTATGAGCTTTATGACCTTTTTAGCTTGGAATGTTGGGATGGGTCATTTTTCAGGATACTTTGGATATTTTGAGGGACCTCTTTGATTCCATGACTGTATACCCATCATGGCAGGTATCATTTTTTCACTGGCATATAGGTTAGAGAATATCAGTTTCGGTTGCATTTTTTCATACTAGCCTCCATACTGCGATATCTTGGCCATCGGTTCGACCCCATCATGTCTTGGTTCTTAAACAATTTTCACTTGCCACCTTATAAAATCCTAACATGATGGGAGAGCCAACCTTTACATGGGCATGTTAGTTATATCCTTGCTAGCATATGTTTCTCATGTTGTTATACTATGTAGGCTGGGAATTCCTCTTTAGTCCCACCATGACTTGTGCGTTGAAGCTTCACTCTCTTACCTCTTCGCTATTTTTCTGGCTTTATACCCTAGAGGCTCCTTTGTGTTGAATTGTACTAGTGCATTGCATGTTGACTATTTGTACTTTTTGGCCTTAGGCTAGCTTCACTTGAACTCCTTTTCAAGCCATTTTTTGAGCATGTCTTTCTGCAAAATCAACCTTGCAATCTCTTAGCCTCTGTAACTTGACACCTTTTACCTGCGGAAAGAACATTCCTTTCAATGCCATTAACCAGTTTCATCACCTTGAATTAAGCATAGGAATGTTCCCCTCCCAGGAAGTAGCACAACTATATTTGGAAAATCATTCTTTCCATAGCACCATAGGCATTCTTTTATTCTTTTTCAGGCTTTCTAAATATGAAAAAACAAAAATAAAATAAATATTCCAAAAAGAACAGGAACGGGACATGACTTCCATGATTGATGCCATCTAGGTTCAGTTATGTTTCCCTTGAACAAATCACTCAGAGTTAAGTCTTTTGTCCATTGGGATGGGCTTTAGTTTGACTTAGGAGAGCCTTAACCTTGTTATTAAGTCAGTACTCCTCTAGTTTGTTATATCTTCCAATCATACAAAGAGTTTGTTTGTGTCTCTTGCATGACAAACTTATACAAATTTATCTTATTCTACCATATTGTCACATCTGATTCATGCTTTTGTTCAAGGGAAGTAAACATGAGTCGGCCTTTCTGTGGTGTCTCTTGACTTATTTTTAGTTGGCCATCCCTGGTTGTCAGAGTCATGTTCAATATCACATCAGCTATTTGGTCCTTTTCTCATGCTCGTTTGAGAACGTCTCCATTGAATTCTTGCTAGTGGGTCTTTCTCTTATTGACTACGATAAATTTCTCTAAGAGTAGACCTAGAGTTGCACCGTGGCCCTATTTACATTATTGATAGGTCACCTTGTGCTCAACATCGATCTATATCATGGGTCTTTTGCTAAGTTCTTTCCCTTGTGTTCGACGTCATCTTTCATAATCACACATTGGGATTCATGAAGTACCTTGGTTTCCATTTGACCCTATTAGTGGATTCCTTGCCTCTGTGTTAGCTTTCATTACTCGTTGGTTCATAGGGTTACTATTGTGCGCTAGCCAGATCTTTTCTGTACATTTTAACCCTGTACAAAAATTACCTATATACGAATTCTAAAACACAGAAAATAAACAATGTGAGAGCATAACACATAAAACACATATACACAGAGATTTCCCCTGGATCCCAAAATCAAGACTACCAGCTTGATTTTTCATTATGTTCCTTTCAATGTTACAATACATATTTATACATGCTGAAGCATCCAATAACATGGAGTGAAAAACCATCGCGTCCAAAACCATGGACCGAAAACCATAGGTAGGTTCACCCAACCTAATATAGGGTCCAAAAAAAATTTTCCCGGGGCATTGCCTCGGACCCTGTAGAGGGGGGCTACTCGCCCACCTCAAACCCCTTGCTGCACAATCAGCACAATGAAGGGGGGGCTCTGCCCCCCCTCTAACCCCCTAGTTCATTATGTAGGTTAGTCGTGGAAAGAATATAACACAACCCAACATCCTCCCACTTGTTTTTTTTCCACAGGGGGCCAGAGGAGAGCTTAGTCATTTTTCTAGCCCTGAAATGCCCATTTTTTATCTACACCAAGAGAACTTCTTAGACCTCACATATTTTTTCAATGCATCTGCAGTATTCTTCAAAGTGTCCACCTTTACCAGCGACGCCTTTTTTTCTTCTATCATATCCCTCACAAAGTGATACTGAACATCAATGTGCTTTGCCTTTGAATGATAAGCAGGGTTCTTTGCCAAGAAAATTGCACATTGGCTGTCACAGTCTATCCTTATAGCTCCCTGTACTAACCCCATACTTGAACACAATCTCTGCAACCAAACTGCTTCCTTGCTTGCATGAGTGGCTACCATGTATTCTGCCTCTGTAGTTGATAGTGCCACTACAGATTATTTCTTACTCATCCAACTGACTTCACCTCCAAATAGATTAAACACATACCCACTTGTAGATCTTCTTTGATCCAGATCTCCAACCCACTTTGCATCAACAAAGCCATGAATATCCAACACTTTGTCCAATCCTGGTCTTCCTTGGTAGCACAAACAATAATCACTAGTGCCACGCAAATACCTAAAAACCTGCTTCACTATTGTCCAGTGCTCCTTCCCTAGTTTTGACATAAACCTGCTCAATACTCCCATTGCATGTGCAATGTCTGGTCTAGTACAGACCATTGCATACATCAGGCTACTAACTTCACTTGCATATGGAACACGAGACATATCCTCTACCTCTTCTTGTGTCTTGGGACACTGTTCAGTAGATAATTTTACACCTACAGGAATGGGAACCTTCACTAGTTTACTATCCTGCATATTAAACCTCTGTAGTATTGTCTTGACATACTTCCTCTGGTTTAACCAGAGCTTCCTCTTTGCCTAATCTCTTTTAATTTCCATGCCCAAAATATAGTTTGCATCACCAAGATCTTTCATGTTGAATTTGGAGGACAATTGGGTCTTCAAATCTTGGATAATTTCTTCGTCATTTCCAACCAACAACATATCATCCACATACAAGACCAGATAAATAACACGGTAACCAATTAATTTAAAATACACACAGTGATCTGCTTTGCTTCTGGTGAAGTCAAGTCCCCATATAAATGTATCAAATTTCTGATACCACATCCTTGGTGACTGTTTTAACCCATACAGAGACTTCTTTAACTTGCATACCAGTTCTTTCTTACCCTTCACCGCAAAGCCTTTAGGTTGCTTCATGTAGATCTCCTCTTCGAGATCCCTGTGAAGAAATGTTGTCTTCACATCCATCTGTTCTACCTCAAAATCAAAAGCAGCAACAACAGATAAAAGTAACCTAATAGAAGTTACCTTGGCAACAGGAGAAAAAATATCACCAAAATCAATTCCCGGCACCTGGGAATAACCTTTTGATACCAACCAATCTTCGTATTTCTCCACCTTTCCTTTTGCATTTGTCTTCTTCTTAAACACGCATTTGATGCCGATGGGTTTCCTTCTAGCCGGCAACTCGACTAGATCCCAAGCCTCATTTTTGTATAAAGATGCGATTTCACCAACCATGGCCTCTTTCCAGAGTTTTCCATCCTCTAAATCTATTATTTCCTTCACAGTTCTGGGATCATCGTCAGTAATAGATAAAGAAAAATTTGAATAGAAAACAGACGGACTATACCTTTCTGGCTACCTTCTTTCTTGAACTGATCCTCTCAGACTTGGAGTTTGTGGCTCTTCATATTCTGATTCCTCCTCTAATGTGGAGTCTGATTCTTCCTCCTTTAGCTCAAACTCTATCTTCTCAAGTTCCTTTGTGTTATAGACATTTTTGTGCCTTACAGCTCTAATCATGAAATGTCCATAAACCAAGGGATCCAAAGTCCCTAAAAGTGTTGTTCCTGCCCCTAAAGGAACAATGTTAGCAAACTACAGCTTCTCCCAGAAGTTCTCCACCAGAAACTGCTCAGAATCAGTCAAACCAGGATCATTTCAGCTGCTCGACTAGCTACCTGTGTTGCATAGCACCCCAGTACACTAGCTAGGTGTGTTGCAACGCACCTAAATGCACTACCACGGTGCGCTGAGAGGGAAATGACAAATGGCAGTGCCATTCCACAAGGTGGAAAGACAATGGAAGCTTCCAGAATCTTCCTCCATGACACTTGCCTCACTGAGTTCGACCAAAGATGAGTAAGAGGCTCTCAGCCTCCAAGTGGAAGCAAGAAATGACAGAGAAAGGACACTAGTCAGATGACAAGCTGACTCATCCTCTTTGCATACATCTATATATGGATCCCTCATCCCAGAGATCCGGAGGCTGGAATTTTGTACATTGCAGAGAATTGCTGTTGGTTTTGAGATTGAGATCACTGCATTGGGTGATTTATGCTTTGTTGGAGGTGAAGAAGGGATTCCTTTGCTGGGAGGTTGATGCTGGATCAGGACTCATTTGGTTGTATCTCCTCCTGGATCTTCTTGTTATATCAATAAAACTATTTAAGTTTCTCCTACATGCTTGTGTATCATTGATGTTTGTTGCATTAGTATGTTTAGCTTAAATCTGATCCTAAGCTATTTATGAATATAAATCCATGTCTTTGTGTATTTTTCCTCTTCTGTGATCTTGCAGGAACTTGGTGAAGCTGGTCAAGTAAGGGAGCAGGTAGCTGGAAGCTGTCAAGGAGGAGAGAAATTGGATCAAAGGACTAGTGCAAGACACTGGTTGGTTCATCCTATTCCTCTTCATTTGTAGTTCATAAAGAAGAATACAAAAGTAGTTTTCTTTGTTTGTTGCTAAGGCACTGTCACACCTTAGGTGGATAGGGTCATTTTGAATAGACACTTTTCCCCACAACAAAATGGCGAATCCACTGGGGAGGATTGTCTAATTAGTTTATTTGTGCTTCTCTTGCTGTTTGTTTCATAGACATAGAAGTAGCAATTGAACTGCATTTGCCATTTTCAAATGCAAAGTAGACACCTGCTACTTCAATCCACTCACTGGATTTGTTTATGATTTGAACAGTGGATTCACAAATGATCTGATTGCCCTTTGTGATAGCTGTTAGTCCTCCTTTAAATCATCCCTCTGATTGTACCTTACTGATTGCTTTTACTCGGCCAAAAACCATAGATTAAACTGCAAACCGTGACCCAGAACCCGGATAGAAGTCTCATTTTTGCCCTAGCGCAGGCTCTGTGAAGAGGTTCTTCATTTCAACGTAGGTCCTGAGAGGGCTACCTGCGCTGCAATTCAGTTTCTCTGTACAACAGGTGCGCTGATCAGCCTTTGCCCTATGCAGCTGAGGTTCTTTGCTTCATTTTGTCCAGTGTTATCTCTGATTTTTGCAACCTATGACCAGTGTGTGTACCTATCTGAAAACTCCTTTTCTCTGTCTTAATTCCACCTCCTTTGTACAAAAAGATTGTAGGTGTTTTTGTGTGTTTGTGGCATCATTTACAGTTTTCCATTACAAAAGTGAAATAGTCATATTGTTGTCCTCTGATTTAGATCTGTTGTAACTGTCGATTTTGGTCTTAGGAGAAAGTTTATTTGCTGTTGATAGTCGATTATGCTTTTACTTTTGCATTTGGTTTGAATTTGTCACTTTCTAGTGTCGAAACAAGTGTTTATTTCGAAAATCGTAAAGTGTCGTAATCATCTCTACCTTTTTGATTTCGAAAAGAAGCTTGTTTGTGTTTGTCATTTGAAAGCGAATTCAGGTTTGTACATCAACTTTCTTTTTAGGCATCAATATTAAGAAAGTAAAAAACAAATACATGCACTTGTGCATTTGCATATTGATAGTTTGTATGGCTTGATTTAGGAAAAGTGCATTTACAGTGTGCTCTTTGCTCTTTGAGAAAAGATTGTGTCTTTCTTTTCCCCTTGTAGCTAGGATTTTCATTGTTGAAAAGAGATAAAAGATTTTCTTATCATCTTTAGATTGCATTTAGGAATTACATCTACATCTCGTGGTGAACCCAAAAGGCAAACTTCTAAGAAATATCAACATAAAATAAATTGAATGAATCTAACAACGCATTGGAACTTAACGCACAACATAGAGGTCTAGGCTAGAGACGTGTTCCGGCGTCGTAAATCCTGGTAACTGTTGTCCTCACTGATGGTTGGGTGATTCCTCCACTGTGAGACGATAAGTGCCAGTACGGATTTGTGCTCCGACGTACCGTCGAGTATATATTGGGAGACCCCTATAGGCTTAAAACCTTTTATCCATAGGAAGCCGTGTCGGCCACCCTACTAATCGCAATGCACCGAACACAGCATTCGGGAAGATTGACTACCGTACCGTAAAACATATTCTACAGTTTTGTGATTGGTTTGGTACACCCTCTACCTAGATCTCCAGAGCAGTCCCTTTCGTTCCTTTTCAGAATCCTTAATGGAAAAGGTCCATCTGAGCACTTGTCACTTCAGGCTCATTAAAAATCGAAGGTGACTAGAGTCATCTTTTGGTTTTTCTCGACTCTTTAAAATTGAAAAAACAAGTTGTGTCTAAAGCGTCTAAAAATTTATTTTAAACGGAATATTCATCACCCTTTTCCTACGTTGATCTTTAGGTTGAGAAAATGGAGTCTACCAACCAAGGAATTCCCCTTGGTGGAAATCCTAGTCCCTTCTCCTCTTGGGGAGATGTTGGTGCACCCCATATGGCCACATTGTCGCTTCGAGGACTAACAATTGGCTTGTCGGTCTGGCTCTTCTCAACCAATGTCGTTCAGAACACCACTATTCCTAAACAATCGAATCGGCAATTAGATGAATCCAGAGTTACCCACCAACCTTCTACTTCCTCTAATTCTTCTTCTCCTCCTTCCTCTTCGCTTGATGGGGCTGGCAAAGCCAAAAGTCAAGTTCCTAAGGAGAAGAAGGGAAAGAAGAAGAAAGAGAAGAAGAAGAAGGAGCCAAAGGCGAATGGGGGGAAACAAGTGTCGTCTAACGAAAATCCACACACTGCACCGACCAGGCCTAAATCGCCATGTGTCATATGCAAGGGAGACCACTTTCACAGAGATTGTCCTTGCATCCCCCGGATACTAAGGGACTGGTCTCCCCGTTTGCACAATCCGGTGTCATCAACCTCTGGTGATCATGTTGAAAGCACACCGTCAACTAGCGAAAGTGAAGCCCCAGGACAAAAAGGGAGAGCTAGATCTCCCTGTAAACTGTGCGAAGGCGATCATGCCATCCACCGTTGTCCCTTCTTAGACGAGGCTAAAAGAGTTTTGGAAGATCGTCTAGTTTCACCATTACGACTTCCTCCTGGATATAAAAAACTCTTGCCGAATCCGTCACCAGTTGAAAACCCGGTTGGCCCGCTCAGGTGGTCAGCCGAACCACCTATCATTGAAGATAAACTAGCTGAATCCATACCAGATGAAATTCAAAAGGTTGAGGCGGCAGTTGACCCAGTCTTGCCTTCAGAGGTTTCATCTTTGGATGACACAGTCACTGAAGAGAATAAGGATGACAACATCCAAATTCTCTTCATCAACACAGACTCCGACGAACAAGGGAGAAATTTACCGATTCCTTTACCGCAGGAAGGAAGTTCGTCAGAGCCGTACTCGGCCGTCTGCTCGGTCCCACCTCCAAGCAACCTAGTTGTCTCCTTCGACTCGAATCAACTAGGCAGACCTCGTTTACCAGCAAGCATACCATTCAGAATTATCGTTCAAATATATAGAATGGTCATGGCTGGTACCATCATAGACGAAGGGGCTTCTGTGAGTATCCTTTCCTCTACTGCTTGGAAAGCGCTTGGTTCGCCATCGCTTCTGCCTGAGATGAGAAATCTGACAGGCTTTGATAAAGGAACCAGTCAACCTTTAGGGATCATTCCCAATGTGCCCATAACATTGAGAGGGAAGACAGTTCAAATGAAAGTAATGGTAGTTCAAGGACCCTTGGATTATAACCTACTCCTTGGACGAGACTATATTTATTGCATGGGAGCCATCGTCTCCTCACTCTTTAGAGTAATGTGTTTTCTGCACGAAGGAAGAGTGGTGAAGCTCGTGGACCAGCTTTCATTTCCTGAATCACGCATAGCAAATAGTCATATACCATCCTTAAATGGTCTCTTCACACAAGAAATGTCTCAACCCCCAGTCCGTCCTCTCGATGAGCGTGAGTAATTCGGAGGGATATGACTGAAACCCAGGGGGCATGCATCCTGGTCTGCTTCGGTAGGAAAACTTCAGATATAGGATAAGTTTCCGCGGGAGAATATGCCTAGTCTGTACCCCGTCCGAGAGTGGAAGAGGGGGTTATTCTAGTACAGGATTCTCTTGTCAAAGTTATGTGAGTTGGAGCGCGTCATTGCTCACCTTTGTTTATCTTGGTAGACATCGCCAGAGAAGTGTTTTGTTTACGTCGTAAATAGAACAATCTTTGGGTAACCTGTAAGAGGTAGTACCCTTCCTGATAAAACAAATGTTTTGTCAGCTCGAATAAAGGGTGACCCTTCCTGATAAAACGAATGTTTTGTCAGCTCGAATAGAGGGAGACCTCGAAACTCTTTTTTATACCTGGGGGCATGCAAACCTTTTGGAGTGCAAGCAAAGGGCAACTATTTATTTTTTAATTTTTAAGGTCCTCCCTTTAAACCCGTAGGCTAACCCTTTAAACTCGTAGGATTAGTCGTTTCCTAGCTTGCATAAAGAAAGGATATGGGGAAAAAAACTAAATTCTGCCGTTTTATATGAGACATTCTTATCATATGACTGGATAATCGAGCAGTGTTACCGCAAGGTTCAAGCTCGTTAAAAAATAAACTCGCACTGAGCAAGTGTTTCCACCCGCGTTTAAGCTCGTTAAAAAAGGAACTATTCCCCGGTAAATAACCACCGTGAATGTAGCATTATCAACCATTAAAGCCTTGGTCGTGTTTGCATTGTCACCTCCACTTTTCCATTGGTCGATCATTCACCTCCATTTGATTGTTTACCCATTTTGAGGAACAGCTGCGAAGAGTGATTTCACTAGCCATCCTTGTGACACTGCCGTGATTGGAAAATTCCAAACCTTACCTGGAATCAGTTTCTACCCATTTTATCACTTGTTCCTCAAAAGACGAGTCTTCTTTAAGCTCTTTTCATCTGACTCGTAAAATATGAAAAGATTGTCGAGTTTTGGCCTTCCAGCTCGTTAAAGTGACCGGAAGTGCTATCACTCCTCTAGATTTTAATCTTTTTGGACCTGAGGGATTATTGCACAAAAATATCGAGCGCTTGTTTTGTTCGGCTCGTTAAAACTATCGAAAATTCATCCCTTCTGTATTGTTTTATACATTTTCGGGCTTAAGGGATTAGATGACGAAAAAGGAATTTCGGAGTTAACTTTACGTACCTTTTCAGACTCTCTAAAAATGAAAAGGATCGAGTTATCTTTGTCGTTAGACTCGTTAAAAACATTAATAGCGACAAACTTGTCTTTAGACGAGAACGAGTTTCACTATCGCTAGGCTCGTTAAAACATAGCGATGGGTTTGCCCGAAGGGAAAATTATAGAACAAGCATATGTTATCCTCCTCAAGCTTGACAAAAATAAAGAGGTACTGGTCAGCAATGACTGGGGAAAAATTGGGAAAAACTCAAAGAATCTTTATTGGTAGCAATTCGCTCTTGAACATGACACTTCCACTCCGTGCCTGAGTTGGGTTGGGTTGTTTCATTCACCGGTCACATCACCATGGTCACGCCATACCATCCACATTTGGGGTAAATGCTACCAATCCATCACATCAGTGTCGCCGATATGTTCAAGAGAAGTCATCCAGAGAAGTCACCTGTGTCCCATCCACTACCATACATTATGTTCCATTCTTTCATGACCGCCACCTTGAACCATATATCATCAGATCGTTTTCACCTCCATCAAAATCATTTGCTTCGTTCTGTGTCATTGATGTGGGATTCATTAAGGCCCTCCTTTGACGGATCGCTTCTTGTCGACATCAGCTCATTATCCAAGAAGTTGATCTAGGAACACCCCCTTCAGTACTTTGAAGCTTGCATGCCTCAATGGCAAGTTTCTCACTTCCGGTGACGGGTATACATCAATGACCTTCAACCGAAAGATTTTATGTGGTGTTTGATGCCAAGTCCTTTATTCACACCACGTGAATTGTACTGCAGTACCTTGAGGGTCATCATCATTATCGATGATTCCTCTCGCGCTTGTTAACAGTTTACATCATTGACTGGTAATCAAGCGATGTCTTTCCATGTTCGACTTCAGAACATTTCTCACATGGATCGACTTGTACTTCGAGTGAAGATAGGACAAGATTGAAGGCCCCGGATCTAGTTTCATCCATCTGGGCTTCGATATATATTCAAGAAAATAAAGACATTGAAATGTATAGCATTGCAGCATAGATAATCATCCTACCAAAAGGATGATGGCTCTATCAGAATCATTAGTCTACCATAAAACGATTGTCTGTCCTATGTACATGAAAATGAATTTATAAAGTTGAGCATGGGAATGCCCACCTCAGCTAGATCATGAAAACAGTATGAAAATAATGTATTGTATTGTATCTTATTACAGGTCTCCTCCCAGCATTGAAAGAACTTCGGATCCTCCTAATAAAGCATTTCACCCGATAAAATGGCCTCATACTTTAGGGGGCAACTGTTATAGACATTTTTCTGCCTTACATCTCTAAGCATGAAATGTCCATAAACCAAGGGATCCAAAGTCCCTAAAAGTGTTGTTCCTGCCCCTAAAGGAACAAGGTCAGGAAACTACAGCTTCTCCCAAAAGTTCTCCACCAGAAACTGCTCAGAATCAGTCAAACCAGGATCATTTCAGCTGCTCCACTATCTACCTACGTTGCATAGCACCCCAGTACACTAGCTAGGTGCGTTGCAATGCACCTAAATGCACTACCACAGTGCGCTGAGTGGGAAACGACAAATGGCAGTGCCATTCCGCAAGGTGGAAAGACAATGGAAGCTTCCAGAATCTTCCTCCATGACACTTGCCTCATTGAGTTCGACCAAAGATGAGTAAGAGGCTCTCAGCCTCCAAGTGGAAGCAAGAACTGACAGAGAAAGGACACTAGTCAGATGACAAGCTGACTCATCCTCTTTGCATACATCTATATATGGATCCCTCATCCCAGAGATCCGGAGGCTGGAATTTTGTACATTGCAGAGAATTGTTGTTGGTTTTGAGATTGAGATCAGTGCATTGGGTGATTTATGCTTTGTTGGAGGTGAAGAAGGGATTCCTTTGCTGGGAGGTTGATGCTGGATCAGGACTCATTTGGTTGTATCTCCTCCTGGATCTTCTTGTTATATCAATAAAACTATTTGAGTTTCTCCTACATTCTTGTGTATCATTGATGTTTGTTGCATTAGTATGTTTAGCTTAAATCTGATCCTAAGCTATTTATGAACATAAATCCATGTCTTTGTGTAGTTTTCCTCTTTTGTGATCTTGCAGGAACTTGGTGAAGCTGGGCAAGTAAGGGAGCAGGTAGCTGGAAGCTGTCAAAGAGGAGAGAAATTGGATCAAAGGACTAGCACAAGACAAAGGTTGGTTCATCCTATTCCTCTTTGTTTATAGTTCATAAAGAAGAATACAAAAGTAGTTTTCTCTGTTTGTTGCTAAGGCACTGTCACACCTTAGGTGGATAGGGTCATTCTGAATAGACACTTTTCCCCACAACACTTTGGTTGGATTTCATGTTTAATAAAATCTTTCACCTTTCTGAACACCACATCTTAGCTGTACACAACCTTCCTTGTTGCTAGGTTCCAAGGCTTATAACCCTTTAAACCATCCTTATACCCAATAAAGATTCACTTTTCAAATTTACTATCCAACTTGGTTCGTTTCTCCTTTGGAACATGTACATATGCATCACATCCAAATACCATCAGATGTGAAACACAGGGTTTCTTACCAGTCCATATCTCTTGTGGAGTCTTATCCTCCAACGTTGATGAAGGTGATCTGTTGACCAGGTAACATGTTGTCTCCACCGCCTCTACCCAGAATTCCTGTCCTAACTTGGCACCACTGGGCATGCTTCTTGCCCTTTCCATCAACGTCTTGTTCATTCTTTCTGTGACTCCATTTTGTTGAGGTGTATATGGAGTAGTCTTCTATCGTGCTATACCACACTTCTTACAGAATTCTTCAAATTCCTTGCTACAAAACTCTCCACTGTTATCTGACCTAAACACCTTTATCTTCTTCTCTGTCTAGTTTTCCACCAGAGCCTTAAATTCTTTAAACCTGTCAAAGACTTCAAATTTATTGTTAAGGAAATATATCCATGTATTCCTTGAGAAGTCATCTATAAATGATTCATAGTACAGAGACTTACCCAGTGATGGAACCTTCATAGGTTCAAACACATCACTGTGCACAAGCTCAAATATCTGTTTCACCCTCTTACCACCAGAGGGGAAACTCACCTGATCCTACTTCCCATATACACAATTTTCACAAAAATCCAAATCTAGAGAGCTATTACTCATACCTTCTACCATACCTTTACCATGAAGTATTCAAAGGCCCATCTCTCCAATATGTCCAAGCCTTTGATGCCACAACATGGTTTTCTCTACAGAGACCACTAGATTTTCTGCTCCACTTTCAGGAACCACAAAACTGTTGCACCCACCAACTAAAGTGCTACCTTGTAGCTTGTACAGAGTTCCAGTCCGAACTCCCTGCATCAACACCAGTGCCCCCTGAACCATCTTGTAGGTATATTTCTCGAACACTCTTTTTACACCTGCATCATCTAGCTTGCTTACAAAAATCAGATTTCTGGCTAATGCAGGAATATGCAGAACACTTGGAAGTGTTCTAACCCTTCCACCTTGCAACTTCAACTTTACTTTTCTACGACAAACAATTCTAGCCTTCCTATCATCCCCTTAGAAGACATCACCACCATCATATTTCTCATACTCGTAGAACCACTCTCTATAGGGAGTGAAGTGAAAGGATGCACCGAGTCAATCAACCATGCCTCATGATCTACATGTGTACTTGAAGAAGCCAAGTACACATCCCCGCCTTCATCTGAGGTGGTTTTCGCCTCTGTATAAGGAGAATCATCAGATCCCTTTCCTTTATCAGAAGCTTTAGATTTACAGTCCCTTTTGTAGTGCCTTTCCTTTCCGCATTTCCAGCACACCACCTTTACAAGTTTTCCTGGAGATTTATATCTCCTTCTAGATTTAGATCTCCCACTCGATGACTTATTTTTGTTTCTGTTCTGGGACCGTCCTCGTATAGACAATGCATCACCACTCTGGCTCTTCATACTTTTTTGTCTCATCTCCTCCGTCAACAAGGATGAGACTATTTCATCAAACTACAAGGCAGTTGCATTGCTACCTATTGCAATAACTAGACTATCCCATGAATCTGGTAGAGAACACAAAAAACTAATGCACTTATCTTCATCTGAAATTTTGATATCAACAGACGATAACTAACTTACCACAGTATTAAATGCATTCAGATGCTCTGTCACCAAGTCTCCATCTTTCATCCTCAAGTTATACATCTTTTTCTATAGGAACAATTTATTCACCAAAGACTTAGATTGGTACAAAGTCCTTAACTTGTCCCACAAAGCCTTCGCCGTAGCTTCCCTTGATACATTCAACAATACTGAATCTAAGACACAAAATTGTATTGTGCTCTTTGCCTTCTGATCCAACTTCTTCCATTCTTCATTGGTCACTCCCATTGGTTTAGCACCTGGATCTACCGTGATCCACTGATATTTATCCACCAACAAATCCTCCATCTTGAGTTTCCACAACTCAAAACTTTGACCATTAAATTTCTCGATCTCTATCTTTCCACTGCTCACCATCTTCTTTTACCACTAGAATCGATCTCACAGATCTTCAACTGAACAAGGTCCACCACAGGCCCGAGCGAAACCCCTCAGCAACAAAGGCGTCCCCTTGAAGCCAAAACAACTCTGATTCCAAATGTAGGATTTAACCCCGTATAGAAATTACCTGCATACAAATTCTAAAACACAGAAAATAAACAATGCAAGAGCATAACACATAAAACACATATACATAGAGATTTTCTGCCAGATCCCAAAACTGGAACTACCAGCTTGATTTTTCCTTATGTTCCTTTCAATGTTACAATACATATTTATACATGCCAAATCATCCAATACCATGGACCCAAAAACCATCGTATCCAAAACCATGGACTGAAAACCATAGATAGGTTCGCCCAACCTAACCTTATATCACCTAACATATATATCATGAACATGCTTTCTAGTACTGTTGTTATATATGCTTAGCTTGAATGAGTTGCACGTTTTAAGGCATTGGAAGAAGCAGAGGGTGTGGGCCCTATTGGAAGGACCTCAAACGTAGGATGCCCGAGTAATACCTCTTCTTCCTACTTCAATAGTTTAAATATTAGGACTGCTTGTTTGTGTGTCTCTTTATGTTGTATGCCCTCCGCTCTGTTAGGGTTCTCAACCAAAGACCCTAGGAAAATTATACCCCTAACACACTGGTAACCTTCTTCCTAGGCTGGAACCACTTTCAACTAGGCTTTACAACCCAACCGCTCACATAAAGGCTAGTAAGTGTGGTCGGAAGGCTCTAGCCACATGCACAACTCAATGTCCATCTGGCTACAACCAAAATTTCCTAGTTTCAAGAGTGTGGCTACAGACTCTGTCTGGAATTTTAGGCAACCCTATATGCTGATAGCCCAAATCTACCTATAACTTTCCAGAACTTCCTCAAGAGTCTCTAAAAGTCTTCAAGTTTTGTTTCGAAGTCTTATACTTGCTCAAAATTTCATAACACATAATAGTCATTTATACAAACAGTTGGTAAACTTAGTAACTATAGTTTATGAATGCATATATGTTCACTATTTCTTTAGTTTCATCAAATGTTCATCAAAAAGTATTACTTCCATCTCAATCTAGTTGCAACAACACTTGTTAGCTCGTGCACTCATATATCTATTTAATAACTTGTCAAACCATGAACAAGATCAATAACAAGAGGACATCATATCATAAGAGATATACCATGCATGTAACCAACATTTAACCATAATGAAGCCATGAAAAACCATTAATAAAATCACACAGTAAACAATAACTTTTTCTCATTGATGTCAAGAATGAATAACACATAATTACATATGCATAATGTCAACTAAGTTAGGGACTTCCATGTACCATTCGACCATATATTAGGTTAAGCCAAATATTATTTTAGCCAATGACCCCCATGACATATTCCAAGCGTGAATGTGGGATCACATTGGATAAACCAAACATAACCAAACAAGGAATCCATAGGTTAAGCCACCTCCAGCCTCAAGCCACAATGATTTCACTTGAACTGGTCCATAAATCACCAAAACCAATACAAGCTTGGATGTCTCTAGATTTCTTCACCATACCTATAGGAATTTTCCTATCTCCACCCACTTATCAAGACCTTCCCAGATATAACCATATTAACCCTCAACCCTTGGGTTTTCACTAAGACCACCTCAATCATATCCAAATCCATCGACAATCCAAAGCTCAACCGCAATGAAAACCCACTATAACATGGCTATCTAATAAATGGCAAAGGAAAGGATGTACATCACTATCAATCCAGGAAAATCCCATGCCAATGAAAACAAACATGATCAATATACTAATTCATACACTGTGCATTCATATCCCAACAAGATAATTAAAAATGAAACATGTTACTTGCAAAATCCTCTTGTTGGCTTCTATTTCCTTACTTGATTTATGCCCTTACTTGTTGCTTTACAATCTTCCTCTTGCACTCCCTTGATTTTTCCTTACTTATGTCTTCCTTGTGTCCAAGTGCTCTCTCTCTCTTTCTGTCTCTCTCTCTCTCTCCCCTTCTCCATGTGATAATGCTAGAATTTCCAAGAGTGTGTTATAATTATGAAAATGTTGGGATATGAATGCATACACCATGCATTCATATCCCAACAAGCTAATTAAAAACGAAACCTGTTACCTACTGATCTATATGGCAAAGTTAGTGTTTTTGCGCTAAATTTGAATTTATAATAGTAAACCAAGCGCTTGAGGATTATAAGGTAAAGTGCAAGTTAACCATGAGTTTTTATGTCTTTATATGTAATTCATGAGCTTAAAACATGAATATAAAAAAAACACTAAACATCAGCATAAGAATAATACACTCAGCAATTGATAAAGGAGTTCACCCCTCTTAGCTTACGTCTCTTTCATCCACCTTCCAATGGCTTGACCCAATCTCATTATGTTCGAAATACTTCAGTGATAAAGAGTACAGAAAGTGTTCTGACCAGAAGAGTGTCTAGTTTCCCCATCAACGAAACATTCTCTTGCAAAGAACTCTCACTGTAAAAAATGACAACCTACAATCAGTCATGAAACAATCAACAAGAAAAGGGTTCTCAAATAAAGATCCTATACTCCATCTAACAATGAGCATAACAAGTACAAGAATTCACTTGAAGTCTTAAAAAAGAACTTTCCTCAAAGACATAATGAGAAAATACAAACATGAGCTACACCATAGATGTCTTAGTTGTTCCAGAAAACATATCAAGGCTAGAAAACCCCTACAAGGTCCTCTCCATTCTAAAAATCCTTCAAAAACTTATTCAACCCACTGGTTGATCCTAGCACCCATAGACTTAAACCTGTAAAAATTCTCTTCAGAAGTGCTCCAATGACTCTGAAATATTTTCCATTGGCTTCAGAAGACCCAAAATTATCTCTCTAGCCTATTATTACTCCTAAAAAAACTAAAAACTAAAGAAGATATGAGCTTCCCTAGCCTTTCTTCTATTCGCACTATAATTTCCCAAAAATTTGGCGTCATTCCTATAATTTCATCGCAAAATATGCTAACGGGACACCAATTCTGCCAACTTTCGAGCGAAATTGTTGGATCATTTAAATGACCTCCATGGCCTTAACTCTGGAAATTATGCCCACATGGGGGCCCACAACTAACTGTTTTCCCTCGCTGGCTAGGCCCCTAGTCTTCCACACCCTGGTCACATTGCCGCCACACGTTTTGTGGCTGGCCCCTCTAACTCCTCGCCTCAGTGGTCATGACCTAACAATCTATGAACTGGTTGCAAGGGAATAGTTTGTAGGTGATTAGGGGTCGTGGCTAGGTTGACACTGCAGATAGTGAAAATGTCACGGGTAAAGTTGATAACAAGGGCGGTAAGTTGCATTAACGCAGGTGCGATGATACTATGGTTATGGCAGAACCATTTGTGGTTTGAAGTTGAGAGTTATGGCATTCACAAGGTTGGGTTAGGGTCACATGGCAGTGTTAACATAACAACCAGGATGGTGGTTAGCCCTTAAACCTGGTCTGCGGACTGGGGTTGGGGTTATCCATGGTCGTAACCCCCAACCATGTGCCTTACAAAACATAGATTATGTTTTCAGACTTTGGTATAACAAGTAACATGTGTGTTGCAAGGGTGAAGGGTTCGGTTAGTTGATGTGAGGTCGTGGGCTCAACCCCACCCATTGTTGCTTGTATCTCCACCATATTTTGGTGGCCCACTGGCTGCCACATGGCAGCCCTTGGTCGTGCCATGTGGAAGCCTATGATTTGCCACCCTCCAACCAGTGAAAATCACCCATGTCATCTGCCACAGGCCTGCCACTTGTCACCACATGATCCAACGGAAGAGCCCAGTCATGTAGAGTCACCCTACCATGTTAACCTACCACATAGGTAGCCCAGTCATCCTATCAAGTGAACAATACAAATTGCTAAATGTGCAGTGTTTCTCATTTTTCGCTAAATTTTCTTGTTTGAGAAAATAGACAAAACGTGTTTCTCAGAGTATACGACGTTCGTTTCATGTGAAATGAGCAGAATCAGATTTAGGACAATGAGTACTACGTGGTCATTCAAGTTCCGTGCTGGTCCGACAAGTTTTAATTTTGATCAAATTTTTGAGCTTCGAGTTACCTGCAAAATCCTCTTGTTGGCTACCCTTTCCTTCTTGCTTTTTTCCCTTACTTGTTATTTTCCAATCTTCGCCTCACACTCCCTTGATTGTAACTTCCTTATGTCTTCCTTGTGTCCAAGTTCTCTCTCTCTCTCTCTCCTTGTCCATGTGAGAATGCTAGAATGTCCAAAAATGTGTTAGTATTATCTCTCTCCTCTTTTCCTTTCCTTTTCCTTCATTTTCCCTTGCATGAATATTCTTGTCACTTCATCTTCGTTTTCTCTTATTTTCCTTTATTTATTATAACAAATTTCCATTTATTGCCTTTTGCCTCTTCCAATGCCAATGCCAATTACCTTAGCCAATAATAAACCATAACTGTGTCCCAATATAATGTTTTTCCCCTCCATTCATCTTGGAATATGTGTTTCACGACTTTGGTTTGATTTATTTACATAAAAAATTAATCCAGGGTTGCTACACTTTCAAACTATTGCTTGAAGAAGTCCTCAAGTGGCAAAGGAATGAGATTATGGATACTTTTTCCTAGATACTTTGGTGGTTACAATTGGGCGAATAATATTATCTAGAAGTCACTTTGGAGGCACCGTCCCTCTTAAGGTACAGGTTAACCTTGAAATTCCAATATTTGAAGGCTAGATAGACGTAGACATCATAAATAGAGGGTTAAATCTACTGGAACGATATTTTTTAGTCCATAATTTTTCTAAGAGAAAAAATATTAACTTTTCACTCCTGAAAGATGTCCCCCGTGTTAAGGACTTATGGAAACCCACTGTGAGAAGTGGTAGGAGAAGGAACCACAACTATTGTTAGCCACACCCACTGAGAATTCTTTCTAAGACACCATCAATGAACACGATTTACCTATCGAGAGCTTTGAATATAAGTACATAAAACAAACTACACTATAGCAAGAAATGGACCAATACATGTCAGAGTTCAAAAATATTTTTGATACCCTATGCACGAAGCTGGGTATCAAGGACTTTGAGTGACATCTAGTACTCAAGTACCATGGCATTTTGCACAGATACATCCAGGTAGAAATAGAGTTCCCAGACATCTCCTTTCTTGCCACTGGGTACTGATATGTAGTCAATATCGAGTAGAAATTTAAACAAAAGAAGCAGGACTTTCGATTAGTGTTCCAAAGTAGGGAAAAAGCACCTCCAAGCCATAGAAGAAAGGACCAAGCCAAGAAGGAATGACCTGGGACAACTGATCAAAGTCATAATCAAAGAATAATATTAGGAAGATGAAGAAAGACATAAGAAAGTGGTGTGAATTGCTATTGTAGGGAAAACCCAACACACCCCATTTTTCATTCATTTACTTTAAATGATGGCGACCCTTTACATTAATTTTTGGGTAACACATTTTATGATTCTCACTTACTTAATTGTCCTATAACTTTTCCATTTTTTTTTCATTTTCATTGGATTTCTATTTTGATTATTTCATTGAACTCGATTTTTAGCAAGCTTTCCATCGATACTTGTTTTGTCTCATTTGGTTAACCGGTTTGCAAATGGCACTCCTTTGAAGTTTGATCATTTTGTCGCCTCGGTTAAAAAAATGTACAAAATGTATAATATTCTCCTTTGAAGTTTGATCATTTTGTCGCCTTGGTTAAAAAAATGTACAAAATGTATAATATTTTAATATTGCAATTAAAATAGTCATTCATTGTAAATATTAACTCCTAGATAATTTGTATTATTTTTTTCATTTTTCACTAACGGTCCTACAAAATGACCCAGCCAAATTATAGAATTATTAAAAAATGTGCTTTTGAGGATCTCGGTGATTTATTCCAATTTCTAATTTTAAAAGAAGTTAACAAACCCGAAATCTCAAAATTGCAAAGTGGTTGTAGTTCATTTTGTAGAATTTTTAATTCCATGCAAGCCCCACTTCACATCACCTCTTCCTTTCCAAAATCCCAAAATAAAAATCCCAATTTGAAAAACCAAAAATAAAAAAGCTCGACCCAATTTAAAACCTACGATATCGCAATATCGTGTATCGACATTTTATATGTGCCTATCATTTTAAAATGTATGATATTCAAAAACTCTAGTCGTCGATAAAAGTTCTATGTCATGCCTATTCGGTTTTATTATAAAGATTTTTGAAACTCCTTATGACTCCCGTTACCATGACGTCACTCCAACTCACCTTCCACTCCTCCATTAACTTTCATACCATGTGAGTTTGTTTTTATTTTGGATTGACATGTTTTATATATATATAATATTTTTATTATAATTAAATTATATTATACTTGTAATATTATATTATAATTTAAATATAATTAAATTATAATATTAATATAATATAATTATATTTTAATTAATTTTTAAAATCAATTTTTTTAATGATTAATTAATTAATTAATTAATTTAAGTTTATAATTATAATTAAATTAACTTTAATTAATAAATAATTTCAAATTAATTTAGGATTAGAATTTTGATTTAAAAAATCCATTTTTAGCCAAGGCAACATATTTTTCAGAATTCTTGTAGTTTTGACTCCTTAACGTTAAAGGCTCATAAGTTGAGTTTTACATGGCCAAATGAGGCCTAGGACAGCCCGTTGGATAAATAAAATCATGGAGAATAATTATAAGGTGGTTTCATAAGAAAATTTGATCATTTAATATGTATAAAATTCATTAGAAGATCAAGATCCCAATTTCTAAAACAAAACTACTTTTCTGAGTTTAATTTTCTACATTTTCATTTTCCCACAACTTCTACTGAGTGCAGATCTATTCTTCTATGTTCTCCTTGAATGATTAGATATTCATGGGTATCAATAGAAATATCATATTTCTTTTTTATTTAATTATTTAGTTAAATTTTCATTGGATATGTTTTATATTCGAGACTCAGTATTTTTTATTTTAATTTGCAATTTAATTAAATTTTGATTGGTTTTTTCTAGGGAAACAATTTGAAGAGATGAGGAGATGAAGATTTCAATCAATGAGAATGCTCCAAATAGAAGAATATGGTTTTGGGCCAATGGAAAGTGATTGAGAAGAACTACTCTTTAGCAACTTTCCTATTGAAAATTCTTTTTGTCAAATTATAAATAGTAGATTGTAGAATGTATTAGAGGGATTCTCTTCTCTGCAATTCTAGAATGCTTAAAAGCATTATTGTAGTGATGATTTACATTTGTAGGCGAGAGGAGAGAAAATCTCAGATCTGGGGATTATTGAGGATTTTTCTTTTGTATTCTAAATTATGTATGATCTGCAGAGCTTGCACTATTGCAACTCTTGTTTTAATAGCAGAAGTTCAAAACATTGCAAAGGATTGTTGGAGACAAGAGCCAGAGAAACATATTCAATCAATTGGTATTTATAATACTATTTTTTAAATACTGGTTTCATTTTATGATGGAAGAAATGTGTCATTTTATTCATATTTGTGCACTATTATCAATGTGAGTAATTTGACTCAATAATATGTTATTATTTATCTCTTCTCTTGTGGGTTGAATTTTGAATTCTCAATAAAAATTTACTCAAAATTTTGTCTTTTAATTCTGATAAAACAAACAATAATATTTTGTGAACTATTTCCTTATATTATTGTTTAGTCATTCGAGTTACTAATTTGATAAATTATCATCATTTTGTAATCTACTTCCTAAATGTTGTTGATTAATTATTTATGTTAGTAAATTGTTGGCTTATGGGGGCCTGACCCAGGTTCAGTATTAGTTAGCCAAACAAATCCCTACACTATAGGCCCTTTCGGCATTAGCCTTTGGAGTGCGATCTGAAGTCTCACCCAAAGCAATATGGGGGGATGATGGAACCAAGTTTCCGCACCCTTGAGATGTTTGTGTTATCAGTTTATTCCAACTATACCCACCCTTGCATAGGTTGTTTATCCCTCGTCTCTACCTTTTAGTACCTTCGCAAAATGTTACAATCTACCTCTATGCAACCCTAACCAGGGGCTGATATGATTTTGCATTGCTAGGGTAGTGAACTGTGATATTTCCCAGACTACGCTAAGTATCTTACTTATCTTATTAACAAATCTTAGTTAGCTTCGCGTAAATTGATGTTCTTAATTGTGTTCACTTAACCGATATAGTTATGTACATTTACACATCCTATAAGCATTAGAAGTGAAATTCATACCCAATGTAAAAGATGCATAAATAGGTAATAAAGATGCAAAAATGATAGAATACTTCTCTTTATTAATAATTCCAACTATTCCAGACTCGACTCGCCCTGTGCACTTAGCTACATGGGTTTGCGAACTTCTAGGACTCTACGCACTCAACTGTAGAGCTTGTACCTACGCTACGACCCAAAACTTAGACTTCTACTTCATAGCTATCTCTCATACATCTTCATGATCTTCCATTTATTAATTGAGGCCTTAACTATTTAGAGCTTCGCTCTATTTATACAATCTCATGGTCTGTGGACCATGGGAAGATCTTTACAACCGACATTACATTATCAAAATAAGGGTGGACAACCCTATGACTCTTTAACATTTACGCACTCCACAACCACAAAATGTGGAGTCTTTACATTAGGATTACAAAATTGGACCAAAATATGGGCTTTGACCCCTAAAATTGCCATTGGGGGGTCCCGCGTGCAACAGGCCACCAACACAAACATCATGACTCACCCTCAAGTCATTCTACAGGTGTGGAGATCTTAGCACAAAGACCTCCCAGATCTGTTTGGATCACCGCAACTTCAGCAACGAACTGAGCGGCTACCTGTTGGACTTCCTCCACATGCTGCTCAGTGACTGGTGTTGAACTGCTGCTCTAAATATGCTGCAGAACTGCCTGCAGCTTCACGAGCTTCTCTTCAATGAAGGTTGTGATCATGTAAGCCTCATGAATCCATGGTTGTAGGCATACTTTTAAGTCTGCTTCCTTGTGCCTAGCAGCATCCACCGGTTCCTTGAGTGCATTTTCCTCCTACATCCGTGCAAGCCTTTATGTAAGGGCAACCATCTGCGTGGTCCCTTTTACCTCGTCATACCTCTGGTTGAGCTCGTGCGCCTCTGTCTCTAGGTGCTCGACACTTGAGTCCTGCTGGAGGTTGGTTAGGACCTCGAATGATTGTTCGAAGAGTTGCATGGAGTCTGCCACTACACTGTCAACCACCATCATTGCTACTGTAGGAGTGATGGTACATTGTTCGCTGATCTCTGGAGGAGTTGAAGGCTGAGCCTTCAACTGCAGTTCTGCAATCTACAGGTTCAGCTCCAGCTAAACCTTGGCCATCTCTACTCTTGCGTCGCACACCTGTGTAGCTAACTTACGGACGCGCACCTCCACCAGTTCTTCTGCCTCAATGTCCAACTCCGGGACCATCTGACAGGCTTCCTTTATGGCCTGCATTATTTGTGTGTTCTGTACCATTGCCTCATTTCGCTACAGGCCCAACTGCTCAATGTTGATTTGCTGCTTGCTCAATACCTGTAGAGCGCGACTCTCCCTGAATCGAAGTTCTACGGTGACTCCATCCTATAAGAGGTAGCACGTCTCCCGAGGGAGCACAGCCATATTTAATCTAGCCCCTTTCAAACTAATGGTCGGCCCTGTCAGCCTCCTTCTCTGTAGTAAGTGCCCCATCTGGTAGCACTATCATGTTGGTCACCCTTGTGCGCAACATTTCCTCAGCATCTAAAGTGTCGATCGCGAGGCTGGTGGACATTGTGCCAGCCTGTGGAGTATGAACCTACAACTCCTGCAACTCTTCTTGAAGAGACCCCAATACCAGTTTTTGTTGTTCTTCAAATTGTTGGAGGACGTCTGAGGTGACATCCCTCACCGTTTTGCCGATATGATGTAAATCCACCTTAGTGACGGTGATTGGGTTGAAAGAAGTCTTTGATGCCTTTGTTTTCTGTCGTGGCATTGTCGGCTCTCATGACTGCAGACACTTGAGCTGGGTGGACGTCATCTTCGAGTCTACGCCACCTTTTTATGTGTTTGTCTCTAGTTCAGGGGAAGGTGACTTCTATCATTCGCACTCTTCCTCTCCTACTTTCTGCTGTTGCACCACCTTCGTAGCATCACGCACTGCCTAAGACTTAGCCTATGCTTCCTCTTTCCTGCACTTTTTTGCCAGCTACACCATTCGAAGATTTGTCTCTTCCTTCTTGCACTGTGCGATGGACATATCCATTTCCACCATAGAGCCAGCTGCAGCATGCCACTCTGGAAGCAAAGACTCAAGGACTGCAAATATCACATCGTTAGTTGCAACATATGGTAAGTTGTGCCATGTCTTTATAGGGTCCTTCTACGCCCTAATAAAAACATGGTGAAAACCCGCTTTGAAATTTACAAAGCTCTGTAAACTGGCAAAGACTGTGGGCCACAACCGTGGCTTGCGATTGATCCCCATCTAGATAGTCATCTCCATTAATATCCAAAATATCTTGCTCTCCTTTATCCACTGTGCATCCCTGGTCACCCACAGCAAAGCATACTTTGCTGCTTCTGGAAGGTCCTACACAACCAAAGGGAACTAGCTGTCTACGGGCAACTCCCATGCCACCAATACTATTGACAATAGGAGCCAGGCATAGTGAAATGTTTTTTCCCTAGTCCTGTGCCTTGGGACAGTTCGCAAGGAACTCGCCACATATATAGTTGGCCCAATTGAACTGGACTCCTTCCGCACGTTGGGCCACTAGTGCAACCACTGGTGCGAGCACCTCATGTGCGCGACACTTGTGCATCACCTTCCCTGCCAGGATTTGTGTCGCGACCTTAACGACAGGGTTGTTTATGCTGGAGTTGGTGTGCCCTCGCTTCTTCTTCTCCATATTGAAATTCTTTTTCATTGCTTTTGCAAGGGCCAACTCGCCATGTTTTCCTTTGTAAATATTGGTTGGATCCTCCCCTAAATAAGGCAGCCATGTAATTCAGTGAATTAGATGGTCTGTGATGAGGATGGGCTCTTCTAGCCACAAAAACCCATCATGCACCAAGTAGAGCAGCTGCCTGATGATGAAGATGGTCACTGGGGCACGGTGGTAATGCAACACCTAGAGTAGGTTTAGCAACCTGACTTTCTCTACACCTCTAAGCCATGTGTGCGATTACAATTGAATTGTTCCAGCAATCTCGTCAATCCTTTGGGACATGAGCTTTGCATTTGCTAAATGCTGGAACTTCTCATGGTCTGTGAGGTCACAATATTAAAACATCAAGACAGGAACCTGCCCCAAGTGTGGTCCCTCAAAAACAAGATCGTCTGGGAGCAGACGAGTTTGCAGAGAGATCCTCCTCTCATCTATATCCTTCGGCACCTTGGCTTTATCCTTGCGCGGAGGAACATATTCAGGTAACTGGGTAATAAGGTCTACACCCTGGGTTTCAACTTCCATCTCTACATCCTCCTCCTCCACCAAGATTTCTTTAGACTCCTCCTCATCGGCCTCCAGATTAATGGCCTTCCCCTTTTCCTACAAAGTGAGTTGGGTCCTTAGTGGATTTCTGGGTGAGATACACACCAGGATCATGGCCTACTTATCCTTCTTAGGTTGCGGTGTTCTAGGTGATTTAAGGACCCCAACTATCACTACTGCGCTTTTTGGGGCTTCCACCTCCGTAATTTCTTGCGCGGCTTCCTTGAGTGTCGACATCATTCTAGTCAGAAAGTCTTGCATCTCCTTCGGCAATGTTTCAAACACTGAACTTGCTCTAAAAGCCTCAAATTTCGAAAGATCCATACACACTTGATAGTGCAACAACTCACTTCTCAAAATGCCAAGTGTTTTTCGCTTGACAAACACTTGTAATTTATAGGGCCTTTTGAATTTGAATTCGGCCATTCCCCCACATTCGGTCCATTAATGCTAGATTGGCGGCAGATTTTTAAGAATCTAGCCCATAAAGTTTGCCTTAAATGCCCAAGGCCCATTCCATTTGGCCTCAAACCAACCATCAAATCGTGAATAGTGTAGTTAACAGTCACTTTTCGGCATACTGGTGCATCAACATAGCTATCTTCGCGCTGTCAGGGACAGACCCTGTGACACTTTGCTGCTTCACGTAGTCCTGACATTGCGCACCTGCCAAGCAGTGTAGTTTATAGTCCCGCACCTCCTTTCAGCTGCCTAGAGCACTAAGACTGTGATTCGGTTGGCTAGTCAGATGGCTAGGCCACTTGTGTATGGATTCAAATGACTGCCATTCAATTTTCCTAGGAAGAGATTGTAGGTTTTAATCTCATACAAGAATTACCTACATACGAATTCTAAAACACAGAAAATAAATGATGCAAGAGCATAACACATAAAACACATATACACAGAGATTTTCCACTGGATCCCAAAACCAAGACTACCAGCTTGATTTTTCATTATGCTCCTTTCAATGTTATAATACATATTTATACATGCTGAATCATTCAATACCATGGATCAAAAACCATCGCATCCAATACCATGGACCAAAAACCATCGCATCCAAAAACATCTGCGAACATCATGCATAAAACCATAGGTGGGTTTGCCAATCCTAACATAGGGTCCAAAACCAAAATTTTGTGGGGCGCTTCCCCAAACCCCATAAAGTGGGGTTACGGGTATGCCTCAAACCCCCTGTGACCCCCCTGCCCCCCCACACAGAATCGGTGCAACGAAGGGGGGGCGTCGCCCCCCCCTCTAACCCCCTGGTTAACTACATCAGCTAGTCGTGGAAAGAATATAACACAACCCAACATTCTCCACTTGTTGTTTTCTTTCCACAGGGGGCCACAAGAGAGCTTAGTCATTTTTCCAACCCTGAAACACCCAGTGTATCTCTACACCAAGAGAGCTTCTCAGAGCTCACAGATTTTGTTAATTCATATGCAGTATTATTCAAAGTGTCCACTGTTACCAACAACACCATTTTGTCTTTTATCATACCCCTCACAAAGTGATACTGAACATCAATTTGCTTTGTCTTTGAATGATATGCGGGGTTCTTTGCCAAGAAAATTGCACTTTGGCTGTCACAGTCTATCCTTATAGCTTCCTGTACTAACCCATGCTTGAACACAATCTCTGCAACCAAACTGCTTCCTTTCTTGCATGAGTGGCTGCCATGTATTTTGCCTCTGTAGTTGATAGTCCCACTACAAATTGTTTCTTACTCATCCAACTGACTGCACCTCCAAATAGATTAAACACATACCCACTTGTAGATATTCTCTGATCCAGATCTCTAGCCTAGTCCGCATCAACAAAGCCACGAATATCCAACATTCTGTCCAATCCTGATCTTCCTTGGAAACACAAACCATAATCACTAGTGCCACGCAAATACCTGAAAACCCACTTCACTGCTGCCCAGTGCTCCTTTCCTGGTTTTGACATAAACCTACTCAATACTCCCACTGCATGTGCAATGTCTGGTCTAGTAGAGACCATTTCATACATCAAGCTACCGACTGCACTTGGATATGGAACACGGGACATGTCCTCTTCCTCTTCTTATGTCTTGGGACACCATTCAACAGATAACCTCACACCTACAGGAATAGGAACCTTCACCGGTTTACTATCCAGCATATTAAACCTCTGTAGTATTGTCTCGACATACTTCCTCTAGTTTAACTAGCACTTCCCCTTTGCCCAATCTCTTTTAATTTCCATGCCCAAAATATAGTTTGCAGCACCAAGATCTTTCATGTCGAATTTGGAGGACAATTGGGTCTTCAAATCCTGGATAATTTCTTTGTCATTTCCAACCAGCAACATATCATCCACATACAAGAACAGATAAATAACACGGCCATGAATTAATTTAAAATACACACAGTGATCTGATTGCTTCTAGTGAAGCCAAGTCCCCGTATAAATGTATCAAATTTCTGATACCACATCCTTGGTGACTGTTTTAACCCATACAAAGACTTATTTAACTTGCATACCAGTTCTTTCTTAACCTTCACCGCAAAGCCTTTAGGTTGCTTCATATATATTTCCTCTTGCAGATGCCCATGAAGAAATGTTGTCTTCGCATCCATTTGTTCTACCTCAAAATCAAAAGAAGCAACAACAGATAAAAGTAATCTAATAAAAGTTACCTTGGCAACAAGAGAAAAAATATCACCAAAATCAATTCTCGGCACCTAGGAATAACCTTTTGCTACCAACCAAGCTTTGTATTTCTCCACCTTTCCTTCTACATTTGTCTTCTTCTTGAACACCCATTTGTTGCCAATGGGTTTCCTTCCAGACGGCAACTTCACCAGATCCCAAGCCTCATTTTTGTGCAAAGATGCCATTTCATCAACCATGGCCTCTTTCCAGAGTTTTCCATCCTCTGAATCTACTGCTTCCTTCACAGTTCTGGGATCATCGTCAGTAATAGATAAAGCAAAATTTGAACAAAATGCAGATGGACTATACCTTTCTAGCTACCTTCTTTCTTGAACTAATCTTCTCACACTCGGAGTTTGTGGCTCTTCATCTTCTGATTCCTCCTCTACTGTAGCATCTGATTCTTCCTCCTTAAGCTCAAACTTTATCTTCTTAGGTTCCTTTGGTTGGACTTCATGTTTAATAGCATCTTTTACCTCTCTGAACATGACATCTTGGTTGTACACAACCTTCCGTGTGACTGGGTTCCAAATCTTATAACCCTTTAAACCATCCTTATACCCAATAAAGATGCACTTTTCAGATTTACTATCCAACTTGGTTTGTTTCTCCTTTGGAACATGTACATATGCATCACATCAAAATACCCTCAGATGTGAAAGAGAGGGTTTCTTACCAATCCATAACTCTTGTGGAGTCTTATCCTCCAACGCTGATGAAGGTGACCTGTTGACCAGGTAACATGCAGTATCCACCGCCTTTACCCAGAATTCCTATCCTAACCCGGCACCACTGAGCATGCTTTTTGCCATTTCCATCAATGTCTTATTCACTCTTTATGCAACTCCAATTTTCTGAGGCGTACATGGGGTAGTCTTCTATCATGCTATACCACACTTCTTACAGAATTATTCAAATTCCTTGCTACGAAACACTCCACCATTATCTATCCTCATCACCTTTATCTTCTTCTTTGTCTGATTTTCCACGAGAGCCTTAAATTCTTCAAACCTGTCAAAGGCTTCAGATTTCTTCTTAAGGAAATATATCCATGCATTCCTTGAGAGGTCATGTATAAATGATACATAGTACACAGACTTACCCAGTGATGGAACCTTCATAGGTCGAAACACATCACTGTGCACAAGTTCTAATGTCTGTTTCGCCCTCTTACTACCAGAGGGGAATCTCACCCGATTCTGCTTCCCATATACACAATTTTCACAGAAATCAAAATCCAGAGAACTATTACTCATACCTTCTACCATACCTTTAGCATGAAGTATTTGAAGGCCCTTCTGTCCAATATGTCCAATCCTTTGATGCCACAACATGGTCTTCTCTCCAGAGACCACTAGATTTTCTGCTCCACCTTCAGGAACCACAAAACTGTTGCACCCATCAATAACAGTGCTACCTTGCAGCTTGTACAGAGTTCCAATTCGAACTCCCCGCATCAATACCAATACTCCTCGAACCATTTTGTAGGTATCCTTCTCAAACAATGTTTTTACACCTGCATCATCCAGCTTGTTTACAGAAATTAGATTTCTGGTCAATGCAGGAATATGCAGAACACCTATAAGTGTTCTCCACCTTGCAACTTCAACTTTATTTTTCCGTGACCAATGATTCTAGCCTTCCTATCATCCCCTAAGAATACATCACCACCATTGTATTTCTTATACTCACAGAACCACTCTCTATGGGGAGTGAAGTGAAAGGATGCACCTGAGTCAATCAACCATGCCTCATGGTCTACATGTTTACTTGAAGAAGCCAAGTACACGTCCCCACCTTCATCTGAGGTGGTTTTTGCCTCTGTAGAAGGAGCATCATTAGATCCCTTTCCATTATCAGGAGCTTTAGATTTATAGTCCCTTTTTTAGTGCCCTCCCTTTCCGCATTTCCAGCACACCACCTTTATAGGTTTTCCTGGAGATTTAGATCTCCCTCTAGATTTAGATCTCCCACTCGATGGCTTATTTTTGTTTCTATTATCGGACCGTTCTCATACATACAAGGCATCACCATTCTGGCTCTCCATATTTTTCCATCTCATCTCCTCTGTTAGCAAGGATGAGACTATTTCATCAAACTGTAAGGCAGTTGCATTGCTACCTATTGCAATAACCACACTATCCCACGAATCTGGTAGAGAACACAACAAACTGATGCACTTATCTTCATTTGAAATTTTAATATCAACAGATGCTAACTAACTTACCATAGTATTAAATGTGTTTAGATGCTCTGTCACCAAGTCTCCATCTTTCATCCTCAGGTTATACAGCTTTTTCCGCAGGAACAGTTTATTCACCAGAGACTTAGATTGGTACAAAGTCCCTAACATGTCCCACAAAGCCTTCACTGTAGCTACCCCTGATACATTCAACAATACTGCTTTTTTCCTTTTGATCCAACTTCTTCCATTCTTCATCAGACACTCCCGTTGGTTTAACACCAAGATCTACCATGATCCACTGATCTTTATCCACCAACAGATCGTCCATCTTGAGTTTCCACAACTCAAAACTCTGACCATTAAATTTCTCGATCTCTATCTTTCCACTACTCGCCATCTTCTTTCACAACCAGAATTGATCTCACAGATCTCCCAATAGACAGGGTCTACCACAGGCCTGAGCAAAACCCCTCAGCAACAAAGGCTTCCCCTTGAAGCCAAAACTACTCTAATACCAAATGTAGGTTTTAACCCCATACAGAAATTACCTGCATACGAATTCTAAAACATAGAAAATAAACAATGTGAGAGCTCAACACATAAAACACATATACACAGAGATTTTCCCCTGGATCCCAAAACTAGGACTACCAGCTTGAATTTTCAATATGTTCATTTTAATGTTATAATACATATTTATACATGCCGAAGCATCCAATACCATGGATAAAAAACCATTGCATCTAATACCATGGACTGAAAACCATCGCATCCAAAAACATGTGTGAAAAGCATGCACAAAACCATAGGCAGGTCCGCCCATCCTAACATAGGGTCCAAATCCAAAATTTTCTAGGGCGCTACCCTAGACCCCATAAAGTGGGGTTACAGGTACACCTCAAACCCCCTGTGACCCCCCCGCTACACAATCGATGCAACGAAGGGGGGCTCTGCCCCCCCTCTAACCCCCCGATTAACTATGTGGACTAGTCGTGGAAAGAATATAACACAACCCAACAGGGTTATCCATTGAGCTTAACCAACTAGACCGCGCCACCATCCGTAATCACCTTAATAACATATGGCCCTAGCCAATGCATTTTGAGTTTCCCCTAAAATTTATCAAACTTATTGTCATATAACATTACCAAGTCGTTCACCTTAGAGGTGCGCAGCTTAATATGTCGATCGTGTCATGCCTTTTCGCGCTACTTTTGGACCTGCTGGTGAAATCCAACCAAAAAATGTCTTCTTCCAACTCATCCATCCGTGTGAGCCTTTCTTCCAGGGCTCTGCGATCCGTCATATCTGTGAGCACTACTATGTGCAGACTATGCTCGATGTATTCCATAGGCATAACGGCTTCCACTCCATAGACAAGCCTAAAAGGTGTCTGTCCCATCAGCTTCTTGCATGTTGTCCGATAAGCCCATGACACTGCAGGTATGCATAGGTCCCAATCATTTCACAGAGCATTTCATACCTTGGTCAACACGGTCTCCAGTACTTTGTTAAATTCTTCTACTATCCTGTTAGCCTATGGGTGATAAGGTGTTCTCCTCTGGTGATACACTGGAAATTCTTTCGTTAGTGTGCTGATCATTTCATTTAGAAAGTGCATACCCCTATCACTCATCAAAATCTTTGGGCATCCAAATCACGTCAATACATGTTCAAATAGAATATTTGAGGTTGTTGCACAACTACAATCCTTCATCGGTTGCGCTTCCACCCAATGAGTCAAATACTCTGTTGCAATGATAATGTACCTCACACCTGTCTTTCCTTGGGGCTAAATAGGTCATACAAAATATATTTCCCACTTTTTGAAAGGTCGCAATGTCATTTGTGGATTCAAAGGCATTTCATCCCTCCACGATGGCCTTCCTGTTCTTTGACAAATGTCACACACCTTACAATATGCATTTGAATCCTGATGAAGGGTTGGCCACCACAACCATACGCGTAGAATATTCTGTGAGGTTGCTCTCCCTGCATAATTTCCTCACGTGACACCCCCATGAGCATCCTCGAGGATGCTGCTTTGTTCAAACTCAGGTACATACCTTCACAGTATTTCATTAGTCCCCATCTTGTATAGATGCCCAGCAATGACATAAAAATCTACCGTGCACACCACTAATCTTTCTTTTGCTAGATTCTGGTGCAGTTCTAGTTGTTAGTAAGTGTATTATATCCTCGAAATGTCCATCCGCTACATGCACAACAAATAGCTACGCGTTAGGTAATCCTTCCTCCAAATTAGTAGGTTCCTCTCCTTTCTCGATGCCCAATAGGTGGTCAGGTCCTGCGTTCAATCATCCAGGCTTCACAAAAACTTCAAAATCATATTCCTGGAACAATAAAAGCCATTTTTAGATGCGCCCCCCCAACACAAGCTTATTGACCAAGTAATTTAGCGCAAAGTGATCCATACACATCTTAAAGTGACGTCCTAGCAACTAGTGTCGATATTTCTGGAGCGTGTACACCATAGCCAATCCATTGTGTTCAGTGGTGGAATAGTTCTTCTTTGCTTTCGATAATATGCGACTTGTGAACATGATAGGGTGGTCCAAGCCTTCTCTGCCATCCTGTGTTAGTACTACCCCCAGCGTTATACATGACACGTCAACATGTACATGAAATTCTTTCTTCTAGTCTGGGAAGACTAGAATTGGTGCGGTAACCATCTTTTCTTTCAATATATCCAGGCTTTTCTTGCAGTCATCGTTCCAGCAGAACAAGACATCCTTCTTCAACAATTTTTGCATCAACAAGGTGATCTGGGCATAGCATTTGATAAAATTTATGTAATATCCCGTATGTCCCAAGCTAGCGCACAATTGTTTCACACTCTGTGGCGCTTCCTAGTTCAAAATCACCGTGATCTTCATGGGGTCTACCATCAGCCCTTGCCTGCAAACCACATGTCCCAATAGGTTCCCAAAAGGAATGAAAATAGTCACTTCTTAAGGTTGAGTGGATCTGGTATCTTCGACAGGTATCCAACATCAAGCGCAAGCTTGCTACATGTTGCTTAAACAGTCCAAATACAGTCCTGTCACCAAAATATACCTCTAGGAACTTATGAATAAATTCCTTGAATGACGCAACAACCACGCGTGAAAATATAGCAGGCGCATTCCTCAACCCAAATAGCATACAGTATATTGAAACCAACCCCACTGAGTCGCGAAGGTTGTCTTGATCCTATCCTCTAGTGCGATTTTGATTTGGTGGTACCCAGAGAAACCATCAGTGAAGAAGTATGCTTCCTAGCCACCTACATTATCGAACACTTCATCTGTGAATGGAGTCTGAAAAGGATCATGCACACAGGTATCATTCAGCTTTCTAAGATCCATGCATATCCTTATCTCATCCTTTTGCCTCTTCTCTTGCACCACCATTGGGATTACCCAATCAGACTCTTCCACAGGCTCAATGATGCCTGCTACTAGCATTTTGTCTAGCTCTAAGTAGACCTTCTCCTTGCATTTCGGATTTATACGGTAAGGCCTCTGCTTAACTAGCTTCACGTCGGGCTTTAACGTGATCTTCATCACTCCCAGGTCTCTGATTATTCCTTTTAAATCTGTAAACTTGGTAGGGAATAAGTCCTGATATTCATTGTTTAATTCAGCAACCTTATCCACCATTGTGTCAACCTAGTAGTCTCCAATCTTTGTGAGTTTTGGTTCTGCCTCTGTACCAATGTTCACTTGTCTAGTTTTCACTCGCATGGTTATATCAGGGTTCTCAATATGTGGTCCCTGAACCTTGCGGTGGCCTTCTGTCTTTGGAATGTTAATCTTCTATGGATCCTCATCCCCTTCTTCAGTAGGTACATTATAACATTCCAGCACGCAACTCAGCTGAGTAGCCCATTCAGGCTGTGTCAAGTCTAAAGGATCCTACGGTATCGTAATGATGGTTTCTTTCACCTCTTGTAGCTCTTCCTCAATACCTTCAAACCCATCCTTGAAACTAAATGTCATAATGAATCCTTCACGTAGGATATCCCATTCACCTGTCCCATGGTGAAGCTTGGTTTCTACATACTAATTCATTGGGATAACATCCAGGGTATGACAAAATAGGTGAACCCACTCAGGTTGCGGCTTTTCCCCATAAGCCTGTGTCCACATAGCCAGATGCGCGGGTGGATCATTCTTCCCATCATACTTGTTTTTCAGTCGCATCTTAGGTTTCCCAATTCATTTTTGCATCATTTTCCTACATTCGCGCCAATCATCAAAACTTCCTTTGTGCGCACCCCATCATCTCGCGGGTGTAGAGCACAGTACCCAGTCCAAGGATTGGAAGCGTTGCTTTTTTGGAACCTCCCTCTCAAATGAATCCAAAAAGGTATCTAACTCATTCAGTCCACCATAAGTAGGCAGATTTCTTACCTCTGACAACACACAGTGCAGCAACCGGGTCATCATATTGCAATTAAGCATAGTTACTTCGTGTAACCAATTATGCCAGCATTCTATTTCTTTGTCAGAGTCCGAAGTGCAGGAACTCTCGTGCTCCCATGTAATCTGCCCATCCGCAGTGGGATATACCCAGTCTTGGTCTCGTGCTGTTATCTTATAGATGCATTCCAAGTCACCATCACTCTCATAATCACGGACCGGCTCCATATAGCGTGATCCTTCAGCAGGATCCAGGGGTATTATTATGCATAGTGACTTTTTCTCAAAGTTCATTTTTCACTTCTTCAGATTGATTACCCCGTTCATATTAGTAGCCTAATCAATTTCGAAGAGTGCAGGGTAGGGATTGTTGTCATCAACAATCTCTATTACTTCAAAATCTGCCAATGTGCTCCCTCCCTCAATATCCATGGTTATTCCCTGCAACTGGCCGATGGGTATGCTTTCTTGTTGGTTCGCCATCCTCAACTGAATCGAAGACCCTTGCAGCGTACGTCTCCCTATTTGCTCCCATGTCTGTATTGGTAAAACATTCACATCTGATCCCAAATCCAGAATGACTTGATCCATTTCGTATTCTCTGATCTGCGCGGTGAGTCTCATTTCAAGTCCCGTCCTTATCTTATGCTTTAGGATCTTGCGAACTACATGCAGTTCACCTGGCGCAGTCCCATCACATCTATTGATAAGTTCTTTTAATCCTTTCATAGCCTTACTATCGTGCAATAACTTCATACAGGTTTCCAGGAAATTCGTCAACATAGAGGGGTCCACCTTCGACTCTGGTTTATCTTTGCTTCCTGAAGTGGAGGCCTCAACAAAGCTCTTCTTAGCTTTCATGAAGGTTTCCCGAGAGCACTCCAAATTGAACGTGGCCTCTTTCACCAGGGCTTTGCGAACCCATGTACTATCTTCTGGCTATCCCCCTTGTCATCTCTCGTTGTGATTCCACTTCGAAGAACTATATTTACGTTTGGATCTTCCTCACACAGCTCAGACCTCATCATATACAGGTTCTGAGTGGGGGGAGGTGGTAGTGCTACTTCATCATGTATCCTAGCTATCAGCATAGGAAAACCTTTTGTTTCATGATCAAACAATGTGCAATACTTGCACGACGGGAGCGTCGGATTAGTGCAATTGCTTGCATAGTGTCCTTGGTAATTGTAGCAAATCAACTATCTATGACCTCTACTAGGTCCTCCTCCACCTCGGCCTCGTCCACAGCCTTGAAATCCTCTACGTGACATCCCTGCATTCTATTCAAGGGGTCGCGTTTCAGCCTGGACTTTCTCAGCGGGTGTTCTATCCATCATCAATTCGTCACTCCTGTAAGTACGTTCGTCATATCCCAATGATCTACAAAAGTTACAGCACAACTATTGCAGAGTTTCCATATACTTCTGTAACAAGTGGTAGTTATTTGTGGCATGTTTTCGGGCTATTTGACAGATAGCACACCACAAAGCAGGCATTGCACTAGGTCCTACTTGAGCGTCCCCCCTTAAAGGCATCGGTCCTCCTCCTACAAGGTAATTTTTAAAGACCGGGCAATGGTCTTTGTCATGACCCTGACTCTTTCATTTCTCACACCATACTTCCTCGCATACCTTTGGCCGAAATGTCCTATCATGCTTCAAGCTTTGCATATCAAGGCACAGATTCTTTAGCTGCGCATGGATCTGATGAACTCCTAGGTTATGATCTTGCATGGGGGTCTCATGTAGTCTCATGGAAATTTCCAAGGCCTCTTCCTGAGTTGTTATCTTCTGCTGCGATAACGCACTCATTAAATCTGGTAGTAGTTTAGCTACAAACCACTCACGTTGCTGTCCATATGTCAAATTCATGTTGGCTTCACGAATCATACATTATAGCCTCTAATCTAGTTCCCAAGGCATCTCGTGTTATAGCATTTTGATCTTTTTAAATCCTACAATAGACTACAATTTAGACTTGGGCCTACTAAATTCCCTATTTAACGTTGCTTGGATTTCCACAGCTCTCGAATTTGGGTTATCGTTGGAGTACTTAATTGATGATGATGATGGCAGTTACCATCCACTAAGACCAAATTGGTCTATTGAACCTATAATTTTTTTCTTAGTTTCTAATTATGTGGCTCCTCGTCTTTCTTGCCCAGATGGGTGCTATAGCTTTCTTTTTTTTCTCTATGGTCTTCCAACTTTATTTATCTTGCATCTCCTTCATCTCTTCTAATTCTTGGGACATTGGTGTCTTAGCTTCGCGATCTATTGTGTTCGTCCTTTTGAACGTAGTCGGAGAAGAAGTTTGGTCTAGGAGATCTACTTTGCTGTTAAATGGAGATTTATTTTGTGCTGTTTTCAAACCCTCATAACTTGAGCGGTTGTCGAGTTCACTCTTTTGTTGTTGGGTAGGGCTTTCCCCCTGCTTGTCTTGAGAGTTGTTTCTTTCTTGCTCGATTTCTTATGATCCAGAGTTTTTCTCGAGATTATTCTTCTTTCATGACAGTGTAGTGTTCCTTTTGTGCTCCTTCCCACCATGTAGATCTGTGGTGATTTCTTCTAGCAGAATTTTTCTGGGAGGCTTTTGGGCAATTTTTGGCTAGGTGGCCTGTCTCAAAGCAGGATCGACATCTGAAGAGGACACTTTGATAATCGAGTTTTTGGTTCCACACATAGTCTTTACTTGTTAGGCGTATTTCAGCTGGGAATCCGACGCTGAAGTCCATTTCCACACATGTGCATGCATAGGTGGTTTTGGCATATTCCTCTGTTTCTGGGCACCTGCAGTAAAATTTCCCAATTGCATTTCCAATGGCTTTTAGCAAAGACAAATTCCAAAGATGTAAGGGTAGTTTGGCAATCTCACCCAAACTAGTGCTGAGGTTATCACTGTTGTTGAGGGATCGAACGATGGGTTCCATGGCCTCATGAATAGGCCTAATTTTTCCCAAAACCAAGGGCCGGAATCTAGAATACATTGTTTTCTTTCAGAGTTTTCAAAATCTACTATAAAGAAGCCCCTAGCATAGGGGTAGATATTAATTCCATCAAGAATTAGAGGCTTCCATACCTCTGAGATCCAACTGTGGAGAGCTATCAGCCACGGCCAAAAACCATTGAATCGGCAAATTAGGGAACTTTCAGAGAACTTCAAAGCCTCATCAAGTGAGGCTTGGACCACCTGTATAGTGGGAATTGGGGCTTCACTGATGATATGGGCAGGAGCTTGCCCCCCAGAGGTGGATGGAACTGAGCCAGCAGCTATTTTCGCGAAGCTGGGAGCCATCTGGGTGATGTAGAGCCATAGATATAACTTGGAAAATGGTAGACGTGTGCGTAATCAAATCTCTTCTTGCACGTTTGGGTGATGGAGAGCCGTAGATCTAACTTGGAGAGCCACAGACCTGTTAGATCTAGCTTGGAGAGCCGCAGATCTAACTTGGAGAGCTGCAGGTCTTGGAGCCTCAGACCTTGGAGAGCCAATTGAGCCGCAGACCCCGATCTATAAACAGTACTTTAACAACTCAACTACCATTCCCACACTGCGATTATTAGATTAAATGAGTTCAGAGTGGCCAAATCGTTCGACGAGCAGGAGACCCATAAGAAGGGTGATCCTGTAGAGCGCTAACCAGTGTCGCTTTCTTTATATGGTCATGTGTAACACCTTGAGCTTCCCATACAACCCTTACAGTGAACCAGAATTGGTCTGGATCCTCATTTCCAAAACCTTTGAACATAGGAAAGTTCACTATTTTTGCCATACTGAATTGTGGTGGTGGTGGAGGTGGCATGGGTGAAGTTGGAGGTCGTCTGGGTGGAGGTGGTATTCATGAAAACCCATGTCTTATCAATTGAATAGCACATCACGGATAGACCTTTGCTATCCCTTATTTATCTCTTCGCGAAGGTGAAATCAAGGGGCTATGCTCTGGACCCTTATTTCCATCGCTTCTGTAAATTCTTCCGCTTTGCGTAGAACTGAACATCAAGGTAGCTACATAACCTTCTTTTCATACATCAACGTTTTAATCCAAGTATTCAAAGATTTTATATACTTACCTTAGGGTCCTTTGAAAAATAGGTGCTCTACCTCGCTATAGTTGACTGAGGTGTCAACCGTGAACTCAGTAGCAAATCCTCCTATAATTTGATCGAGCCAATGATCGATGGCGCATGCAATCTTATCCTTTGATGCTTCAAACCTTTGCACTAGCTCTGGGGTCCACACAATAGGACAGTCAGGTTTCCACCTTCCTTGGCTATCTTCTAGCTTCACGATCCACTCGTATAGCTCAGCAGGGAAGGTTGCGAAAAAGATTTCGTGGATCTTCGTATACAAGTAGTTGTCTAGCCACTGTTCTTTTGACATTCATGGGTTTCTGTTCTCCTGCGCCGCGAACTCATGATTCTTTCTTTCCAACCAGCCTTAGATTTCATTCTTAGTTGGATTCCAGTGATACAACATCACACATCCCTCATGCAGATTCTGGTCTCGACAATGGCACCATTTGTTGGCTTATGGGAGCCTGACCCATGTTCAGCATTAGCTATCCAAACAAATCCCTAAACTACTAGCCCTTTCGGTATTAGCCCTCGAAGTGCAGACTGAAGTCTCACCTGAAGCAGTACGGGGGGATGCTAGAACCAAGTTTCCGCACCCTTGAGATGGTTGTGGTGTCAGTTTATTCGAACTGTACCTGCCCTTGCGCAAGTTGCTTATCCCTCTGCTCTACCTTTCAGTACCTTCACGAAATGTTACAATCGACTTCCATGCAACCCTAACCAAGGGCTGATATTCTTTCGCACTACTAGGGAAGTGAACTGTGATATTTCCCATACTACGCTAAGTATCTTACTTATCTTATTAACATATCTTAGTTAGCTTTGTGTAAACTAATGTTCTTACTTGTGTTCACTTAACCGATATAGCTATACACATTGGCGCATCATATAAGCATTAGAACTGAAATTCATACCCAATATAACATATGCATAAACAGGAAATAAAGATGCAGAAATGACGAAATACTTCTCTTTATTGATAATTCCAACTATTACAAACTCGAGTTGCCCTGCGTACTCAGCTGCAGAGGTCCATGCACTCAGCTGCAGACTTGTAGGCCTCTGCGCACTCAGCTACAGAGCCTCTACCTATGCTCTGACCCAAAACCTAGACTTCTATTTCAGAGCTATCTCTCATACATCTTTGTGATATTCCATTTATTGATTGATGCCTTAACTATTTATACCTTTGCTCTATTTATACAATCCCATGGTCTGCGGACCATCGGTAGATCTTTTACAACCGACATTACATTATCAAAAAAAGGGCAGACAACCCTATGACTCTTTAACATTTATGTGCTCCGCGACCACAAAATTTGGAGTATTTACATTAGGATTACAAAATTGGACCAAAATATAGGCTTTAAGCCCTGAAACTCCCCTTGGGGGATCCTGCGCCCAACATAAATCTCTAAACAAAATGTGTTTTGACATTCATAATGTCAGTTAGTTGAAGTACTTCGTTAACTTGATATTCATTATAATCCATACATATTTAAATCTCAATCATTTAAATATTATGCTCTTGGTTGGGTTAGATCTATATGTGCTTAATTGAGATAGGATTAGGATACTTTTCCTTTTTCTTGTATTTTAGAATAATTTTTCATTTAGATTTAATTCTACATTCCTATAAGCCCTCATCCCAAAGAGGAAAACTTTAGTTGTGGCTTGGCTGAGCCCCAGATCATCTTAAGCATCACCTTCTTTCCTGATCAATAAGAGGTTTGATTTGATGTCTCTCCTCTATTGGTAGACAAAAGTCATATTTTAAGCCATTGAAAATAGAGAGAAGGTAACTGGACCTAGTTTAACCAGTTGGAACCACCATTTCAATAGAAAAGGATTTGTTCTAAAGTCCAGACTGTTGGAAGAATCACCGCACCTCTATAGAATCCGTAATTTCCACCCTGGGGATCCTAGTTATTGGCTTGTAATGTTTACCAAACCTGCGGGTTTTGGTGTAACGGAAAACCTCCACATGGTATCAGAGCTTGGACCCAGGTTCGATTCCCCCAAGTTGCGTTTGAGGGGGGGTGTTGGAAGAATCACCGCACCTCTATAGAATCCGTAATTTCCACCCTGGGGATCCTAGTTATTGGCTTGTAATGTTTACCAAACCTGCGGGTTTTGGTGTAACGGCAAACCTCCACACAGACTAGGTGGTCTCCCTTACAGTGTTGTAGGCACAAAATTTCAAGCCTTCAACATTTTTGGCGCTAGAAGGAGGGCCTGAAGACTTGTTGGCTATTTGAGGTTTTGCATTCTAAAGTTTTATATTTTCACAATGGCTCCTCTTAAAATTCCAATTTGGAGTTATATTTCTGGATGTGCATCTGCCAATACTCCACCAGAAGCAGTAAGTCTCTTGTCTCAGGTAATGTTTAATGGTAAGAGGAATTTTTCTGCTTTTGATCATGCCTTTCAATTTAATAAAAAATTTATAAATTCTGATTTTTGAAGGAATTGGTGAAGCTATTTTATGCAGGATTTTTACTGTTACATTCGTGGGAAAAGCTAGAAGTTGGTCTCAATCTCTTGCTGTTGCCTCTATTCACAATTGGGATCAATTTATCACAATTTTCCAAGTTTATAAATATGATGGCTATGACTACAAATAGGTATGTGACCAAATCAAATATATGCGAAGGTTTGAAAATGAGTCTTTTATTGATTTTACTATTAGATTTCATTTAAATTGTTTGAAATTTAAAATTAAAGATAAACCTTCGGAAGATGAATTACTAGATTGTTTGAATATTTTTATTCTCTTTCTCCCATTCACAATCCATGTGGGATTATTACGGGTTTTGATCAATGCTCTTGAAGTTTTCTTAACATAATTGAGAATTCCAATATGCAGGTGCAAACTAATGATGATGAAGTGACCTCTACTATGTACGATCGATTCCTTCGTTTAGTGCACACTTCATACATTGTTAATGATGATCATGATGCACCTTCACATGTTAGTGAATCTCAATCACAAAGCTTGGAAAATTTTACTATTCGAATGCAAGAACATACTATCAACAATATTGGAGAAAAAGCTACCTTGAAATCTAAAAATCAGAGTGCATTAAATTCAGAAAATCATATAATAGATCATCAAGTAGAAGCAGAAATTCAAAAATCCAATAATATGGAACCTGCTGTACAAATTTCTGAATTCTTTCATGATGGTCAAATGTCAAATTCAAGGTAGCCAAAAAATATTCTTCAAGAAAGCACAATTAATCAATTGAACAATAAAATATTTGAAATTAGTAATGAAGAAAATAAAAACAGAGAATATTGTAGGTTCATTTCTTCAGATTCACACTTTTCCCTTTATCCTGATATTTTTACTGATATTAATTTACCTTTTCATTGCATGATTATTATTCTAGAAAGTGGTGAGATTGATTCAAATCAATTCCCTATTAGTTTTTATTAGGATAAAGGATTGTTTCTTGATCATTCTTCCAACATTGATGAACTTGAGCTTAATTTTCCTTCTTGTTCTGATTTGTCATATGAGAATGAAGAAAATGTCAATGAAATTCATGAATTTATTTATGATCATTATTCTAACATTGAGGATGTTGATTTGTCTTCTTCTTAATTGAATCCTCATAATCAGAGATCAATCATATGTGGGAATGAAGAACACTTTAACTCAGAGGTTGTTCCAAATAATTCTCATTCTCAAGTAAAAAATGATCTTCAGGATTTCGAGATTCAAGAGTATTTTCCAATTTATAATTCATATGATCATTAAGATCTTACGCATGTTCATGGTTCATAATCATTTCCTCTTCCACAAGTCAATGCCAATGATCCTTCGTATTTTCTGGCCAATGCTTGTGAGGGGGAAATTGTTTTAAATCAATTACAGTTGTGCTATAACATTAATTGTAAGAATATTGTAGAAAAATGTTGATATTTTCCTTGAGAAGGAGCAAGAACATGGCAAACTAGGGTTTTAACCTTTCTCAGTGACGGAATACTGCTCAAAGCACAATGCCCCTGATCCACGGACCCTGCAACTCCTCATAGCCACGCATGTTAGCTGATAGCTCAGCCTAAACGGTTTCCCCAATGGGGGAGGACTCGGCGCCTCCCCCTTTGATGAACCCTGTGCTACTTGCCACAAATATCTCTGACAATGCTTTTGACTCGCAGCCGCAAACAGATCAACATAACATTGATTCGCATAATGAACCACAGGGTACTGAAGATATACCCCTGGATAGGCAACAACACACAATGGGAAATGATGAGAAACCCAAAGTAACCTCTGCAACCTGCAAACCTGTAGCTACAGAATGACCTAAGATTGAACTGCCCAGTCAGAGAATCAACACCCAAATCCAATACATGAAAGATCATGCCCTTATTGGGAAATTTATTGGGTTTTGGCCAACAGAGAAAGCCTTACAGGGATGGATAGCAGCCAAATGGAAACCAAAAGGACACATCAATCTAAAGCTAGGACCAAAGGGGTTTTTCACAGCAATCTTCAACTGCATAGAAGATCGAAACAGGGTCTTAGACAACGGCCCTTACTTCTTCAACACTGCTGGACTTTATTTATGTGACTGGATCGAGCGATTCAACCTGGATAAAGAAGATCTTAGCTCAGCACCAGTGTGGATCCGACTATATTCCCTACCGCTAGAATATTGGGATGAGGAATCATTAAAATACATTGGAAACGGACTGGGAGAATTCATAAAAGTCACAGAACAAACAAAACATAGAAGATACACTTCATATTCCTGCATCTGTGTCTACATGCACCTGAACAAAGCTCTTCTAGACTCGGTAAGTTTATTCCATAATGATTTTGAATGGATTCAGGCTTTAGATTATGAGCATGTTCCATTTTGATGCTGAAAATGTCATGCTCATGGGCACCTATTCCGAGATTTCCCGCTCAATAGCAAGCCCTCCTCCAACACCACCTCTGGGCAAAATGATCAAGAGGGCTTTACCAAAGTGAACTCTCAGAAAAGGAATCATAAAAATCCTGTTTCTCAACCTAAAAATACCCCTGCCAACAATAGCTTTGATATTCTAGTTCAGACTAACTCTGTGGTCCCTGAACCCCCCATGCACTCTCATGAGTTTCCCAATCAGTCCTATGCTAACCCTCAGCTGGATGAGTTTCCTGACCATGTTCCTGAGCAACCCCAAGCTCCCCGCTCTATCGCCTCCATTAAAGGGTTGGCCTGGAAACCAAATGGTATGGACATTGATACACTTCTGATTGACCCCAAGCTTGCAGCAAACATCATGGCCGAGAGCAATGAACTCAAGCAGATGGATGAAGAGCCTGAAAGCATTGACCTAGGAGACTTGGATATTTTTAGTCTTGAGCAGGCATGCAAGAAAAAAAAATTTGATAAGATCCCAGCGAGACAGCTAGAAAGTATATAGGTCATCCTATCTAGAGCACATCAACAAAGATCTCTAGGAATTCAACCAGGAAGTCAGTGGGATGGCAAGACCTTGTTCAAGGATACTAAGAAACGAGGGAGAAAGACAGATCTACAACGAACCATCCTCATCGGGGAAATGCTGGTAGAATCTGGAAGATATTCTAAACTCACAAAGTACTACAGGCCACTCCCCAACCCTGAACCATGAAGCTCACATCATGGAATCTAAGAGGGTTGAATGGCCCTGGGAAATACAAAATGATAAAAAACTTGATACAGAAGGAGAAACCTCATATCTTCTTTATGCAAGAAATGAAGTGTAATAGTAATCTTCTCAGTACCATCCTTTCAAAAGCATGGCCTGGCTATCACATAATGGTGGTGGATGCTTTAGGAGCCTCGGGTTGATTAACAATAGCTTGGAATGCACAAGCTATTGCGCTCACAGATTTCAATGCAAACCACCACTTCATTCAAGCTAACTTCCATATTATAGGGACCAATGTGCATGGACACCTTACCAATGTGTATTTCCCGCAAGTTGCTGAGGACAAAATCAAAACTTTGGACACACTCACACAGCTCAAAGCCAACCAAACCCATCCACTCTAGATCACGGGAGGCAACTTCAATATGATCACCAAATTAGGGGAAAAATTAGGAGGCCAAATCAGATCGGAAAATTAAAGTGAGTATTTCAAGGAGCTCATTCAAAGCAATTGGTTAAATGACCTTCCCTGCAACAACAGAATATTCACCTAGAATAACAAAATATCCGGTCCTCATCAGATTGCTTCGAGGCTTGATCGATTTCTGATATCAGATAATGCTATCCACCTGGGAGGAGACCTTTCAGCATCTATTCTGCCATTTGCAGGGTTGGACCATTGTCCAATTTCCCTTCAATGGCAAAGACCGAGAAACTCCACTAGAAGGCCCTTCCGCTTTGAATCCTTCTGGTTGACCCATCCACATTTGAAAGATCTAGTAATGCATGCATGGAAAAGTTTTCTTCCCCCTGTAGGCTCGAAAATGTTCCAATTTCAGCAAAAGCTGAGGTTCCTAAAAGCGCAAATCTAAGAGTGGAACAGTGCTACCTTTGGAAACATTTTTCAAGCTCATAAAGCCTTCACTCAGGAAATGGAGAAACTCCACCAAACCATCATCAAAGAAGGCAGGACTGAAGCCTGCAATGAACGAGAAAAGAATCTTGAGACTTAGATCAACGAAAGAGAAAAACAAGAGGGAGTCCTCTGGAAACAGAAATCGAGAATAAGATGGTTAAAGGAAGGTGATAGGAATACAAAATTCTTCCATCGTATAGCAATCCAAAGGAGAATGCATAACAATATCACCCAAATTCACAACCAACAGGGAGATCGATTAGAAGAACATGAAGATATTGAAAAAGAACTCATCAAGCACTTCAAATCAGTCCATCAAGAACCTAATACCAACAAACAGCTAGCAATTGACAAGATTCTCCCTCATATACCAAAGGTTATAATAGATGAACACAATCAATTGCTTCTTCGTCCGATAACCTTTCAGGAGGTGGAATCATCTATGAAGCAGTTTCAAGAAGGAAAAGCACCTAGTCCAGATGGCTTCACCTCCAATTTCTTCCAAAAATTATGGGATATTATCAAAGAGGAAGTCTGGCAGGTTGTCGAAGAATCTAGAGCTCTCCATTGGATGTTACTCTCCTTGAATGCAACATTTATCACTCTCATCCCCAAGGAGGAACACTCTAATACACCGAACAAATTCAGGCCTATAGCCCTCTGTAATGTCATCTACAAAATCATATCCAAAGTTATAGCCTCACGTTTGAGGCCATTGCTTCCCTTGCTTATCTCACCAGAACAATCGGGCTATGTCAAAGGAAGGCAAATCATAGATGGAATCATCCTCACCCACGAGGTCATTCACTCCCTCAAGCACCACAAAAAAGCAGGTATGCGATTAAAAATCGACCTCTCAAAAGTTTTTGATAAATTGAATTGAGTGTACATTCAATCAATGTTAACATCCTTTGGTTTCTCCCCTGTTTAGGTTCGATGGATCATGAGCTTAATCTCCTCAACTTTCTTTTCAAAACTGGTTAATGGAATCCCTTCCACCCCCTTTCAACCCTCAAGAGGCATACACCAAGGGGAACCTCTCTCTCCTTTCCTCTTCGTACTTATGGCTAAAGGGCTGGGTAGAACCATAAGGCATGCCCTCCAAGACCAATAGCTTAGAGGAATCTCCCTTCATAATTCCCCTACCATTACCCACCAGCAATTTGTGGACGATAAGCCCAAAAATTCAAATCCCTCCTTGATGATTTCTCCACTGCATCTAGCACCAGTTTCAACACAATTAAATCCCAGATCTTCCTTTTTCATACTCCTGCCATCACTGAAACCTCCATAGCATGCATTCTGGGATCCTCTGTTGCCACTCTCCCCTCAAAGTACCTTGGTGCCCCCTTAACTTATTCTACCCTCAAGCACTCTTCTTGGCAAATGCTCCTCAACAAGCTTGAAACCCACCTAATCTCTTGGACCTTTAGAGCCCTAAACATGGCAAGCTGACTAATCCTCATCAAAGCTATACTGCAATCTATGCCTCTTTACCTATTCTCTATTTTAGCAGTGCCCAAATGGGTTCTCAAAAAAATCAAAGATCTCAAAAGGAACTTTCTATGAGGATCAATGGGACATAACTGAAAATGGGCACCGGTCAAGTGGGCAGCCGTATGCCTCCCAAAAAACCTTGGGGGAATCGGTCTTCATGACCCTCAACATAGTAACGTAGTCATGGGAGCACGAATCTGGTGGAAGTGGCTTTCAACCCTGCACACACCCTGTGTGACCCTATGGAGAGCCAAGTATGCCCACCATAGATCGAATGAAGACCTTATCAGGATTACAGACATGGGAAAGGGCTCCTTAATCTGGAACTCGGCTAGATTGCACAAAAATATGGTCCATCAGCATAGCTTTTGGGAAATAAGAGATGAAAATAGTGCTCGTTTCTGGATGGATTCATGGTAGCAAAGACCCAAACTCAACAGCTTAATCCCACCTCCACCAATAGAGGATGAGGAAGCACATCGATGGGAAAAGGTCAACCAATACTGGATTCCCACCCTCGATTAAGGATTCAGAGAATGGCGCAAAGCAGAACTCATCATCAGGAATGGCACAAAGATAATGTAGAAGGAGCTGGACACAGAGCTAAGCAATAGGCGAATCAGATTTTCTGAAGAAAAGGATATTCTCCGCTGGGGATAAAAACCATGTGGAACCTTCACCACACAAGAGGCATGCAATCTTATGATCAATCCTTAGACGAACAAGGACCCTCTTTGGGACAAAGTCTGGTCCCCTAAAATCTAGCCCAAGATCTCAACTTTTTGTGGATGCTTTGCCCTAAAAGAATTCTTACTTGGGACAACTTAAGAAAAAAAAAATCATGGCCCCTCAAGATGCCCCAATTGCCCGAAACAAGAGGAAACTATATAACATCTCATGGATTCCTACAATCTGGCAAACAAACTTTTGGAAAAAACAATTTTCAGATGTCAAAAAGATGGCAGAGTGAAAGAAGACATAACCAAAACCATTCGTCACTGGGCTAAAAACCCATACAAGAGTCCCCTGCTTAATGCATTATGGAGAATGATTCCAAGCCTCCTCATGTTGACAATCTAGAAGGAAAGGAATCGACGTATCTTCAGGAATCAAGCCACCCCCATAGAAATTATATGGAATAATATGTGCAGCAACCTTCAGGAAACTCTAGCACTCCAAACTTGGAGCAATGAGGACTTTCCCATCAAACCACAAGAACTAACTACATGGATGAATTGGAACCTCAGGCTCATCCGAACACAGGAGCCACCCAATAGATCCATCCCTACCCATGACTCTTCTAGCAAGTGGTGCCCTCCACCCTCAGGATTCACCCAGCTCAACGTTGATGTCAATTCTAAAGGCAATCTAGGTCAAGCTGGATATGGAAGAATCTTCAGGGATCATTATGGAAATCCTTTGCTACTTTACCTAGGCACTCCAGGATGGGACATGAACAATTTGATTGAATTGGAGGGATTGTGGCAAGGTCTAAATCTCGCTCAGCAGCATAGCTACTTTCGCCTAATAATTGAAGGAGATTCTTAAATCCTTATTAACATGGGCCAACAAATTATAAATGGAACTCTAGTAAACAAGCTATCCTGTAGCTGGCAACTTGCAGCTCGTTTGCAACACATCGAGCTTTGGCTTGAAACTAATAAAGCAATCACTTTCAAACACATCAAGAGAAGTGGCAACAAAGTGGCCGATCTCTTAGCCAATCTAGGGGTGCTAAGTAATCGAACTCTATACACAAGTTCGCTTGAAATTATAAAAGATGCCACACACCAATAGAAATACACCAAGCTGGTGCAACTCGATGCAGCACCCCCTGATGCGAGTGTTAGATGAACATTTAATGTACGTCGGCTGTTGGACAAGCAGGCGGCTGATCCATATGCCAACTTGCGCCTTCTCCTGTGGGAATTTAAGGAAGATTACTACTCCTCGGCCGGTGTCATCAACCAGTTGTGAAAACTGAGAAATTCTCTGCAAATTTAGAAATATGCAGCAAAGCCCCCTACATTTACCCATTCGGCCTCTCAGTTGTTCTTGCCACCCCTCTGCAGCAGAGCCGAGCCTTCGCACCGCTACAGGAAGATGTTGTAGACTCCTCTGCTGCGTCGACCTGGGCAATGGTCACCACTTTCCTCAATCCTTTCTCTGCAACTTGCATTTTGAGGTCTTGGCCCCTCTCTCTGGCCCGGATTTGAATTACCCTGTTCCTCTCAACATCCCCTCTGCCGTTCTTGCCCCACCTCCTACCCCTGATACTCAACACTTGCTGCAGCTTGCTAGTTGAAGAGTCATGCACCAACACCATCGAAGGCATGCAGGCGAGGTGGTAGTCGGGGTGGTGCCACTTGCTCCTCGATTGTTCCCCCTTCAGTCTCCACTTCCCTGTCTGCCTCCCCTCCCCCAGGACCCTCCTCTTCCCACTTCCTTGGCCGTTATCCGGATACCCACACCGACTGAGGTAGTATGGGCACTCGCGAGGTTTAGCTTTCAGGAGGAGACGCCCAGCACACCACTTCCACTGCTTCTTCCCAGCAATCTCAATTCAGGTTTCGTTGCTCCATGAATAGGCCGGTCATCATTGCCACCATCACAGTGGACTTCAGAGAGGTAATTGGCTCATGTACAGAACCAGAGCTCAGCCCGGAAATGAACCATGCTTCTCCATCACTCGTCAACTCTCAGGGGGAGCCGCACTCCAGCTACCCGCCAAGAGACATGGACCACCCATCCAGTAGCTGATAGCAAACCCTGAGAAGCGACGCCACAAAGAAAGACATAGGAATACAAGTGGAGGACAGTGAGCCACACGACACTGCAGGTGGCGGGCAATCAGCGGAAACTGGTTCCGAAGAATATGGCTAGTGTCCGATCATGGAAGAGAAGCCACCAACCTAAGCCACCTAGCTGCTGCATGCCAGGTCACGTGTCGGGCTCTGAGTTCCAGTTTTGTTTATTTTCAATCAATTTTACTATGGTAAATTTTGAGTATAGTGTCCAGCTCAGGTCCCAAGGTCTAGCTCTCTTGGGCTGTTTTACTGTGGTTAATTCTGAACTATACTGTGGGATTTACTATGGCTATATTTGTAAATTTTATAGTCTTTATAAAATGTTAACTTTGGTTAAAAATTTTGATTTCTGGAACTGTAGCCCCTGAGTGGGTAAAATGAACTTTTTTCTTATCTCGTCGTCGGACTGGTTTCCCCAAATGGGGCAGTCACGATGTCAAGACTTGTTGTTTCAAATGGTCATATAGTTGACCTAGTATCGCAGAGGCCGGTGCCTCTTTGTATATTATGTTTTTATTAATAGATCAGTCTTACTTAGAAAAACAAATTGTAACAATATTGTAAATTATGATTTGATTTTATTAGTTGGACTTCATCTATTTTCATTTTGTTTAGATTTATTTGTTGTTAACATTTTTCCATTTTTAAATGTCTTTTGCTGGCATATCGAACAACTAAGTGTTGAAAATTCACAATATGTATTGCTAGAATGTGAAGAAGAATCACAAAATCTAAATTATAACCATCAAGAGATTTTGATCTTTCAATTCTATTTGATGGTTGTATCTTATTAGCTTACTTTTCTTTCTAGTACGCATTCTCAATATGAAACAACACTTGGGAATAAATTGGTCCAATATGACCATCAATCTAATTTAATTAATATTCTTCCATTAGATCTATTAGATTTCTATCTATATTTCATAGACCCATTTGAAATACATTTGGAGAGTTTACCTATGTAGAATATTATTAGTAATTTAACATATGCACATAAGACTGATTTTTTTTTTGTAGGCCATTATATGTAAAATTTCATTTCCACAATCTAGCATGTTATCCTTTCTTTTGAATCTCTTCCAATCATTAATGGAAATCCATCATGATTTCTAGGATCCAATTGAAATTCAGCTGAAAGGGACATTTCAAGTGAATGTTATTATAAATAAGCTGCTTTCTATATGTATATTAGCAATAGATGTACATTTTTCATTCATATTTAGTTTTATTAGTTTAAATATATTAACCTTTTTGTTACTTATGTTTTATCTATACATACATGTAGGAAATAAAATGCTTACATGCTTATATTGGAAGTATGACTATACCTAATCATGCTTCCTTCTAATTAGTTAGCAATAGGAATAGATTAATTTAGATTAGTTGCTTATTTTCTGTTTGCATTTATTCTATTGTTGCAAATTTCTAATAAACAAGTAATGAGCCCAAAAATTTTCTTGGCATTCCCCTATCATTTCCTAGCAAAGTGAATTAAAAGATATCATAGTCGAATCATATACACTTGTGATGCACTTAATTGCATTACTTTTGTAAAACTTCATCATATGGTTTAAAAAAATGTTTCTGTGATAAAATCATCTATGAATGAGTTTTCAAGGAATTGTTTTGATTCACCACTCTTAAGTAAATTTAAAGTGGATGCAACTGAAAAGCTCATTACTTGCCAATTTTTACTAAATAGGTAGATGAGGTTGAACATGAGGGAATTCGAAAATTCATTAGGTAAAATTTACAGTCAATATTCTTCTAGGTATGCATTTTACAGGTTCATCTTCATTTGTTGTTAGTTTATTTTTCATAATTTATTTCTTATTTTTGTTCTGTTTCTTTTTGCAGGTCTTCATTCGCTTGATTTTGGAGACTTGATACAAGCAAGTAGCCAATCATTTCTAAAATCTATAACATATTCAGGGAAATATTTGTTGTTTGCCAGAATTTAAGGATTCTTTAATTTTTCTTATATTCATTAAAACCATGATAGACATTTAATACATTATTGGAAGATTCATATCGGATCATTACAATATCGCAACTCTCCTCATAAGGAGTTTCCGCTAACATCTTTCTCTAATTGAATACTTTCAATACTTAATGTAACTATTAAAGGGATTTTTATTAAAAATGTGAAGTTACGCTAAGAGCATCTTTGTGAATATAATAATAAAATACATGGCCCACAGATTTTCCAGGTAACATTATCAGAGCCTCCAAATATCAGAGTTTTCAATGTGAATCCTAATCTATTGATCTCTGATATCCTGATCCGCTCATTATCTAATAGATAACTTTGCGATATTGTGATATATATAAATCTCTGTCATTCTAATCCCCGATAAACTTGACACTACCCATATCAAAACTTTTACATCACAACTTCCAATCGGATGTTACCCTTTTGCGCCCCTGACATTAAAACTCTCATAAAGAACCTTTGATATTCCTTCTCACTTATAATTTTTAGCCATGACATAATCAAGGGCTATCGGAAGGTAAGCGTATCATGTGTTTCAAAAATATAGCCATAATATTTCTCCGATATTTCTCTCTGATGATGCTCATGTGTGTAGAAACTAGGAAATTTATGTTTTCACTTAGCAATATGAGTAAATAATCATACTCTGCCTCTCACCTGTGTGGCTGGAATGAGTTTCTTACACTCATTATTTCTCGAATTTGCTACAAATCGATGAAATTTTCGCATAAAATTCATGCAACAAATCATCCTATCCATGATTTTATCTATGCATGTTCTAAATATTACAATTTCCAAATTGAGTAGAATCACTACATCTCACTCATTCATATTAATTTCCCTTTAGTCACATTTGTTTTTTCGAAGGGACTCATACCCTATTTAAGAGCTTGGACGTATTTTAATCATAATTCAACAAATCCAAGTATTCATTCATCAAGATAACCTTCTCACTATAGGGATATACATTGTTCATGATCTATGTAGATCAACAATATTACATTCTTCTCGGTAATTTTCTTGATTAATGGAAAGTTTCGTCATTTGCGGTTCATTTTTGTTTCTTATTTTGACTGATTATTCGATGCACATTTTGTCATCTCAATCTTCTTTTAGTGAGCATCTTCATTTTCTTTTGAAGGCACCCTTGAGAAAGCATTAAGGTAATGCAACAATTGATAAGAAATTTGGAACTCGTAAAGATATTGAAACATGGTTAAATCATTCTTGATTTCTCCTATATTTAAGTTTTGATATATCACTCTATATTTAGCATACAAAATTCAAGGCCTCTCCATCTAAACTTTGTATTACATTGTTTTGGATTCAATCTTAATTCTGGAAAATTTTTGAAAATCATGGAGTAGATATGAAACTTGTAATATTATGAGAACAATCCTTGTTGCAATTCATAAAGAAACATCCTTTCATTCTCATTTCTATGGATTTGGTTTATTTCTTATTCCTTGAACATAAAACATGGCTTTCTTCTAGTTTACTTCTTGCCTTAGTTAGGTTTAATAAATGATGATTTTGGGTCAATATGTTTTCAGTCAATTCAACTTCTTCATGATGTTAATTTTAATTAAAAGAAGAAGCTACCTTATATTAGAGAAAATGATATCTCTCAGCTAAGATTAAATGAAATTGTCCAATGATAAGTTTCATAAGACCACTTTCATTTTGATTTATTCACTTTAAGTTTCATTTTTTTTAGTTTTAGCTGATATAAATCTCTATTTTGCAGCTCCTCGTAAAACTTTTCACGCCTCCAGTAGATCATATTTGAAGCTCATTCTCATTTTTCTGGTTTGCTTTCAAGTTTTTGAAAGAAGCAATAATTATCCTCATCCAATCAACTAAACTGGGAAGTTTTTGAACTTTCGGTCTATTTTTTTTAAGCATTAATTTTATTAGAAAATGGTTAAGACGCTTTTTGTAGGCTTTTTATTTGAAATAAGAGAATTTACAGTGGACAAAAGCTTTTTCATTTGGGCTGAATTTTATTGTCACTACTATCAGAAGCCTAAATGCTTATAACTATAGAAGATAAAAGTTATCTAAATCTCAACATTAGAAACAACGTTCACATGATTACCTTCTTTTACTTCTTTCATTGAGACATTTGTATAAGTAGTGTTGTTGGAGTTTATCTTTTAAATTTGAATTTTTGTGTCACCTTTTTCTTTCCTCATTTTTATTTTTATTTTTGTTCACTGATTTATGTTTGGAATTATTTTCCTTTTGCTTTCGGTTTTGTTTTGCTTTTGGTGAATCCTCAATGACTTATGTGAAAGGCCTATTCATCACCCAACAATAATTGGCATACATAGGAAATATTTTAACTCTATCTATTTCACTGAATTTCATTGATCATTAAATGTGTATCTTTATGGAACAATAAAACCATCTTTCTTTAAAGATTTTTCCTAGGGGAACATACATCCTTACTGAGTTATATAGTTTAAATTTTCAAGGAAATTAGTGATATTGAGTTTAACACAATGAATCCCTCCCACCCCTCCACTTTATAAAATCCTCTGACTGATAGCCACGGGGAAAGAACTTGGAGTCAACATTATGAAGTTATTGTCCATTAAACATAAGTATCTACTACCATCCCACCTCTTTCACTCAAATACATCATAAACTAAAAGCTTGCAAATGTGCTTATAACAAAAGGTGATTAGAGAAGGAAGCATGTGAAATACAAGCAAACCTGTTGGGGCTATGAATACACCCTGGCAGCGGGGCTAGGCTCGTATGGCATAAAAGACAATTTTTTTGGGGTATTGTTCAAGCTCGCCGACATTGAAGTGATGTCAGAGACCATTGATAAGAATGGATATATGCTTTATCAAGAAACTCTTATCTGTACCTTCTTCTATTTTTCATATGAGGTAATATGGAAATAATTTTTTCCCAAATTTTGATTCACAAATTTTACTCAAGTCTATTTTGAGTACTTATTTTTTCAAACTCATATTTCTTAAACTATTTATGTGGGTCTTATGGAAATGTTTTATTGATAGACAATTTCATGAACTGCATTATTTTTAACCTTTGAGTAAATTCAAATTCATTATCTTTAACCAAAGGTAACTAGTTCATCCCAGTATCACCATTGTTGTAGGGAAAACGCAATAACCCCACATTTTTCATTAATTTACTATAATTAATGGGGATCGTTTATATTAATTTTTTGCTAAACACCTTTTATGATTCTCATTTACTTAATTGTCCTACAATTTTTCTGTTTTTTATTTTCATCAAATTTCTATTTTGATTGTTTCATTGAACTCGAAATTTAGCAAGCTTTTCATTGATACTTGTTTCGTCTCATTTGGTTAACTGGTTTGCAGATGGAACTCCTTTGAAGTTTGATCATTTTGTCGTCTCGGTTAAAAAATGTACAAAATGTATAATATTTTAACTTTTGCAATTAAATTAGTCATTTATTGCAAATATTAACTCCTAGTTAATTTTAATTAATTTTTTCGTTTTTCACTAATAGTACTATAAAATGACCCAACCATACTATAGAATAATTAAAAAATGTGTTTTTCGAGATCTCAGTAATTTATTCCAATTTATAATTTTAAAAGAAGTTTTCAAACTTGAAATCTCAAAATTGCAAAGTGGTTGTAGTTCATTTTGTGAAATTTTTAATTCCATGCTGGCCCCACTTCACATCACCTCTTCCTTTTCAAAATCTTGAAATAAAAATCCTGATTTCAAAATCTCGATTTGAAAACCCTGAAATAAAAATCCTGACCTGATTTAAAACTTGTGATATCTCAATATCACATATCAACGTTTTGTATGTGGCACTCATTTTAAAATTTGTGATATTCAAAAACTCTGATCGTCGATCAAGGTTTTATGTCGTGACTCTTCAGTTTTATTATAAAGGTTTTTGAAACTCCTTATGACTCTCGTCACCATGACCTCACTCCACCCATCACCTGACCTTCTTATCACTCCACCTCACCTTCCACTCCTCCCCCATTAACTTTCATACCACGTGAGTTTGTTTTTATTTTGGATTGATATGGTTTTATAACAATATATATAGATTATACTCTCATTATAAGTATAAAATTATATTATAATTTTAATATAATTAAATTATAATATTAATATAATATAATTACATTTAATTAATTTTTAAAATAAATTTTTTAACATAATTAATTAATTAATTTAAGTTTGTAATTACAATTAAATTAAAATTAAATAATAAATAATTTAAATTTAAATTAGGATTAGGATTTAACTTAGAAATTCCATTTTTAGCCCAAGCAATAGATTTTTCAGAATTCTGACAATTTTGACTCCTCAACTTTAGAAGCTCATAAGTTGAGTTTTACTTGGCCAAATGAGGCCCAGATAGCTCGTATGATAGATAAATCATCAAGAATATTTCTCAAGTGATTTCATAACCATATTGGATCATTTAATGGGTCTAAAATTCAGTAGAATATCAAGCTCCAAATTTTTAGAACAAAACTACTTTTCTTGTAGGTTTTAACCTCGTACAGAAATTACTCGCATACGAATTCTAAAACACAGAAAATAAACAATGTGAGAGCATAACACATAAAACACATATACACATAGATTCTCCCCTAGATCCCAAAACCGAGACTATCAGCTTAACTTTTCATTATGTTCCTTTCAATGTTACAATACATATTTATACATGTTGAAGCATCCAATACCATGGACCGAAAACCATTGCGTCGAAAACTATGGACCAAAAACCATCGTATCCAAAACCATGTGTGGAAACCATTCACAAAACTATAGACAAGTCTGCCCAACCTAATATGGGATCCAAAATCAATTTTCCCAGGGCGCTGCCTCGGATCCCGTACAGGGGGGCTTGTTGCTCCCCCTATTATCCCCCCTCTAACACCACGGTTGACTACATAGGCTAGTCATGGAAAGAATATAACACAACCCAACAATCTCCCACTTGTTTTTTTCTTTCCATAGGGGGCCACAGGAGAGCTTAGCCATTTATCCAACCTTGCAACTCCCATTGTTTCTCTACACTAAGAGAACTTCTCAGAGCTCACAGATTTTGTCAATGCATCTGCAATATTCTTGTAATATTTTTGTCCACCTTTACCAGGAACACCTTTATGTCTTCTATCATATCCCTCACAAAGTGATACTAAACATCAATTTGTTTTGTCTTTGAATGATAAGTAGGGTTCTTTGCTGAGAAAATTCTACTTTGGTTGTCACAATCTATCCTTATAGCTCCCTGTACTAACCCCATACTTGAACACAATCTCTGCAACCAAACTACTTCCATGCTTGCATGAGTGGTTGCCAAGTATTCTACCTCTGTAGTTGATAATGCCACTAAACATTGTTTCTTACTCATCTAGCTGACTGCACCTCCGAATAGGTTAAACACATACCCACGTGTGCATCTTCTCTGATCCAGATCTCCAACCTAGTCTGCATCAACAAAGTCGCAGATATCCAAAACTCTATCCAATCCTGGTCTTCCTTGGTAGCACAAACCATAATCACTAATGTCGTGCAAATACTTGAAAACCTACTTCACTGTTGTCCAATGCTCCTTTCCTAGTTTTGACATAAACCTTCTCAATACTCCCATTGTGTGTGCAATGTCTGGTCTAGTATAGACCATTGCATATATCAAGCTACCAACTTCACTTGCATATGGAACACGGGACATGTCCTCTTCCTCTTCTTGTGCCTTGGGACACTATTCAGTAGATAACTTTACACCAACATGAATAGGAACCTTCAACGGTTTACTATCCTACATTTTAAACCTCTGCAATATTGTCTCAACATACTTCCTCTGGTTTAACCAGAGCTTCCTCTTTCCTCAATCTCTTTTAATTTCCATGCCCAAAATATAGTTTACAGCACCAAGATGTTTCATGTCGAATTTGGAGGACAATTGGGTCTTCAAATCCTAGATAATTTCTTTGTCATTTCCAACCAGCAACATATCATCCACATATAAGACCAGATAAATAACATGGTCATGAATTAATTTAAGATACACACAGAGATCTGCCTTGCTTATGGTGAAGCCAAGTCCTTGTATAAATGTATCAAATTTCTGATACCACATCCTTGGTGACTGTTTTAACCCATAGAGAGAATTTTTTAACTTGCATACTAGTTCTTTCTTACCCTTCACTGCAAAACCTTTAGGTTGCTTCATGTAGATCTCCTCTTCTAGATCCCCATGAAGAAATGTTGTCTTCACATCCATCTGTTCTACCACAAAATCAAAAGCAGCAGCAGCAGATTAAAGTAATCTAATAGAAGCTACCTTGGCAACATGAGAAAAAATATCACCAAAATCAATTCCCGACACCTGGGAATAACCTTTTGCTACCAACCAATCTTTGTATTTGTCCACCTTTCCTTCAACATTTGTCTTCTTCTTCAACACTCATTTTTTGCCAATGGGTTTCCTTCCAGCTGACAACTCCACCAGATCCCAAGCCTCATTTTTTTGCAAAGATGCCATTTGATCAACCATGGACTCTTTCTAGAGTTTTCCATCCTCTGAATCTACTTCTTCCTTCACAGTTCTAAGATCATCATCAGTAATAGATAAAGCAAAATGTGAATAGAAAGCATATGGACTATACCTTTCTGGCTGCCTTCTTTCTTGAACTAATCTTCTCACACCCGGAGTTTGTCGCTCTTCATCTTTTGATTCCTCTTTTGGTGTAGAGTCTAATTCTTCCTCCTTAAGCTCATACTCTATCTTCTCAGGTTCCTTTGATGGGACTTCATGTCTAATAACATCTTTCACCTCTCTCATCACCACATCTCAGTTGTACACAACCTTCTTCGTTACTGGTTTCCAAAGCTTATAACCCTTTAAACCATCCTTATACCCAATAAAGATGCACTTTTCAGATTTACTATCCAACTTGGTTCTTTTATCCTTTGGAACATGTACATATGCATCACATCAAAATACCCTCAGATGTGATAGAGAGGGTTTCTTGCCAGTCCATACCTCTTGTGGAGTCTTATCCTCCAATGTTGATGAAGGTGATCTGTTGACCAAGTAACATGCTATCTCCACTGCCTCTGCCCATAATTCATATCCTAACCCGACAACACTAAGCATGCTTCTTGCCCTTTCCATAAATGTCTTGTTCATTCTTTCTGCAACTCCATTTTTCTCAGGTGTATGTGGAGTAGTCTTCTGCTGTGCTATACCCCACTTCTTACAGAATTCTTCAAATTCATTACTTCAAAACTCTCCACCGTTATCTATCCTCAGCACCTTTATCTTCTTCTCTGTCTGGTTTTCCACCAGAGCCTTAAATTCTTTAAACTTGTCAAAGACTTCAGATTTCTTCTTAAGGAATATATCCATGTATTCCTTGAGAAGTCATCTATAATTGATACATAGTACACAGACTTACCCAATGATGGAACCTTCATAGTTCCAAACACATCATTGTGCACAAGCTCTAATATTTGTTTCACCCTCTTACCACCATAGGGGAAACTCACCTGATTCTACTTCTCATATACACAATTTTCACAGAAATCAAAATCCAGAGAGCTATTACTCATACCTTCTACCATACCTTTACCATGAAGTATTCAAAGGCCCTTCTCTCCAATATGTCCAAGCCTTTGATGCCACAACATGGTCTTCTCTCCAGAGACCACTAGATATTTTGCTCCACTTTCAAGAATCAAAGAACTATTGCACCCATCAACAATAGTGCTACATTGCAACTTGTATAGAGTTCCAATCCAAACTCCCCGCATCAATACCAATGCTCCCCAAACCATCTTGCAAGTATCCTTCTCGAACACTCCTTTTACACCTGCATCATCCAACCTACTTACGGAAATCAGATTTCTGGCTAATGCAGGAATATATAGAACACCTGGAAGTGTTCTAACCCTTCCACCTTGCAACTTCAACTTTACTTTTCCGCAACCAATGATTCTAGCTTTCTTGTCATCACCGAAGGACATCACCACCATCATATATCTCATACTTGCAAAACCACTCTCTATGGGGAGTGACGTCAATGGATGCACCTGATTTTAATCAACCATGCTTCATGATCTACATGTGTACTTGAACAAGCCAAGTACAAATCCCCACCTTCATTTGAGGTGGTTTTCGCCTCTATAGAAGGAGCATCATCAGATACCTTTCCCTTGTCAGGAGCTTTAGATTTACAATCCCTTTTGTAGTGCCCTTCCTTTCCGCATTTCTAGCACACCACCTTTATAGGTTTTCCTGGAGATTTAGATCTCCCTCCAGATTGAGAACTCCCACTCGATGACTTGTTTTTGTTTCTATTTTGGGACCCTCCTCATACAAACAAGGCATCACCATTCTGCCTCTCCATATTTTTCCATCTCATCTCCTCCGTTAGCAAGGATGAGACTATTTCATCAAACTGCAAGGTAGCTGCATTGCTACCTATTACAATAACTAGACCATCCCACGAATATGGTAGAGAACACAACAAACTGATGCACTTATCTTCCTCTGAAATTTTAATATCAATAAATAATAATAGACTTACCACAGTATTAAATGCGTGCAGATGCTCTGTCACTGATTCTCCATCTTTCATTCTCAGGTTATACAACTTTTTCCGTAGGAACAATTTATTCACCAGAGACTTAGATTGGTAAAAGGTCCCTAACTTGTCCCACAAAGCTGTAGCCATAGCTTCCCCTGATACATTCAGCAATACTGAATTTGAGACACACAATCGTATTGTGCTCTTTGTCTTCCAATCCAACTTCTTCCATTCTTCATCGGACACTCCCATTAGTTTAGTACCCGGATCTACCGTGATCCACTAATCTTTATCCACCAACAGATCCTCCATCTTGAGTTTTCACAACTCAAAACTCTGACCATTAAATTTCTCGATCTCTATATTTCCACTGCTCACCATCTTCTTTCACCACCAGAATCAATCCCACATATCTCCCACTGAGCAATGTCTACCACAGGCCCGAGCGAAACCCCTCAGCAACAAAGGCATCCCCTTGAAGTTAAAACAACTTTGATACCAAATGTAGGTTTTAACCCGTACAGAAATTATCTGCATACAAATTCTAAAACACAGAAAATAAAAAATGCTAGAGCATAACAGATAAAAAGCATATAGACAAAGATTTTCCCCTGGATCCCAAAACCAGGACTACCAGCTTGATTTTTCATTATGTTCCTTTCAATGTTACAATACATATTTATACATGCCGAAGCATCCAATACCATGGACTGAAAACTATCACGTCCAAAACCATGGACCGAAAACCATCACATCCCAAACCGTGTGTGAAAACCTTGCACAAAAACATAGGTAGGTCCACCCAACCTATTATAGGGTCCAAAAAAAAATTCATGGGGCATTTCCCTGGACCTCGTAAAGGGGGGCTACCCACCACCCTCAAATCCCCTATGACACCCTCGCTGTGCAATCGATGCAACGAAGGGGGGGGATCCTCCCCCCATCTAATCCCCCAGTTAACTACATAGGCTAGTCATGGAAATAATATAACACAACCCAACATTTCTGAGTTTAAATTTCTCTATTTTCATTTGTCCACAACTTCTACTGAGTGCAAATCCATTTGTCTATGTTCTCCTTCAAGAATTAGATCTTCACAGGAATCAATAGAAAGCTGATATTTCTTTTTATTTAATTATTGATCTAGATTTATGCAGGAAAGCAACAAATTATAGATATAACCATAAATACAGAGATGCACTAGAAATAACACTTCATTTAATTAATATCAAATGTTGAAATATGCTTACAAAAAGAATGGAAATAAGACTAGCTTGGGCGATGGAAGCTTATCTCTAAGAAGAGATGTGGTGACTACATACCTATGAACTCAGTTAAAATGAGGCTCAAGGGCCTTTTTATTATTGAACAATAAGAGAAAACCCTAAACAACCAAATCCCTAACCTGAGGAGATGTAACACCAAGAGTTTATGGGCCCCGTTGAGTTTAGTTGGGATACCAACTTCTCAAGGTCATATCTTGGTCATATTATCTCAATTTGACGCATATGATACCTCATTGGAAAAATCTCTCATAGTACCACAACTGCTAAAGCAATTGCCATAGAAATCAACGAAAAACTGCAAAAAATAGTAAAGTGTGCTAGAATTAAGGAAACTGAAAAACTGAAAAAGACAGTGGTCCAGGTTCAAGTGAGACGGGAGGGTGGCCATCAACATCCACATAGATCATTCCTCCCACCTTAGAAATTAATGGTCCCCATTGCATTTAAAGCCTCTATGAGATGGGGAAACTTCTGTTGAACTTTGTCCCTGGTGAGATGTTCTGCAATCTCTAATGTGTCCAGTAATGGTGGGAAGCATGGTCGAGGGTGGTCCACATTGAACACTCGGTGAAAGCCAAGGAATGGGGGAATGTTGTGCTCAAAAGAATTGTTTCCCACAACCTTGTTAATGGTGTAACGACCATATCAGAGTGGTCTAACCTTCCGATGGGCTCTTGTAAGGCGTTGTTTCTGCAAATGCAACCAGACTTTTTCGCCCCGCTGAAACTTGTGTGGCACCGGATGTTGATCATTTCATTCCTTGTAATTGGCATTTTCCACAATGTAATGGTGATATATCGACCCGTTGGGTAGAGGTGCTCTGACAGTCAGATCAAATGAATGCTTGACCTAATAGTACAATGGTACCCCTGTGGGTGAGGAGACGATGTCCCTGTATTATCTCATGACCATATCCACCTACTTTTGCTAGGTGGAGGAACCCTTCCCAGGGGCCATGGATGCGGCTACGATATTCTCCTTAGTTTGAGAGTGAACCAGAAAGAAAATAAATTTCTTAGTCTAGGAGATGATCTTACAACATTTCTTAGTAGAGATCAAAGAGGTGGCAGTAGGTGGGGCTACCTCCAATATCTTGTATAATGTATTACCCAAAGAAATAATCACAAAGAAAGGTCTATACTCATATACAACATGTCGCTTCCAGAATCATGGTTTTCCTAATAATACATCACAAACGTTAAGAGGAGAAACCCCACACAATACCTCATATGTGAATGGCTTGATGTTATAGGGAACGCGACACTGTTGGCTGACTCAAAGATCTTGTCCTTGGCGAAACCACTTGATGATTTACGACTACAAGTGTGGTATGGTCAGTAGGCCCGACTACTTCAAAACCTCTGTTGAGATGATGTTCTTTTGGCTCCGATTTTTGATAATGAACTGCAGTCGAGAACCTTTCGCCTACATCTCTGAGTAGAAGAGGTGTTCCCCCTCCTCTAGATCTTCAGGCTCAATTTTCTGGATCTTTGTGGTGGCAACAGTGGCACTGAACTCCACATCAATAATCTACTTCCCTTTGTCATTCCTTTTATTGGGTTCTAACTTAGGGTCGGAGCAAGCATCTGATTCTGAAGCCTTCAACTTGGCCACCATCAACTCCTTGGCCTAACACTCACTTGTGTTGTGAGTGAGGATCTTATGAGACTCACATCACTTTACTATGTCCTTCTTTGAGTTCGTGGTGGTGTTATTTTCTTGCAGCTTCAATAGGTTGTCTTGGGTCACCCTGCCTTGTGTTTGTCCTTCCATCTTTAGATTCGTAGATCCAAAGTCTCACTTCTTTTGTTTAAACTTCTACTCGATCTTGACAACGTATCGGTACGTCGTGCCAAGAAAGGAGATGTCCAGGAACTCCATCTCATCATGGATGTAGCTCTGTAGGTAGTAGCGGTATTTGAGTACCAAATTCCACTCAGAATCCTTGATACCCAACTTTGTGCAAAGGGTATAAATAATATTAGTAAACTTCGACATGTCTTGGTCCATTCATTATTGCAGCATGGTCCACTTTATGTATTTATCCTCATATCTTCCGACAGGGTAGTACTGCTTGTTGATGGCATCGCGGAATGAATTCAAAGTGGGTGTGGCTGAAAATAGTGAGGTTGTAATTTCATCCTTTTGCTCATCATAGGTTTCCCACTAGTCCTTGATGTGGGGGCAGGCGGATTTGAGAAGTGCAAAAGTGATCTTTTCCTTGCTGGAAAAATCATGAACAAAAAATTATCCTTCTAGAAGATTTAACCATTTATCTATGACATCCGCATCTATTTGACCATCAAATCTGGTAATGTTAAAGTTAACTTGAACCTTAAAGGGTGTGGCACTTCCAGAGTAGTTGTGTGTAACTCCTAGGTAGCTGTTGAAGGATCTGGGAAAATTTTTCCATCATCGCTTTCTTTTGTCGCTCGAGGGCTTCTTCAAGCAATATTTTGATAGGATCTCCTTCCCCCTCGTCTTTATTTTCATCCTCCATGGGAGGCCATCGGTATTTTCAAGGCAGGTCTTGCAAAGGTTTGACCAGTTCAAGCCATACCTCCTTATATCCTGACCTCGTTGGGGACATGCAAAGAAAAAAGAAGGAGAAGACCACTCTGACACCATTGATCTGTATTTATGTAGGGACACAATAAATTACAAATATAACCATAAATATAGAGATGCAAGAGAAATAACACTTCATTTCATTAATATCCAATACTAAAATATGATTACAAAAAGAATGTAAATAAGAATTGCTCGGGCAATGGTAGCTTATCTCTGAGAGGGGATGTGGTGACTACATGCCCCCGAACTCAGTTACAATGAGACTCAAGGAAATTTTGATTATTGAACAATAATACAAAACCCTAAACAGCCAAAACCCTAACCTGAAGAGATGTAACACCAAGAGTTTATGGGCCCTGTTGGGGTTAGTTGGGCACCCAACTTCCCTGGGTTGTAACTTGGTCATATTATCTCCGTTTGATGCGTATGATACCTCATTAGAAATATTTCTCTAAGGACTATGACTACTAACATGATTGCCATAAAAATCACCAAAATGCATTAAGCCAAAAAAAAATTCTTTTAGGGCCTCAAAACGGCTTCGAAAGTTTAGGACCCGAAACACTCCAAAAAATAGTAAATTGTGCTACAATTAAGGAAACTAAAAAACTGAAAGAGATGGTGGTGGGGGCCCAAGTGGGATAGGAAGGTGGCCACCGACATCCACCTGGATCAATTATGTAATTAAATTTTAATTAGATATGTTTTATATTCCAGATTTAGTATTTTGATTTTAATTTGCAATTTAATTAAATTTTGATTTCCTTTTCGCAGGGAAACATTTTGAAGAGATGAGGAGATGAAGATTTCAATCAATGAAGATGCTCCAAAAATAGAAGAATATCATTTTGGGCCATTGAAAATTGATTGAGAAGAAATACTCTTCAACAACTTTCCTATTGAGAATTCATTTTGTAAAATTATAAATAGTAGATTGTAGAATGTATTAGAGGGCTTCTCTTCTGTGCAATTCTCAAATTCTTAAAAGCAAAATTGTAATGAGGATTTAGATTTGTAGGTGAGAGGAGAGAAAATCTCAGATCTGAGGGATTATTGAGGATTTTCCATTTACACTTTGAATTATGTATGATGGGAAGAGCTTGCGCTATTCCATCTCTTGTTTTGATAACAGAAGTTCAAATCATTGTAAAGGACTGATGGAGACCAGAGCCATAGAAACAAATTCAATAAATTGGTATTTATAATACTATTTTTTTAAATACTAGTTTCATTTTATGATGGAATAAATGTGTCGTTTTATTCATATTTGTGCACTATTGTCAATGCGAGTAAGCTTCCTCAATATATGTTATTATTTATCTCTGCTCTTGTGGGTTGAATTCTGATTTCTGAGTAACTGCTTACTCAGAAATCTATCTTTTAATCCTAATTTAATATACAATCATATTTTGGTAGCTATTACCTTATATTATTATTTAATCATTCTAGTTACTATTTTGATACTTCATCATCATTTTGTGAACTACTTCCTAAATGTTGTTGATTAATTATTTATGTTAATAAATCTCTGAACATAATGTGTTTTGGCATTCGTAATGTTAGTTAATTGAACTACTTTGTTAGCTTGATATTCATTACAATACATACATATTTAAATCAAAATCATTTCAATATTATGCTCTCGGTTAGGTTAGATCTATATCTTCCTAATTGAGATAGGATCAGGATACTTTTCCTTTTGCTTCCATTTTAGAATAATTTTTCATATAGATTTAATTCTACATTCCTGGAATTCCTCTTCCCAAAGAGGCAAACTTTAGTTGTGGCTTGGCTGAGCCCCATATCATCTTAAGGATCACTTTCTTGCCTAATCAGCAAGAGGGTTGATTTAATGTCTCTCCTTTATTGGTAGCCAAAATTCATAATTTAAGCCATTGGAGAGAGAGAAGGTAAATGGACCTAGTTTAACCAATTGGAACCATCATTTTAATGGAAAAGGAGTTTTTCTAAGGAATGGACTGGGTGATATCCATTATAGTGTTATAGGTAGAGGATTTCGAGCCTTCAACAGTTCCATAAGAGCCCCACTCAAAACACAAATGACTATCAGAAAAAGAAGTCACTAGTGGCTCAATTAAAAGCTTCTAAATCATATGCATGTTCTGAGTCAAAACTAGAACCGAACAAGGGGAAACAAATCATTCCCACCACCAAGGTAAATAAGAATGAGCCTGAAGATCTAGAGGATCGAGAGCGTATCTTCCACCAAGGATTTTTGTGAAGGGTTCATCGATGCAATTCATTGTTAACAGTGGAAGTCAAAAGAACCTCATCTCAGCTGAGATCATGAAGAAATTGGTCCTACCGACAACACCTAACCCACAACGGTACACCATTGGATGGCTCTAGCAAGGGTGAGATGTTGGGTGTGTGTTATATTCTTTCCATGCATCATGGGGTCCGGTGAATTGCCCCATATTTTATTTTATTTTATGCAGGCCTAAGGAGGGGGGGTAGACCCAAAGATGGTGGGCGAACATACCCATGGTTTTTCATGTGGTTTTTATGCATGTTTTTGGGGCACAGTGGTTTTTTCCCACGATATTTGTAGATCCATTCAAAGGAACTATTGTTATGTTCTAATACAGGGCTAGTGGATTGGGGTTTATGAATGCTTCGATATATATATATATATATATATATATATATATATATATATATATAGATATATATATATATATATATGTATATATATATGTATATGTATATATATATGTATATGTATATATATATGTATATATATATGTATATATATATGTATATATATATATATGTATATATATATATATATGTATATATATATATATGTATATATATATATATATATATATATATATATGTATATATGTATATATATCTATATATGTATATATGTATATATGTATATATATATATATATATATATATATATTGTAACATTGAATGGAATTGAATGAAAAATCAATTTGATATTCCCAATTTTGGGATCCAAGGGAAAATCTCGATGTATATTTGTTTTATGTTTTGACCATTATATATTTTTATGTTTTAAAAATTCATTTGTAGGTAACTTTTGTATAGGATTAAAACCTACATATCAGGCCTATGGTAGACCCTGCTACAGTGCAAGACTTGTGGGATCAATTATTGTGGTGAAAGAACATGACAAACAATTGGGAGATAGAGATTAAGAAATTCAATGGACAAAGTTTTAAGTTATGGAAGGTCAAGATGGAGGATCTGTTGGTGGATAGAGATCAGTGAATCAATATAGATCCAAGCACAACACTAACAATAATGTCGGCAGAATATAGGGAAAATTTGGATCAGAAGTTGAAGAGGAAAATACGATCATGTCTCTTTGATTCAGAATTGTTGAATGTATCATGGAAGGCTTTAACGAAGGCTTTGTGGGACACGTTAGGTACTTTGTATCAATCTAAGTATCTGGTGAACAAATTGTTCCTACAGAAAAAGTTGTATAAGCTAAGGATGAAGGATGGAGATTTGGTGATGAAGCATCTCAATGCCTTCAATATTGTGGTAAGTTAGTTTTTATATGTTGATATTATTTTTTTATATGGAGATAAGTGCATTAGTATGTTGTGTTCTTTACTAGACTCGTGGGATATTCTGGTTGTTGCAATAGGTAGCAATACAACTACCTTGAAGTTTGATGAAATAATCTCATCCTTGTTGTCAGAGAAGATGAGATGGAAATATATGGAGATCTAGAATGGAAATGTCTTTCTGTGAGAGGACAATCCCAGAATAGAAACAAAAATAATTCCTCAAGTGGGAGATCTAAATCTATATTGAGATATAAATCTCTAGGAAAATATATAAACCTATGCTGGAAATGTGGAAAATAAGGGCACTACAAAAAGGACTGTAGATCTAAAACTCCTGAGAAAGGAAAGGGATTTGATGATTCTCCTTCTGCAAAGATGAAAACCACCTCATATGAAGGTGGGGAGGTGTAGTTAAATTATTCTTCAATTACACACGTAGATCATGAGGCATGATTGATTGAATTAGGTGCATCCTTTCACTTCAATCCCCATAGGGAGTGGTTTTACGAGTATGAGAAATATGATGTTTATGATGTCTTCCTAAGGGACGATATGAAAGCCATAATAATAAGACATGGAAATTTCAAGCTAAAGTTACAAGGTGGAAGGATTAGAACACTTCTTGGTGTTCTACCAATTCCTGCATTGGCCAAAAATATGATTTTTGTAAGAAAGATGTATGATGTAGGTGTAAATATAGTGTTTGAGAAGGATATATACAAGATGGTTTAGGGAGCATTGGTATTGATTTGGGGAGTTCAAATTTGAAATTTGTACAAGTTTTTGTGTAGCACTATTATTGATGGGTGCAAAAATTATGTGTTCCTGAAGGTGGAGCAAAAAATCTAGTAGTCTCTTGAGAAAATACAATGTTATGGTATCAAATACTAGGACACATTGGAGAGAAGAGTCCTTGAATACTATATGGTAATGGTATGGTATAAGGTGTGTTTAATTAATATATAGATTTTTATTTTTTGTGAACATTGTGTATATGGGAAGCAGAATCGAGTGAGCTTCCCCTCTGGTGCTAAGATGGTGAAGGGGATATTAGCGATTATGCACAATGATGTCTTTGGACTTGTGTATGTTCTGAAACTAGGTATGTGTGTCTACTATGTATAATTTATAGATGAATTCTCAAGGAATACGTGGATATATTTCCTTAAGAAGAAATTTGAAGTCTTTAACAGGTTTATAGAACTTAAGGCTCTGGTTGAAAATTAGACAAAGAAGACAATGAAGCTGTTGAGCATAGATAATGGTGGAGTGTTTTGTAAGAATGATTTTGAAGGGTTTTGTAATAAGTGTGGTATAGAATGGTAGAAGTCTCCTCCATATACACTTGAGAAAAATGGAGTTGCAGAAAAAATGAACAAGACGTTGATGGAAAAGACAAGAAGCATGCTTAGTGGCACTAGAGTAGGGCATAAATTCTTGGCATAGGTAGTGGATACTACATGTTATATGTTTAATAGATCACCTTCATCAGTGTTGGCTGATAAGACTCAGCATGAGCTATGGACTAGTAAGAAACTCTTTCTTTCACATCTGATGGTATTTGGCTGTGATGTATATGTACATGTTCTGAAGGAGGAAAGAACCAAGTTGGATATTAAATATGAAAGGTGAATCTTTATTGGGTAAAAGGATGTTTTAAAAGGTTATAATATTTGGAACCAAAAAAAAGGAAGGTTGTGTACAACTGATATGTAGTGTTTAGATAGGTGAAATATTTTATTAAACATGAAGTCCTGCCAAAGGAACCCGAGAAGATATAATTTGAACATAAGGAGGAAGAATCAAACTCTATAGAAGAACCACATTCAAAAGAGGAAGAGCCACTCATTCTAGTTTTGAGAAGATCAGTTTGAGAGAGGAGGCAACCAAAGAGATCTAGTCCATCTGCTTTCTATTCAAATTTTTCTTTATCTATTAAATTTTTCTTTATCTATTACTGATGATGATCTCAAAACTGTCAGGGATGCAATGGATTCAGAAGATGGAAAATTCTGGAAGGAGGCCATGGTTGATGAAATGGCATCTTGAGACAAAAATGAGGCTTGGGATCTTGTGTAGTTTCCAGCTAGAAGGAAAAACATTGGAAACAAATAACAACAAGAGGACTACACTAATAATAACAATAAGGGGGCTACAATATTGTTATAGGTACCTAACATATTTTTCAAATAGTTTACAATTTTCTAATCATTTAACCCTTGTGTTTTGTTTTTGGCCTATATAAGGGCCAATGTAGTAACTTAGGCATTGATACCACTATTTTCTCTAATTGGATAACTTGGCCCTTTGCTGGAATAGAAGGGTATAGGGAAACCCCTCAATATCCCTCTAACTCATCACAAATACATTACAATTATGTTTATCCTTTAATATCACATTAATTCTATTGGGAATTTTTATTCAAATATATACATATATATGTATATACATATAGATATATATAGGTACATATATATATATATATATATATATATATATATATATATATATATATATATATATATATATATATAGATATATATATATACATACATATATCTATAGATATAGATATATATATATATATACATATATATATATATATATATATATATATATATATATATATATATATATATATATATATATATATATATATATAGATAGATAGATATATAGATATATATGTATATATATATATATATACATATATATCTATATATCTATCTATCTATATATATATATATATATATATATATATATATATATATATACAATCAAATGGACACAACAAAGACAATTTAAATACATATGAAAATTACATATTTAAAAGAGGCATGAGCTAATTATAGAACTCATTCATTCCAGCTAATCATACACCACGTTGCTCATATTCTCTCAGTAGTATGACACAACAGAGTTGGGGGCTTACTTAAATCTAGGTACATAACCAGTACTAGATATAACAAGGACAAGCTACCAATGCAATAAATTCCTACCAATAGTCTCATATCCTGCATTAGCCATCAAGTTGTATAATTACCTTTCTAGGGTATCTAACTCACCCAGATAGGGATATTTCAAAACCCTGTGGTTTTACCAGGAGTTCTAACTACCCCTTAGGTTTCTAGGTAACTATCTATCCCTGTACTGGGGAAATATATCTCGTTCCCCCAAATCAAAACATGATTTTCCCCTTCAATGCATTTTTGTCCTTCTCATAGTTATAATGATGTAATATGATCTAGTGTAATGGCACTAATTCCTTTTATTTTATATGCGTGTCCCCATTTTGACACATGACACTTTTTAAAGTACCTTTATATGGACCTAGGATAAAAGCATGTGCTCATTTGACTTAGGCTTATTTTAATAATGGCTTAGATACTTAGGCTTAAACCCTTTAATAATTAACCTTTGCCTCCCTTTTCACATTCATGGATTATTATCTCCCATACTCTCTTGTCTAACTTGATCTCTAATAATGATGTATTTTATTAATATGCTTCTAATTTCATATTTACAAAACTAGGCTCTTTGCCCTCTAAACATATAAACTCAAGCATACAACCCTGAAAAGGATATGTACTTGGGCACATTGGCCCAAACATATTCCTTGGCTCTCAAACTTATATGTGATATGTACATCACACACAAGGGTCATCCTAGGGGTGTTACTTTAAGTAGGAAACATGAAATACTAGACATACACATGAAGATGTGGGAAACTAAAATTTTAAAGCATAGTTCCAATCAGCTACAATGCCTTATAGTGGGATAATTCTTTGGTCCTAATTTATTATCATTATATTTTTGTTTGAGGGACATCTATTTATATGGTTGTAGTCTCACATTTGCCAAATCCCCACATCAAATTCTATTTCATTGCAATTTTGACCTACTTTTAGTTTCATCCTATTTTGTGCTATAAGCAAGTTTTTCTTCAGTAGTTTGAGAAGCTCTTGTTAGTGCCCTATGTGGTCCTCCACTATAGAAACCTTTATGGTCCCTGTAAAAAGTGATGTGATGTATGGAGGATGATATCTATAAAGTGCGATAAATGAGGACAATTTTAATGAAGTATGAAAGTATATGTTTTCATACCATTCTCCCAAGGACAACCACTTGACCAATTATGTCTATTCAATTTATGCAAATAAACATATATATCCTTCTAAGCATTTATTCACAATATTATTTCATATATTAGATTGAGGATGGTAAGATGAGCTATGAGCCAATTGAGTACCCAAACAAGAAAAAAAAGTCAATCTAAAAACTTCCATTGAGAACTATATAACTGTCACTTACAATAATCTTTGATTGTTTTCATGAATTATTTTTCCATTGGAGTTACTCGATAAAGATGAAAAAGAGAGGAAAAATGGGAATACTTTTCATTCAATCTACCACTACCATAATGGAATTCTTTCCTTCAGATTTGGGTAAACCTATAATAAAAACAATTAAAATTTCTTCCTTATGCTACCTTGGTATGCCTAATGGTTGTATGCTCCTGTTGTAGCAGCTACAACCACCCTCCAAAATTTTGGCCAGCATCCAATTTCGGAGCCTCCTTTGAGAGTTTTACTTCATGATTGTACGCACTCGGGTTCACTCTGTGAGCTCCTATGAGTCTTCACACCCACCTTTATTGATCATTCCACCCAAGATTTTACATGTTGATGCCACTATCATGCTTGTGACCATGTTATGGTCATACTCAAGGCCTTCGCTTCATGTGTAGATGTTATGTTCATTATCTAAACATCTGTCGCACTTGCACACAGAGTCACATACATTGTCGTGCAAGCATCATCACGGTCAACCAATGATCAATCACAAGTGTCGCAGTTGTTGCTCACACCGCCAGTTAGTAATGTTGAGCATGTGTTTCTGGATGGTTTGAGTCATCTCGTCCTCTAGTCATGTAAGTGTGTGTTCACAAGATCCCATATGCATCTTTCACTCTTTCACACACTTAGTCACTTTGTTGAAGTTATCACAATCGAATTCCCCTCTGAAAGCCAAACTATCACCCTGCCATCGACTCAATCGATTGTCACCCACAACAATGCATAAGTGCCAAGAAAGCCATTTGAAGCTACGATCCTCGAAACAAGATCAATCAACCTTCATGCTAGTAAATTAGAGAGATTGACCCAACAGCCACCCTATGACTAACTCCCCTAAAAAATTGCGCAGAGGCTGGAGACCTCGTCCACTGCACTCACTAAGAAAACTGCGCAGACAGGTCAGACAACCACCAAGTTCCCATCCATGTCTCCCTCAGAAATTGCGTAGTTTTTCCAGTCAATCGACTGATTTCTCACCTGGAAAACTGCAGAGTTTTCATGAGCAAGCTCTCTACTGCCCAGTAGTCTGCTCAACTCAAAAACTACGTAAAGGTGATCAACATACCAACCTCCCAGCATTAGCACAATTTTTCCCACCAGTAGCTCCCAGTAGCCGACTTCCAGTTCCCTCCAGGAATCATGCAGTTTTTTCTACCAAGCTCCAACAGCTGACTGCCACTTCCCTCTAGGAATTGTGTAATTTTTGTTGCCTAGCTCCCAGGATCTGACTGCCAGTTCCCCTCATGAATTGTGCAACTTTTGTTGCCAGTGACTGAGCAGCCAGTGGCCAGTTCCCTCCAGGAATTGTGCAGTTTTGGCTGCCAGACTCTCGCTTCTTGTTCCTTCTGGAAATTGTGCATATTTTGCCTACCCCACATTCCTACATCCCATACTGTTCCTCTCAAAACTTGCGCAATTTTGTCCTCCATCTAAGCTAGACCCTGTGGACAGTCACTGCCAATCCGAATTTCCCACCTCCATCACCCAGTGACTACTACGCAGTTTTCATGAGTAGTGCCCAGAGCCTCCATCCCAACTCACAACCTTGTCTCCTCTCCCAGTCACCTGTATCCGAAATGATAATGCATCATGGTAGAGTATGAGGTTGATGGATTTGATGTCGTCTCATCATGAGTGACTGAAGATACAGGTACACAAATAAACATGGCATGACAACGGATGGGATGAACAAAGTGAGCAAATGCAGAAGGACATGTTTGCCAATGGATGAACAAATGATGCATGCAAAGAGATGTGTGCGCAAGTGGATGATCATGAAAAAATGTGTTCATAGACAGACGGATGAGAAAACATGCAAGATGTGTTCATGAACTGATGGAAGAATGAACATGCACCTTTTGCTAATGGACGAACCTGTCAATCTTACCAACATACAAGTAGGGAGAAATGTGTGAATGCAACATCAAGCCAACCAACGACCATCGAAGACTCCGTGCTTATTTCCATGTGGAAATGAAGTTGTGACACACCATGAGGACATCCATCACCTAACAACGCTATAGTTCGACATGCACACCAGCAGTAGCACAAATGTGAAGAGGTTTTCTGTTACACCAAAACCCGCAAGTGTTGGTAAATATTCCAAACCAATAACTAGTATCCCCAGGGTGGAAATTACGGATTCCATAGACGTGCGATGATTCTTCCAACACCACCCCTCAAACACAACTCGGGGGAATAGAACCTAGGTCCAAGCTCTGATACCATGAAGAGGATTTCCATTACACCAAAACCTGCAGGTGTTGGTAAACATTCCAAACCAGTAACTAGGATCTCCAGGGTGGAAATTACGGATTCCATAGAGGTGAGGTGATTCTTCTAACAAAATGTACCGGCACTGTCATGTCGAGTCTTGTATGAGTCATCTCATACACATCTCTACTAAGGGCCATACTTCCATCAATGTATCGCAATTTGGAAGTCCCACTTGTCGTATGAAGAGTGATGTAAAGTCAAAAGGTCATGAAAGTCAAATAGTCATGAGGGTAGTCGAACAGCCATAAGGGTCAGTTTCAACCTTGGCTACAAATAACCCCTCATTTGTACATGCGAGGGAATTCTCACCTCAACTCCCACATAACCTTGAAAGTCTATAATATTTTCTTTGAGGGGTAAGTAGTGGCTCCAACGCCCTGCCCATGAGGTTAGTGATGTATCGTGTAACTTCTATTTGAGTTCAACATTCTTACATAAGTTATCTTTAATACTTCAAAAGATCATTATTACACATAATTTTTTCTACTACATCAGGTTCCTCCTATAGTTGTTAAATGATCCTATATAATTTCTCATATTTCTTCCACCAACAAGTCATATTGTGGATTGGATGTAGCATATAGTAAATCCTTTGTGTCTTCATTTTTCATTGAGAGTGAATCTGCCATAATATATTTTTTTCCCCTTTTTGTATATGATTTCAAAGTCAAAACCTAGCATCATTGTAACCCTTTTTTGTTGCACTTAGGAAGATAATGTTTGTTCCAAGAAGTAATTCAAACTATATTTATATATTTTTACTTTGAAGTTTCTTCATATTAGGTATATACAATATTACTTGAGTTCATGTAATACGGATAACATTTCTTTTTCACAACTGGGTTTATGTCAGTTACTTTCTTTAATCCCCCGGGGTATCTCACTTGGAAGTACATGTAAACAAGTTATATAAAATTTTATGATGTCCTTCGTTCAATCCCATGATTAACCTCTATCCATGTTAGGGGAAGAGGTGGTGCACTTAAAGGTTATAATGGTCACCGATGGAATAAAACCCATGTCACATGAGAATAAGATGGCTCCAGTTGAAAATTATGCTAGTCACACACAGAAATGAAAGTCCTTTCCTTTAAGTTTTCCACTTTCCAAGGAAATGGGCATTCCTTATTGCCTTAGAACTACACAAATGACATGGCTTGAGGCATCGCACTCCAAATCCAAGGTCTTTGTCAATTCAAGTGCATCCATGATGGGAGTTGTACACATAGCCTCTTTAAGTTTTTAAAATTATTTGGTTACTTCTTTAGTCCAAGAAGCTATTTCCTTCATCAATAATATTTTTAAAGTTATGGTTATTTTACCATAAATCTTGAGAAAGATGTGATAATTTCTTGTCAATCACAATAATCCTCTAATTTAAATTTTCAAGGTATTTGGGAATCAACCATTTCCTCACATCTTTAGTTTTGTTAGGGTCCACTTTGACACCTTCATGGGATATAATATGATCGAGATATTTGTATTCTCCAACCCCAATGGAACATTTGAAATGATTTTCATATAGTTGTTTCTCTTCTAATAGTGTTAAAACATTGTCAACATGTTGTATATTCTCTTCCCAACATTTTTTTAGATTAGTATTCCATTAAAAAAGCTAACACATTTTTTTAATGAAGGGTTTTAAAATAGAGTTCATTAAGATTTGAAATGTTGATTATGCATCAATTTATCCAATTCCATAACTAAAAATTCATAATGACCTTAATGTATTCTAAAGGTTGTTTTGGGAATGTCTTCTTACCTAATTTTGATTTGATGATATAAAAAATGGAGATCCAACATAGTAAAGAAAATGTCTCCATGCAATTCATCTAATAATTCATTAATGAAAGGAACAATAAACTTACCTTTGTTTTTCATTTTATTGATTTGTTTATAATATGGCCACATATGACATGACCCATCAATTTTTATAACCATCACCACTGGTGAAGAAAAACAACTTTGTCTAGGTTGAAAGGTTCCATCCTCTAACACTTCTTGAAAGATACACTTAATATCACTCCTATATGCATATGAATACCTATGAGGCCTAATGCTTCGTGGTACGCTATAGAACTAGCTCGTAATTTTCATCTGCTAATAAATTCAGACTGAAAACAATAGACACAAATTTCTTCTACTAAACTCTAAAGAAGGAAAAATGACAATAGAAACACATACAATCATTGAATCACAAGGAACATAATTTTTAATAGTGAACCCAATTGGGAAAAAACACTCCTCTATTTGTGTTATATTAGATGAGAAAAATGATCTGTTATAATGACCACTTCAATCCTTGAAGCTCAACCTGTGCTGTAATATCGATCTCCTTCTCCTGAGACTGTTATAGAAATATTGATCTCCTCCTCCTTGGGCTGCTATGGAAATTACTAAGCCTACACTCACTCTGCCTGCACTTGCGTTCTTGCACTCACTCTAACTACACATTCTCTGCCTGCACTCACTCTACATGAATTTTTTTTCTACACTCATGCTACTACACTCATTCCTATTTCCTTGCACAATTATAAGGAAATTAGCTCGTCTTCTACGTACCAATTTTTTACACTCACTAGTATACAATAATAAATATAATTCTGTATTTTCCCCCCACTCAACTAGGTAATTCCAATTGCATGCATGACTAGGACTATTTTTAGTACATTGACTAGGCATCCAAGAGCTCAACGAGTTAACAATAGTTACAACTACTGAATTAAACTCATATTGACTCTATTCATGACTACAACTCATATAATTAAGTTTCACTACCTATAACTCCACTAGATTCCTAGATCTTAACAATCAACTCATTTACAACTCTACTTCTATCTCACAAATGCATATTGACAAATTTAAGTAAGTTACCTAGCCATGTCACACCCGCTAAATGCAATTCAAGTCATCCCACTGAGGTGGAAATTTGAATTTCTCCATTTGACCAAGGCACAAGTCAGATGAATCTTTTTATTACTATAATTTAACACTCCTTCTTAGCAATAAAATGGTACTAAACAACCCCAATCTTGCTCCTTTGTAGGATTGTACTATAACACAACTAACACTCCCTCTCACTATTGTCGTTGCTAGTACAACAACTGTAATTGAGAAGCATCCAACATACTAAATCAAGTGTGTCTCTGAGCTACAACTGGCACCTAATTTTCTGATTGCTACTAGCCTGCAACTATTGGCTAACATCTAACTGCATCAACTGACATTGATCCTTCAACTATTGAATACTATGGGCCCATGTAGCAACGGTAATGATCCATGATAAGAGTATACTACAACGGTTACTGTTCTCCTATGGAACTTGCCAATATCATTGCAACTATGGGACTAAGGCTCTACATCACCCCACCTCACTCTTGGAGGTATAGCTGCATACAAAGTGAACTCTGGTCTACTCATACTATTTCCACTACTACTCTCATGTTGCTTCCACACTACTGCTATAACTACTGCAATAATGAGTTTGATCTCCCCAGATCTTGAAGTACTAGATTCCATAGGGTTTCTCCCTCTGAAACTACACTCCTTTTGAGTATCGATCTTCTTTTGGGAAATATCTCTTCTCCCTCATGGAAACTCACACTGTCCTCTTACACTAGAGAAATTCCTCCACCACAAATCTTCTATTTTAAATTTCTTTGAAAGAAGATCAAGAGCCTAGTTTCTATGTTGTTTTCAATAGCTTTAATACCATGTAGAAATATATCGAAATTTGCAATTGGTAATGAATTCATACTAAAAAGAATAGACACAATTCTTTTCTATGAAATTTTGTAGAAGGAAAATTGATAGTAGAAACACATGCAATCATTCAATAACAAGGAACACAATTTTTACTCAGGAACCCAACTGGGAAAAACCCCTCCTTTGATTGTGTTATATCAAATTATAATAATTATTTATTTCAATGAAAGATTAAATCCTTGAATCTAAATTTTGACTATAATACATATTTCCTCCTCCTGAGACTACTTAGGAAAATACTGAGCCCGCACTCACTCTACCTGCACTCACGTTCCTACACTTTCTCTCCCTGCACTCACACTCTTGCACTCGTTTTCCTGCAGTTGCGTTCTTGCACATGATCATATTTCCTTGCGCAATTCTAAGGAATTGAACTCATCTTGTACATACTAACTCTGTACACTCACTAGTATACAATAGTAAATACAATTATGCCATTTCCCTCCACTTAAGTAGGAAATTAAAATTCATGCATCAATAGGGATATTTTTAGTAAATTGAGTAGTTAACTAAGAGATCAGTGAGTTAACAATAGATACAACTAATCAACTAAACTCATATTGACTCTATTCATGATTACAACTTATATAATTGAGTTTCATTAACTAAATGTCCACTAGATTACTAGATCTTACCAATCAACTCATGCAAAACTATACTTCTATACCAAAAACTCAAATTTACTATTTTGAATAAGTGACTTGGCCATGTCACCCTTGTTAACTACATATCAAGTCACCGTGTTGATGTGGAATTTTGAAATTTCTCCATTTGAATAAGGCACAAGTAAAATAATTCCTTTTCTTGCTACAATTTAACACTGCCTCTTAGCAAGAAAAGGGTTCAAAACAACCCCAATCCTTCTCCTATGCAGGAATGTACTGTAACAAAATTAGCACTCCCTTTTATTTTTATTGTTGCTATTGAAACAAATGAAACTGAGAAGCATCCAAAATATTAAATGATTTTTTTTCTCTGAGCTGCAACTGCCTCCCGAGTCTTTAATTGCTACTATCTTGCAACTGTGGCCCAATATCTAACTCCATTAATTGACACTGATCCTTCTATTGTGGGCCCTTATAGCATGGGTAGTTATCCATGAGAAGAGTATAATGTAATTTTTAATACTCTCCTATGGACATTGCCCAAATATTTGCAAACTTGAGACTAAGACTCTACATCACCCCACCTCACTCCTAGAGGTATAGTTTCATACAAAGAGAACTCTAATCTACTCATATTGGTGTTGATACTTCTTTTGTGTTGCTTCCACACTACTGCTGCAACTACTACAATAATGTATCTGATCTCCCAATATCCTAAAGTACTAGCTTCCATAGGGATGCTCCCTTTGAAAATAGACTCCATCTGAGTCTTGATCTCCCTGTGGGAAATCTCTCTTCTCCCTCCTAGAAACTCGCACTTCCCTCCTACATCGGACAAATTCATGCACCACAAATTTTCTATTTCAAATTTCTCTAAGAGAAGATCAGGTACTTGGTTTCCATGTAATTTTCAATAGCTTTGATACCATGTAGAAGTAGCTTTGAATTTTCAACTGATAATGAATTGATACTGAAAACAATAGACACATATTTCTCCTACTAAATTATGTTTAAGGAAAACAAACAATAGAAACACATGCAATCATTCAATCAGAAGGAACACATTTTTTACTGGGGAACCCAACTAGGAACACTAACTATAACTCCACTAGATTTCTAGATCTTAGCAATCAAATCATGCACAGCTTTACTTCTAGCCCATAAACTCAAAATGGCTTATTTAACTAAGTGACTTGGCCATGTCACTCCTCCTAACTGCAACTCAATTTATCCTGCTGATTTCGAAATTGAAATTTCTCCATTTCACTAAGGCACAGGGAAAATGAAGCATTTTCTTGCTACAATTTAACACTCCCTCTTAGTAAGAAAAGGATTTTGAACAACCTCAATCCTAGTTGTCTATAGGAATGTACGGTAACACAATTAACATACCCTTCAACGTTGCAAATGAATACCATGGTTGTTATCTTTAGGAAGTGGAAGAATATTATGAATATTTCCAAACAACTTGGAATGATTATTGACAACATTTTGGAGATCCACTAGGGAAGGGTATTTATACGTTTGAACATCAAATGAACACAATTTTATAATTACCCAATGGTATTACTTTTTAGCAAGATTGGCATGCTATTAAATATTATCACTTTAGACGTTTTCCCTTGGATACTTCTAAGCTCAATTTCCTTCCCTTTCCTGTCAACAAAAATCTCATGAAAATATCTTAAAAGTTAAAGGATATTTTTTCCAATTATTGAAACCATTAGAAGCCTAATATGACATTAGCACCCATTTGGATTACAATAATGGTCTATATAGTAAATACTCCCCCATATTTAGCTTAAAACTATCACACTTCCATAAACTATTTATGACACCTTCATTTACATTCATTACATGAAATTATGGTGTTGGATATACATAGTATTTAATAAGTTTTTCCAATTTGAAATTGATTAAGTCATGGATTCCACCTACATTAATCAACATAGTTACCTTTTTATTTTAGATATATCCTTCCATATAGAGGGTCTATCGAGTATTAATTCTTACCAATGCATGACAAGATATTATTGGAGTAGTTTCTTCTAGTTCTTGACGAGATGGCTCTAATTCATTATCTTCTTCATCTTCATAGTCTGTGTCAGCCCCCTAATTTTCTCTCTTTTTTCCATTTTCCCCTTCCTAAATCATAACCATTTACCATTGTTTTACCTCTCTTATACACCCTCATCTTGCACTAGTCCAAGAACGGTGACATATTTCGTATGAACTTTATTTTTCATATCTTTAACTTAACTTAGCATTAATTAATTATTTATTACATGATTTCTTGCTTATAATCACTTTTTTTTAACTTACGATATCTCCAATATTTATTTGGTAGTCAAGTGCTTATCGTGACCGTTGATCCTAGTGCAAGATCGGATCTTGCACCGGTGTCAGCACAACAAATCCTTGCAGCAGATCTAAACCTCCTTGATCACTGCCTCATTTTGAACAGCTTCAGCCACGATAGCAAGATAGATCTAAAGGCAGTTGAGCTCCAGCCATGACAACAAGGTCAATCCAAAGGCAACCGAGATCGAATTTATGAAGAATGAATAGCTAGAGATTGGCTATGACCAGTTTTGTTGAACTAACTAATTTTGGAGGCCGAAAAGCTAAATTCTGCATTTGGTTATGTAATTGGTTAAACGATCTTTTTGGCCTTCGGCCAAATATCTATATAATGAAGAATGTAAATAGGATGAGGGGATTTTTTGGAAGTTTCGTATAGAACAAAGATATAGCCAAAGAGGTGGTAACAGGATGTTGTATTTTGTTATCGCCCGAATCTGGGCTGGACTATGTATTCATGCATGTATTTGCCTTAGTGAATTAATAAAAAGGGAGATCTGCCTCATGTTTTATAAATTGCATTTTTGTGTTTGAAGTTGATGAATTGATTAAAGTACTAAGTAACATTTTCATTTGAAATGGAAACCCGTTGGTTGGCTAGGGCCCAACCAACCCAGCACATTTACCCTATTTCGTGTTTCTTGTAATTTGTGTTTATGTTGTCAAGTGTGATTTTGATTTCAAGCACATGCATTTCTGTCTGAGTGAAAGTGGATCCGCTATGTGAAGTAGCTAAATTTCCTTTTCCTGCACGTGATTTCGGATTGGTTTTCTTGCCTGGTCCAAGCAGGGAAAATAAATTTGCACCAGTGCATGTTGGTGTGCTATTCCCTTTCTATAGTTTTGTTTGGTTGGTTTTCCCCACCTGGCCACTGGAGAAATGAACCTGCACCAGTGCACGTTTGTGTGATGTAGCAAGCTTTTCTAGTTTACTTCCCGCAATTTTCTTGCTTTCATTAAACACTTTATGACAAGATAAATGTATATGGATTGTTTCTATATTTCTGCACTCTGTCAAAATCAGAAACATTCATTTTTTTGTCTGCAATTTGATTTCATAGTATAATAGCACTTGCAGTAACTAAGCACTTATTTTAAGAATTAAATGCTAAGTGCAAGAAGCTCTGATCTGGTGCAAGAATTAGTTTCTTTCCACGAGATCTAAGTTCTTTGAACTTGAAAAAGTTCAAGCCCTTGCAGGAAATAAAAACCTTTAGTAAAGACACCATTTATACCTTCTGCAGAAATCTATGTTCCTGCACTAGTGGAAGCAGACTGCGATAGTGTAGGATAGATTAGTACAAGAAAGAAATCTCTAAAGGAGCAGATTTGAAGGGCCCATCTGATGAGACTGCTAAGTGTCTTTGCTAAAGAAAAACACACACTCAGCGGTTAAAAAATAGTTAGCTAGAGTGATTTCCCTTTATTTCTAATTCCTTTTTGCAAATGCATTCTTCCTTGTTCCAGTCTTAGATTATTTTGATGGTTCAAGTTGCCTTTTTCTCTTTTCAGTTTGATTATGCAATCATTCCTTTAATGAAAGTAGGGATTTATATTAGAAATATTCATACCAATTCTGGCATTTCTTATGCTTTGTCTCTAAGTTTACGGATCCCCCGAGTTGAAAATTTAAGTGTTGAGGAGTTTTCTTAAGTGTAATTCCTACACCCAACATTTTGGCACCGTTGCAGGGGAGGCGATTTGATTTGGTAAGAAATTTATGATTATACAATAGAGGTAATTTTTTTCCTTTATTTTTGCAGTATTATTTGGCAAAGCTTCTTTGAAGGAATTTTACAGGTGTTGATTGATTTCTGACATCATTTTTATTAAAAGTTCTTTTTTTATTTTTCTTTCTTCTTTTGAAATGAATGCCTAGAAAAAATAAGGGTTCAAAGCCCACTAAGGGCCAAAAGAATTCTGAAACAACTCTCATATTGGGTCTCCTTCTGTGAGCAGGAAGCCCAATCCAATTCAAACCCATCATGCAGGAATGATCCACCTGGATTCTGTTGACAACAACTCAGGTGTGGTTTGGGTTGTTGGGAGCAAAAGGAAAACAATGGTAGACCATGAAGATCATGTGGAAGGGACTGGTGAAAACCAGGTAAGTAGGGAACAATCCACTTTTGTGTACCAATTATGGATCCTGATACCATGGCACAAATGAAGAATAATCCACCATCAACTCTCCCTCATTTTCATGGTAAAGTTCATGAAGATCCTGACTCTTTTTTATTCGAGTTTGATATTTTTTGTAAAAGTTATGATTATTCAATTGACGCTCAGAAGCTAAGATTATTTCTTGTTACTCTCAAGGACTCAGCTCTACACTGGTTTATGGGGTTAGGAGGAAACATTATAACCTCTTGGGATCAGATGAAGAGAGTGTTTTTGTCTAAATATCAAGAATATTGTGAAACTCAGGACATGCAGGATGAGATTTTCACAATCATACAATATGATGATGAAACTCTTGAAGATTACCTAGAAATATTTCTGTATATTTTACAAACATCAAAGCTTAAGCTTGATTCCAGTACTATTAGAACCTTGTTCTTAAGAGGACTTACTGATAATGCTAGAAATAATTTGAATTTGTTAGGACAAGGTGATATTTCTCAACTTTTGAACAAATTTGTGAATTATGCAGGAAATTTTCATGAAATCAGTACAGATCCGATAGAGGAACTCAAAACAGAAATATAAAAACTGAATCTACTAATGCTATGATAATTAGACTAGAAAATAAAATGGAAAAGATGAAAATTGATATAATGAATATTGTTACCAAACAGTTGGACTCTTTAAAATTTTAGCAAAAATTCATGAAGGAACAAGAGTCATTAAGTATTTTTTGTCCTAGATGTAGAGACAAGCATCCTCCTAAAGAATGTCCTCTTAATTTGAAAGAAACTAATGAGTGTGCTATTTGTGCAGAAGACCATGTCACAAAAAAATGTCCCTTTATACCAGGACTTGAAGCTATATTTACAGGGGGACAACCTAAAGCTGAATACTTGTATGCTATGGGAGCAAAAGAAAATTGGCCTCAAGTAGGTGCAGGTATGGCTCCTGACTTTTCTCCACACTATTTTGGTTAAATTCACATGCATATTCTTATCCTAACACTAATCAGCAGTGGAAGTATGGGAATCAATATCAGCATGGGCAACCTTCCCAACCATGGCAATAAGGTTGGAGAGGGTCAACTCATTCTCCATATTCCTACTAGCCACCCATGCAGTCATAGCCATCTACACATACACCTTATTCAATGCCTCAACTTCCGAGTCAATCTACTCCACCATTACTTTTACCTCCACCTTTTTGACCTCCTCAATTTCTTGCTCAACCTATTCCTAATCCTAATGATAATAAAGCAGTACAAATGATCTACATAACAAACCCACCTTTATTCGAGTACCAGTCTATTCCAGTTAGGGTTCATGATATCCAATTAAGATCGGGAAGGACTGTAAGATCAGAAAATCAGAAGCAACCTAGAGTGATTGTTGAAGAGAAAGAAGAAGAGGAAACTCTTAATCATTCTCCAAAAGTTGTCACTAAGCAGCCCTTACCCTCTGAATCCTTGCAATCTTCTTCCATCTAGCCTCCCTCCCCAGAGAGGTTAGTAATGGAAAGAAGTGAGCCTGTTTCTGAGACTAGTTTGGCATCAGAATTTCAGAATATTTTCATTAAGATACCTCTACTCCAAGCCATCAAAGAGATCCCTATTTGTACCAACATTATTAAGGAGCTCTGTCTCAAGAAACCCGGGAGGAAGGGATTGGAACCCCAAACCATTCAATTTGTGGGTAGAGCAGTAGAGTTGATGACAGGATGTGTGTCTATGGAAAATTATATTGATCCCGGAAACCCTATTGTCTTAGTTTAGATTGGTAATGTCCTTGTCTCTAATGTTCTTATAGACCTAGGGATAGCCATTAATGGCATGACTAAGCAAACCATGCATCAACTTCGGTTATCTCATCTTCGCCCTACTCCCACTGTGCTTGAATTAGCGGATAGATCTAAAATTAAGCCAGAAGGAGTATTGGATGATTTGATCATCTCATTAGTTTCTTGGGAATATCCTAATGATTTCATTGTGCTTCAACCAAAGAACCTAGTAGGAGGACATCCCTTGATCTTGGGTCGACCATGGCTTGTTACAGGCGATGCATATATTGGATGTCGCTCTGGTGATATGTATATTTCACATGGAGATTCTAGGAAGAAAGTTACCTTATACCCACCTGCCAGATCCATTCGGGACCTTCAAGATACTTTATGGTTGGATCAAAGCAATGATGAGGAGAATCAACCCATTTACCTTATTCATCATTATACTGGGTCTTCACAAGAAGATGAGATTCAAGATTTCCTGAATAATCTAGACACTATGCCTAATTTTGAGCTACTGAGCCATATTTTTAACCTAGATTTTCAAGATAATCATGATTCTCATTCTTCTTGAGTACTCCTGAGCCTGATACTACTCTTGTTGAAATTAGCCCTGGTAAATCCTCGTATATTTGTTCAGATTTGGACTCATCTCAGCAAGAGCGGCTTGTGAATTTGTTGCAAAAACATCTTAGTTCCTTTGCATGGGGCTATGAAGATATGAAGGGTATCCCTCCTGAAACTTGTACACATCATATCTATATTCAAGAAGGAACCCAACCTGTCTGACAACCCCAAAGGCGAATGAATCCAACTCTAAGAGATATTGTGAAGGAAGAAGTACAAAAACTCTTGGATGTCGGTTTTATCTATCCTATTTCTGACAGTCAGTGGGTCTCTCCATTAGTGCTAGTACCTAAGAAAGATGGAAGATGGCATATTTGTATTTATTATTCAGAATTAAACAAAGCCACTCTCAAAGATTACTTCCCTCTCCCTTTCATTGACCAGGTGCTTGACACCCTTGCAGGAAAGAAATATTTTTCCTTTTTGGATGGCTTCAGTGGTTATAACCAGATACAGATTACACCTGAAGGTCAGGATAAAACTACTTTTACATGTCCATGGGGTACATATACTTATAGAGTGCTTCCCTTTGGTTTATGTAATGCCCCGGTTACCTTTCAAAGGGCAATCCTGGCCATTTTTGTTGATCTAGAATTTGTAGAAATTTATATGGATGACTTTTCTGTGTTTGGTGATTCTTTTAAGGAATCTCTCAAAAATATGGAAAAAGTACTTCTTTGTTGTCAGGAAGCCCATGTCACCTTGAGTGATAAGAAATGTAGATTATTGTGCAAAGCGGGAGTGGTACTTGGCCATTTTATTTCTAGTAAAGGTATCTAGGTTGATCCAGCAAAGATCAAAATCATTCTGCATCTTCTTGCACCCAAAACTCAAAGGGAAGTAAGAGGTTTTTTAGGACATGCTGGTTACTATAGGAGATTCATTGAAATTTTTTCTAAGATAGCTGCCCCTCTTTTGTAACTTCTAGCTAGGGATATTGAATTTTCTTGGACCACAGCTTGCCAACAGTCTTTCGAAACATTGAAGGAAAAGTTAGTACATGCACCAATTTTGAGAGGTCCTAACTGGTCTCTGCCTTTTCACATTTCCTCTCGTGCTTCAAATTTGGCTATTGGCACAACTTTAGGACAAGAGGGAAATAAACAATCCTATGCTAGTTATTATAGTAGTAATAATTTGTCTTCTGATGAATTAAATTATACAGTTACAGAGAAAGATTTTTTAGTTGTAATTTTTGCAATTAATAAGTTTAGACACTATGTTATAGGATATGAAGTATTTGTACATTCTGATCATTCCACGATGAAATATTTGATGAACAAGCCATTAACTAGCGGTAGAGCAACTAGGTGGTTACTATTGTTGCAGGAATTTAATATTACTATTGTTGATAGAAGAGGAAAATCTAATGTTGTTGCAGATTTTCTTTCTAGATTAGATAATCCTGGTGAAGAAACTCCTGTTAATGATGATTTTCCAGATGAACATCTTTTTGCTATGTCAACAGATTCTCTGTGGTTTGCTAACATTTCTAATTACTTGGTTACTGGGAAAACACCACCCCACTTTTTCGCTTTAGAAAATCGGAATATTATTCAGAAAAGTGCTGCATATTCCTAGATTCAAGAAGATCTCTTTTACACTGGTCCAGATCTGATTATCCGTAAGTGTGTAAGAGAGGAGGAAGTGTTCAACATATTGAAATATGCTCATGATGAACCTTGTGGAGGCCACTTCGCTAATAAGCTGACTGCATATAAAGTATTGCATGCTGGTTACTTTGGCCTTCCTTGTTTAAGGATGCCAAACAATATGTCAGGCGTTGTGATAGATATCAGTGAATGGGCCAGCCTAATCAAACCAATGAAATGCCTTTATGCCCCCAAGTTATGATTGAGCCATTTTAAAAATGGGCTATTGATTTTATAGGGCCAATAAATCCAACATCATTAGGTAAAAAGCATATCTTGGTTTATAAAGATTTTGTTACAAAATGGGTAGAAGCTAAAGTTGTTTCTTTTGCTACAAAAAAAGTTGTTGTTGATTTTCTTTTTACTGAAATATTTACGAGATTTGGTGTGCCTAGAGAAATTGTTTCTGACAATGGTCCGCATTTTACTTCTAATCTAGTACAAGGTGTGATGGAGCAATATAAGATCCAGCACAGGAAATCCACGCCGTATCAACCGCAAGCAAATGGCCAGGTGGAATCCATGAACAGAGTGATCGAGTCCATTCTAACAAAGACAATAAATATGCATTGGAAGGACTGTGCTAAAAGATTACCAGAGACTTTGTTGGCATACAGAACCACTTGGAGAAATAGCACGGTACATACACCATATGAGCTGGTATATGGCAAATAGGTTCTGTTACCAATTGAATTCCAGATCAAAACTTTCAGAACTGAAGTTCAATTAGGACTAGATCTCTCTGAGGCACAACAGTAATGTCTTCTCCAATTAAATGAGTTAGATGAATTTCATAGGGATGTTGTTCAACAGAACATATTGATTCAGTAACAAAGCAAAAGGTGGCATGACAAGTCTATTCAGAAAAAGCAATTCCAACCAGGTGATTGGGTGCTCCTTTATGATTCTAGATTTAAAATCTTTAAAGTGAAATTCCACACACGTTGGAGGGGACCTTATGAAGTGTTCCGAGTATTCAAGAATGGAGCAGTAGAAGTTAAAACTATTGATGGACAAAATTCAGTATTCTTGGTAAATCTACACAGGTTAAGGAAGTATTTTCAGCCACTTACCAGGAAATATTTTACACAACAAGTCCAATAGCAATTTGGGACGGTAGTGGTGAATGGTAATACCAACCTTTTGAAAACATGGATTCTTCTTCTTCCTAAAAATAAAAATAAAAAAAATAAGAAAAAAAGTAAAGAAAAAAAAAAAATTTCATGTAATTATGAAAATCAGTTCGCTGACAAGATTGCAGAAGGATCAACCTGAAAACCAACTTGCTCGCAGGAAGATCAAAAAGTTCTAATAAAAAGAAAATGTTTCTTGATCTTTAGATATGCTAGCGACCACCAAGTAAAAGCAGGTTCAGCAGAACCAACCATTCTACAATTGGGGTAGTTAGCATGGATATTTTTATTCAAGTAACGCTTAATTTTCACTCTAGTTATATTTTCTTGCACCAGTGCAGGCAGACCTTCCAGAAATTTTTTTGCATTTCTTCATATTCCACTTCTGTAATATCCCCTCAATTTTCTTCTTCAATCCTGGAATGATTAACCTTCCCACATTCTTCTAAATTTAGCCTGTCCACTTCGAAAAAAATCCCACTTTACCCTTGAATTTCTTCCCTATCCCACTTCTGTTTATTCTCTCTTTTGGTACTGTTAGCTACCTATACCAATAGGTTTCATTTTTCATGATTGGTAGGGGAAGTGCCAATATGATCTACTTTGGTGATACAAAGATCTCATATTCTTGTGGAAGACACATATCCACAGTTGGTTGATGCTGTCCTACTTCTGAATGGGTGATCCAACAGTCTAATCTGGGTCATGCCATGTTTCAATTTTTGGTTGTAGATTAGAGAAAGAAATCTGTCCAAACTGTTCAATTTTGGCAGATAAAGTAGTTAGGTAGAGAATGAAGGTTCCCAACTGTTTAATCTGGGGCCTTGGAAGCAATAAGGCTAGCCTTAGACAGAAAATCAAAAGGAAAAAGCCAAAAGGAAAAGAAAAGGCACGTAAGGGTTTGCAAGTCTAAGTGTACCCTCTTTGAAGTAACAAAGAATGCTAGGCAATAGAGTGGCTAGGTAGATGGGGTTGCAGAAGCATGATTTCTTTCATATCACTGGCCCAAGCAAAGGAAATACATGGTGCCAGTGCAGATCTCTTATTCAGCAGTTTTGCAGCAATACAATGAAGCATGTCTAACTTCCTGATTATCCCCCATCACATTCCTTGCTAACATCCCAATACCACCTATGTTCATGAAAGAAGTCAAAGCCTTTTGTTGATTCTTGTTTCATTAAGAGCCACATTTCTTGTGTAAAATTCTTTTCATTTTGATCTACTTCCTAACTAAGTTTGTTTCATAAAAACTTAGTATCTATCACTTCCCATTCCTATTCCCCTCCAATACTAACCACTAACTCTATCTACACTTAATTACCTATGTTTCCCTTTCCCTATTACTATAACACCATGGTGTATAAAACCCCAACAATATGTATATTCCCTCCCCCTTGGCATTATAGCCATATGTCCAAATATTGGACAACCATGCAAAATCCAAGTTTGGTTCAAGATGCTTTGTTCAAAATCAAGGATTAAACTAACCCCACGTTGGTTTAATAACCTAAGCCCTACCCCTTTTTCCCTTTACAACCCCTTCATAATGCCTTACCCTCCTTATTTGCAGAAAACCTTGTAAAAACCCATTTTTCCGCCTATCCAAAGTTTTGGGTTAAAAAGCGCATTTTACATAAAACATTGAAAAACCCACAAATCCGCCAAAGTTTAAAAGTTCTGCATGGGCGCACATTTCCAGAAAAATAATAGTTTATTGCGCGCCCCACTACCGTATCATCCTTACATTTTCAGAACCCGTCGACCGTCGAATCTAGGCTTTCCCATCCAACGGCCCATATCAATATCGGGCGGCCCCCGATGACCGGACGTTACCTCCCTAAAAGTGTCAGAGGGTGACGTCAGGCCAGTGCCACGTGTCGCTCCCAAATCGTATCGGGAGGCCACCTGCCAATACCGCCACCGTACCATAAGCGGTCCGATGGAACCGCTTACCGTCCTTCGTATACTGCCTGCCCACGTCACCGCTACGTCATGCCCACGTCATGCTAGCTCGGCGTCGCGTCAGCGCCCGGCCCGCCATTACTCTGACCTGTCCACCACCTCACCAGTCCCAGTGGACCACTCATAGGCCACCACGTCACCCTCCCGTACCCAACCCCACCCGATGACGTCATGCTGACGTCATCCAAAAAAAGCGCCAATAGCCCAAAAAGTCCATATTTTCGCCAAAATTCACGGTTTTTGTCACTTTTGCCAAAAGAACTGTTTCTGCTCTCTGCATGCATATTACGACCATTTCACCGCCAACCTGCAGAAATTGATTTAAAGACCGTGGGCGCTTCCAATTCACTTGCATTTGTCACCATTGCCAGCATTCACCAGGTATTTCTTCGAAATTTCCCCTCCGCACCTGGTTTCGTGCATAATTCACCAAAGCTAGCTTAAAAAGAGTGAAAAACAGTGTAATTACCAACAAATCCCCAGTGACCAGCATTTATCTTCAGTTATAAGGTCAAAATTCACCTACAGAAGCCCGCATTCAACCAGCTTCCATAAATTTGCAGTCAGTTCGCGCATTCGTGAACTTAAAACCTTTGCTGCACTAATTCACCGGGAAAATAGCTTTGCTAGTCCCAACACTTGCTCATTCAACTCTCTTGGGAGCATTTCAATTGTTCTCACCACAATTTACCCTGTTTTCCCCTGCAATTTGCCTTACTTTTGCAAAAATACCCCTCTGTGTTGCTCTGCCCAGTAAAACAAGTTCTAGTACAATTCAGAGTACTAGTTAACCATGGAAACACCAGTAGCACTGAACATTCCACCCTTGAATGCCCCACACAGAGAGTTAGAGTGGAAGGCCCTGGGTGATAAAGATTACCAGATGACAGAATCATTCTCAATGAATACCAAATTTAACATTCATGTACTCAATGAGCTGAAGGCCAAGCACCTCAGTGGAGCTGATATTCTAGGGATTTGGGACTCCAATTTTCCCATTTTCAATCTTCCTCAAGTCAATGTCCTCCCAGACTTCATCCATCGATGTTGTTCTAGCTATGACCCATGTCAAAGAGTTGTTCTCAATCCCTCAGGTTCAGTTTTGTTCCATAGCACTCCTGAGTCCATAAACGAGATGCTACACTTTCACACTGCAAAGACACTAACTCCTCTCTCCATGATGGACTCGCTAAAGAAAGGGGGCAAGCTGTCCAGTGCCCAAATCATCAAGATTAATCAGTTATTTGTTCAACCAAGCTCTGAAGCTGTGAAAACACCTCCTATAGGAAATCAGTATCTCAATGACTTGGGAAAAATGCTTGTGGATTTGATCAGTTATGTCCTGGGGTACAGGTCATGTGAGGATGTTGATGATACCATTCTGGCCATGCTATCCATATTTTCCCCTGGAATGCCTCCTGCGGTGCACTATGATTATGTTGCATACATTGCCAATAAGATTCATGAACAATTGATGAATCTAGAAAGGGAAAAGGTGTTTAGATACACTTCATACATCTATCACTTGTTCTTATTTTATCAACCTGATAGCTTCCCTATTCCTCTCAAGAAGCTTGATGCTGAGGGAAACCCAAGGTCTGTGGTATTTTGGACTTCAGTCTTTCATCACATCTCCCATTCACCATACAGCTACTGTGAATTCATAGGCCTATTTATCCATCCAGCTATGACCTTGTTATTGGGTGTTCCTCCTCCAAGATTGACATATGAGATGCAAAGGATACTCCAGCTCTCAAAGGCCTATAGCATTGGTGATTGGTACTTTTACCAACACCACACAGTAATCAGAATATATGGTTGTGAGTTGAACCCTTATAGGCTGCCAAGATATGTCCCTATGAGACTCTTTGCCTTAGAATATTTCAGGCAGTTTGGAAATGCAGACATGGTCTATTTCCACAGCAAAAACAAGAAGGTGCAACTAAAAATCAGGAACCAGCTAGGCCCATTTCTTTACAACAAAAGGGAGGAGGGATGGAAGGAAGCAGATAGGATCCTAGAGGCCCTTCGATTGCAAAACAGTTTCCTCTGGTCACCCTATGACCCCAATCATTTCATTAGCCTCAGAAGGGTCAAATATAAAATGGCTAGCTATGATCACATCAGATTGCCTCATATTGAGAAATATGCAAATCTATTAGGATGGAAAGAAGGCACTTTAGAGGAAGCAACTCCTAGAGAGGAATTACTACAAAGAGAAGCAAAGAATCTTGAGAAAGAAGCTGACTTGGAAACTTGTGGGCAGGTTTCCTCTTCTTATCAAAGGCAACTTGGAGCAGCTGCCTCATCCTCTACAGCCCACCAGCAAGCAGACAGAACTACTCATCAGGCATCCAGAAAGGGAAAAGAAAAGGAGATGGAACAAGAGCAACCACCCCCTACTATTGAACAGCAAAAAGAGCAGCCAAAGCAGCAAGAAGAAATATCTGATTCCCCAATAGCTACAGAGCAACAGGCTCAAGAATCTGTGCCTCCGAGGCAAGAAACGACAGTGGAGGCCTCGGTGCTCCAAACTCCACAGAATGAAGAAAGAAACAGGAAGAGGGATAGAGAGCAGGAAACTCCCTTCACCACATCTACAAGTCAAGGTGAGAAAAGGCAGAGATTAAATCCACTCTCTGAAGAAGAAATGCCTATTGGGAAATCACTGGGTATGGGCCCACCAAGCATGGAGGCATCTGCCAGTTCCTTTCAGCAGGAACAAGAAAGAACCCTTGGAGGAGAGGTCAGCTCCTCAAGTCAGCAAAGGAGAGCTGAATCAGGCATTAAGCAACAATTCATTGATATCAAGAAGAGAAATGAGCCAGTCAGGCTCCAACTCTATAATCACCTGCTTAAAATGGCCCCTACAAACCAGCAGAGGCTTATGCCAGCATATGACATAACAGAGGGGAAAATGACCATGAGTCATTTCATGCCAACCATGCTGCAGCCACAGTCAGCTACAGACTATATAAGGACCAACCTTGAGGTTCTTTCAAAAGACATCCACCCTATGGACCAGATAGAGCTTCATAAGCAAACGGGTGAGATGGTCTATTCAACACTTGTAGACAAGACCTTCCTAGCGCATAAGTTGGAAAATAGGCTGCACAATACAACTGCCCAACTTGAGTTGGAGAAGGCATCCTCTCAGGCCAAAGACAACAGGATCAGGTCTTTGGAGGATATTATTATAGAGCTTGGGCATGACCCAAAGGATCCCAAAGCTGTACAAGCACTGCTAAAGGAAAGAGATGCAGATATTGCAGCTTTGAGAAAGATGGTGAAGATCCCAGCAACCCTTCACCCTCAAACAGAAGAGGTTGCCCAGCAAAGGAAAGACCAGGATATAGCAACCATGCTGCTAACACTACATAAGCAACTGGTATAGATAGAGGGAAAACTGGTAGAGATAGAAGCTGCATTACAGGCAGCCCTACAGCAAAAAGAAGGAGGCCAAACATCGCAGCCCCCTCAGCAAGTGATCAACCTTGAGGAACCCCCTCAAATTGTCACTCCTGCCACAGTACAGACAGTTGAGACAGATCCATCAACATCAGCACCAGCAACAACATCAGAGCAGGCTCCAAGCCTTGACATGCAGAAGTTGATGAATGAGATTCAAGTCCTAAAAGCCCAGATGGCAGAGTTTAATGAAGCCAAGGAGAAATTAGCCACACTTAATGAAAAATATGACAAATCTAAACAAAGTGTAGCTGATAAAACCAGGGAAGTGAAGGCTCTTAAGGAGAGGATAAAGGAGCTGGAGAAAGAGCTCACCCTTGACAAAGTGGTGGCTGAGGTCAAGAAAGTCTTATGGGCCAATATTGGCCAATCAATAACAGATCAATGGCAGTACATAGAGACTATTCATGAGCACATGGAGCTCATAGGCAGGGCACACAAGGAAAGCCAAAGAGCAAGGGCATCTCTAGGCACTATGCCTGAGATAGCAAATAGAATGATCAATGTTCTCAATAACCGCATAGGTCCTCAGCTAGCAGCAATAGGAATCACCAATAGAACTGACACCATCCTATTGATAAAGAGGGTCCTCACATTGAGAAATCTGGTGCAGACATTGGATAGAAGGTGCCAGGAGATGCAGACAGAAGTAAACAAATTCACTGATAAATTCACAGCATTACATAGCAGAGGCCTTCCCAGCTTACTGAACAGCACAGGAAGGCTATTATCCCATGAGAACTATGCAAAAAGGGTAAATACATTTTCCACCAATCAGATCACTACAAGATCAAGTACCCCAGAGGAAGCAGGGCCTGCATCTGGGCAGACCCTCTATGACAAAGTAGAAAATTTGTTTTTTATTATGAATGAAATCAAGCATTTGTTTGAAGTGCCTCCTACTTACTTCAAATACACTGAGGCAGATGAAACATTAGGCACAATTTTGAGGCATCAATTGCCTACACAGGAGTGGTGGACCAGCATGATACAGTTATTACTGTAAACAACAGGCTTTCATCAAGTTTTTCCATCAAAATATAAGTCATCATGTTCAGAAAATTTGATGCATTCAGTATGACTGGAAAAGAATGAACAGAGCCAACTCAGCAGACAGATTTGGCCACTAAAGCAACACTGACAGCTACAAGTGACAGGGCCGAGAATGCTACAGCATGACAGAGCCATAAAGACACATCATTTAGAATTAATGCAAAACGCTCAACCGACTCAGTGGCCTCCAAAAGTCAAAAAGACTTCTGACAGAATTAAAGAGTATTTATTTTGTATTTAGAGCAACAATAACTTCCTTATCTGCTATTTTGAAAGTTGGTGAACGTATTTATTAATCAAATGACTCAGCGGTTCAGATATTTTTGTAAAACCGATTGTATATATTCCCCCTCACATAAGCTTGCAGGGGTTGTTGATTTTCTCTTCAAGAGATCCTATGCTATAAATGTTCAGAGTTTTAATACAGAGAGCTGATGGAATTTCCAAAGTTCTGTGTTGTTTGAGGCGTTGTGGTGTGTTTGTTTACTGCTACAGGATTCCTGCGTATTTCATGGCACAATAAGTTTCTTTAACCTCCTTGTTATGTATTTTATTCCTTCATAATCCATTCATGTTCTATGTTTCACAGTTTAATAGCACAGAAAAAGAATAGTTTCAGGATTTATTCATTGAATACCCTGAACTCAATCTATGCTGTTATGAATGTTTTCCTCAGTTATAGTTATTAGAGTGTGATTCTTAATTGCTGCACCTTCAGACTATAGCTTTCACAGTGATTATTGTTCAGGAATTCAAACCTGCTCCTGGGCAATATATCTCATTCTCACACCACCGGCTTAGTGGAAAACTCTTAATTGCCTTCCACTGGTTAATCATATCTCATCATCCCAATTTCAAGTTTGTTTCATGAAATATCTAAATGGCCCTGCAGTTTAAACAATCCCACTCAACATTTCAAACAACCTATAACCACAGACTCCATTGCCCAATGGACTAAAACTGTCTGAAGATATCATCTTAGGTACTGAAAGACATCACTCAACCAAAATTTAAAACCAAACCCTCACCTCATAACTAGCCTAAGATCCTCAAGAACAAAGTCAATAATTAAAAGAGAGAGCCCTCTCTGATTATAGGTTGGCTAGAACCTGTAATCCAAAGCTTGGTTAGTGGTTACCCTGGCCGTATTCCCTCAGGAGTCAAAGGGAACAACCTGGGTGTTAACAGGTACTATTCCTAGAATCCCTGTAATAGAATTCCTTCCCATTCTGAAATTTCCCTTTTCCCACTTCTTTATTCCCTCATGAATTCATTACAGGATCTCGCGCACGAAAAGAAAAAGTATATGCTCTGAAGCACCAAGAAAGGGTGAAGCAATTTCCAATATAAGTTGAGGAAGTCATGTGGAAGTCCAGCCTATATTTTATTTAAATTCTCTATTTTTAGATATTATGCTTGCACTAGTGCAAGCATGTTGTCCTATATGATAAAGCAAGTAGAATGGTACTAGCAGAATAGCATAATTTAAGCGGTGCAAGCAGACTAGTGCAAGCATGCACTCTGTCAAAAACATAGCACAAGTTATTGGTTTCATAGTATACGTCATAGGAAAGTGGTCATCATGAAAATTTATATGAAGTCCCTTCACTTAGCCAACGAGTACTTGTGATATCGTACTAACTAGGGGAAAATTATTTAAAGTACAAGGTGTTTTTAAGTTAGGAATCATGATCATTTTTTTAATGAATGCTAAGTTTTTTTGAATTATGAAGGAATGCAGAAGTGTTTAACCATTGCTTGGACATAATTTCCCCCTTTTTTCCATAATCCTAGATGTCCTTCACTCATAATGATTACCTCTCCTAGCTGTTAAAATGTCTCCGCAAGTACCAATCTGGCCTGATCTCAAATATGTCATGCATCTACGGTGAATGAACAGGTGATAAGATGGAAAGGATGGTGGACAGTTGGATCCCTATTTATAAGAACTAATTCTCCCGGTGTTGGATGTAAAATTCTCAATTGTTCATAGCCATTAGGCAATGATGTCTCCTGTTCAAAACGAACCCTAATCTCTTAGTAGGGTAGAACAGCCCACCGAGTATCACAATAGTCTTGTACTATTGCGAGACTCGGGCTTTCTTTAGTTCTTGCAGAAGTTTGACGGGCACGAGAAAGAAATGGCTTTACAGTTTACCAGAAGTTCCAAAAAAGGCCGAGTGAAAATTAGGCCTCTCAAATTTAAAGTCACAGAAGAATTTATAGCAACATCGACAGGTTTGAAAAATAATGGTGAGCAATGGTTTAAAAATCAGAAACTAGAAAGGAAGCGATGGCAGCATTTTTTTGTTGACAAGAAGATAGAGGTAGACTGGAAGGTAGGAGTTCTGCATAGTGCCCTACTGGGACAGTGGAAAGACCTCCTTTTCATCCTACAGAAGTTTGTAACCTATGAGGGAAGGTACATTCACACTTTGGTATATCATTTTAGGATGTTGCAGCATTTCGAAGCTGGCTGACACATCTGGTGGAGGATGAATTTCCCCTATTTTCTGCTTAAGAGCTTGGAAAAAATGGCCAAAGGTGTGTAGGATAGATGGGCAGACCAGGCCAACATGAAGCTATATCACCACAGCCTGATAAAGATTCTGGTCCTGAAATAGCTAGAAGTTATAGGCATGACATGGGAGGCACTTTCAAAACAACTACATAAAGAGAAAGTTGTTGGAAAGGAGACGGAGGACCCCGCCAGCACAAGAAAGGGCCCGAGTAAGAACGAAAAGGGGAGTCCTTCGTGCACCAGTGCAAAAAGGAAATGATCAAAAAAATCAACAGAAAAAAAAGCCCCATCTTCAAATAAGAAGACAGCTAGCACACCTATTGAAGAGACTCCTTCTACACCACCAGTACAGGCACAAACCCCCAAAAATGACAACCTGTCAGTCCTTGTGGATGCAACAAAATTTGCAGAGGTCGAAGATGATGCTCTGTTGGCCAATTTCATTAAAAAGCCTCGGAAAAAGAATAAAGTATCTGATGCAGGCAAAGAACCACAGTCCCCATAGGGCATTGAATCCCCTCCTGCAACAGTACAAGAAGAAGCACCAGTACGAGAAAAATAACCCGAAGAAGAGGCAGAAGAAGAAGAGATAGAAGAAGAAGAAGCAAGAGAAGAAGAAGCAGAAGAAGAAGAGACAGAAGAAGAAGAAGAAGTGTTAAACACACATGGAAAGCAAAGACAATATGAAAGATAAATCATGTAGTACATTTTTTTATTAACATGAGATATACATTTATAGTACAATATGTGACTCTTGGGTTTCAGATCCCAAGGTCTCTTGGACTGCTTTGGTCTATTCGACTTCCACACTAACCCATTTAGGATTAGGTGTCCAACATTCCCCCCCTTAATCCGAAGGGTTATGTATGAGTCCAAGAAGAGAGTTGTAATACAAAATGTGCAAAAAATGTATGGCAACACTAGGCTGAATGTGCTCTATGAAATGTTGGTATAAAGGGCAGTGGTTTAAGGATGACCACCAACACTGGAACGCTTAGTGCAGTTCCCGGAAATCTTCCAAAACTGGCAAGAAGCTGAAGTCTTCTGCTAGATGAAGTGATCCTATTGTTTTAAAGAGGGAAACCTTCAACCATAAAAGGGAGGTCTCACCCCGCATAAAAGGTAAAACTTCAACCTGAAAAGGGAAGTCTCAACCTGTGATGGTTTAAGGATAACCAACAACTCTGGAATGCTTAATGCAATTCCTGGAACTCTTCCAAAACTGGCAAGAAGCTGGTGTCTTCTTCTAGAGGAAGTGTTCTCAATTTTGTTCCTGGAACTCTTCCAAAACTGGCAAGAAGCTGAAGTCTTCTGCTAGAGGAAGTGTCCTAGATTGCCAACTGAAGGCATGTTCACGGGCATCTTTGTCTCTGGCTACAAATCTGAAACTGGTGTGGCAGGTTGTGGCTTAGGCTTGCTTGATGTGACTTTGAAGCTTTTAGATGACCATCATTTCCCCCCCTGTCAGATACAAGGTGAGATGATGGAGAAAACTCAACTGCAAGACTATTCAATATTCTGGAACAAGTTCTGACATGTGTTTGGAATATCTTCTTGGTTGTTTATGCCCATTGCCAAGAAGCGATCCATCCAATATGAATCTTTGTTCTTGCAGGACGTTTGTTTCTGAAGCATCTGTGTGAAGAATGGCTAGTTTTATGACAGTGATTACATGGATGAAGATCAAAACAGTGATCTTTCATATGGCCAACTCGGTCACAGTGTTGGCATTTCATAATCTGTTGTTTTTGTTGTTGCTGTGGAAGAGGGGCAGAATCTAGAACAGCTGGAGGTGAACTGTCATGAGGAGCAGGTGAACTGTTATGAATGAATCCAGCACTCTGAAACTGAATGGGCTTGGCATAGTCTGGAATATGAAAGGACAAGTCCTTTTCATATCCAAGACCAGTTCTGTGCTTGTTGTGGACAAGTTGTTCCCAAGGTCTGATGATGGGCTTGGGAAGTGCTGACTGAGTTTCTGCATCTGCATGTACAATTACTGCTTTATTTGAATGAACGGTAACATTATTGACTTGCTGCTGATGGGTGGTTGTCTCAATGTTCTGAACAGAAACAGATTTAGAATGATGACTATTTTGATGTAGCTCTTCTTGCTGTAGCTGTGATTCAAGCTGCAAAAAATCGATCTTTTCCTGTGCATTTTGTAGACATGTCTGAATTTCTGAGAGAGATCCTTTGCTGATTTGTAATGTGTCATCAACAGTGGATTGTATAAGAGTTTTCATGAACTCTAATACTTCAGTAATTGTAGCCATTTTTTCTCAATAGAAATGCACCACTAGAAACTTGTTTTGGAGTGAAAATGTACCCTAAATAATCACAATGCTTGCAACAAATAGCAGACAATCTGGTGCATATAAAGCTGATATCACCCCAACAATTAAAGCAATCTTCTCATTAGAATTTGTTGAGAAAAACAAATTTGTTTGTTGCACATAAATTTATGCCCAAACTGCACAATAGGAACAAGTAAATTGAACAAGCAGCGACTTTAAATTGAATTGTATCTTTCAAATACACCTTCACTTTCTCAGCCAGTGGAAAAGAATAGTCAAATTCAATAGCGACTTCTAATACATTCTTGTAGCTATTGATGATAGCATGTAGAGCAGCTGCAATTGTGGGATTACATATTGGAACTCATAGTCATGTACATAATTTTCCATATAAAATGGACTCCTTGAATATCACCTGCAACACAGTTTTTGAACTTCCTGTCTATTGTTTAGAAGCTAAAGAAGTGAGAATTAGATATAGACATGTGTACTCTAGGAAGGTTAAAGTCGTTCCAAGAGATACATCAAAATGAGACAATTTACAATTTCTCTCTTGGGATTATGAATCAGTAGTCACACACGGCCATGTGAAATGATCCTTTTCAAAAAATTAACGTATATTGACAAAACTGAAAGGTGTTATGAATTAGTCAATCATGGACATCAGCTCATCATTTTCATTTGTCTTGTTCTCTTTCTCCTGCTGGGAGTCACCATCATCTGTAATCTGTCCCATACCAACCTTGATTTTCTGGAAATTTGTCACCAGCAGCCGATATTGATCTCGTGCTTCCGGATAACGGACCATAGACTGCACCCGTGCAAGAGCCTTTTCTACACCAGCCACTGTCTGCTTTCTACCTGCTCGCAGAAAATCATACTCATCACTTTTCCCTTGTGACTCTGAATCTGCTATTGTTGCCTCTGCCCGGAAACCACGTAATCCAACTCGCTTACGCCTCCAACGCAAGATTTCTTTTTCAACAATTCCAACTGACCAAACAACCTTTTTGTACTGTTTCCTCACCTGGTGCCCCCTTATATGAGCCTGGATTTTGACAATGCGTTTACGAATTATCAGAAACTCTTTGCGACCCTTCCAACCACGGAACTTCCGCTGGATTCGTAAAGTTGTTGTATGTGATGCTTCATCATAGTGACCCAACTTATTAGTCTTCTGAACTGATACAAATGTAAGTGCCTCTTCATCTGACATTCCACATTTTGGTGTCTGGAACAAAATCCCACTTCATGACATATAAAATTTGAACAATGCATAGACAAACTTTGATATAACAGGCCACCCGATAGCTACTGTATCCATTTCAACGCATATACCAGCTCAGTTCAACGCATATACAAATTTTGGACGGGCATATGTATAAACCCACAGCGTTAATACCATTCAAACGCACAGCATACAGCCATTCAATAACGCAGCATAATATTCAACACTATTCAAACGCACAGTGCTAATATTCAACAGATATGGACAGCGTTCAAATGGAAACGCATTCAAATGTTACCATTCAATATCGATACCAGGACTTCAATATTCTCATAAGCACGTGAAGGTTCTTGTACGCACCATTGAAAGCAACAGAGCGGCATTCAACAAACCAATCAACACATATCAGTTTTAAAATGTAGCATTCCGGTCTTCACTGCACAATTCTTCAGCCCATTACACGGTTTTCAATTCAACACACAGGAGTAACACAACGTTCGACGCACTGTAGGTTCCAAGAGACGTATATGCAGGAATTGCTCCAACACAATCAACTTCATACATAAGACTTCTACAACGACTTTCAAAGAATTAATGAGATTTCATGAGACTGCCATCAGCCCAGCTGAGATGTGTACAGTCTTAACATCCACGCATAGTACCAGAGAGAGAAAGATAGCCTGATTCCCAGAGACATACAGAAGACAGCGGCCTTATTCTCTTACCGGAGAGAGACAGGAGCGGCAGAGCATATGGAAGCTTTCGGGCAAATAACTTATCAAGCTGTGTTTAAATCTATCTGCGTCCAGCATTTAACTATAAAGCTAACCCACGGTAAAGATACAAGTCAGAATTGTAATATCGATTTATTGAAATGAGAGTGGATCTGGAAATCCATTTCATCACACGATTCAGTCAAATCAATCGCCAGTATGGACAGCTCTCTCCATCAGTTTAGTTACAAATATGAAAATATAATGCTAGGCAGCGACACGTAAATATCGGTGGGTGAAACCCACACCAAAACAGATAACAAACCCTCAACTAAAATAATAGCTCGATACTGCGTGAAAATACACAGTAATACACAGCGTTAAATCTCAGGCAGAGGTAGCGCGGTATCAATCTGGAGTGTGGTGCTGTAAGGAGCAAGAGCGAATACCATAGAGCGGATAGGTATGTTAACGCACAACGCCTCCCCTTTTTTTTTAATGAAACGCTCATGGACAGTGCAGACAGCACACAAGAAAGGAATATGCACAGCCCAGGGAGTGCAGAGGGCACAATCAAGGAGTTACAATTAATTTTAGGAATTCTAAAAATAGGGCTGGAAAATTGACAGAGGTTGCAGCTAGAATTTAGCTGAGAAAATATTTATGAAATGCAGAAGTCATGGCAGAAATAACCTGCACATAAAGGCCATAAACCAAATGGCTCACAGTAATTATGCAGGGCAGGAATACGCCTGCTCTGATACCATGTTAAACACACATGGAAAGCAATGACAATATGAAAGATAAATCATGTAGTACATTTTTTTATTAACATGAGATATACATTTATAGTACAATATGTGACTCTTGGGTTTCAGATCCCAAGGTCTCTTGGACTGCTTTGGTCTATTCGGCTTCCACACTAACCCATTTAGGATTAGGTGTCCAATCCTCTAGCAGAAGACTTCAGCTTCTTGCCAGTTTTGGAAGAATTCCAGGAACAAAATTGAGAACACTTCCTCTAGCAGAAGACACCAGCTTCTTTCCAGTTCTGGGAGAGTTCTAGGAATTGCATTAAGCATTCCAGAGTTGTTGGTTATCCTTAAAACATCACAGGTTGAGACTTCCCTTTTCAGGTTGAAGTTTTACCTTTTATGCGGGGTGAGACCTCCCTTTTATGGTTGAAGGTTTCCCTCTTTAAAACAATAGGATCACTTCCTCTAGCAGAAGACTTCAGCTTCTTGCCAGTTTTGGAAGAGTTCCGGGAACTGCACTAAGCATTCCAGTGTTGGTGGTCATCCTTAAACCACTGCCCTTTATACCAACATTTCGTAGAGCACATTCAGCCTAGTGCTGCCATGCATTTTTTGCACATTTTGTATTACATCTCTCTTCCTGGACTCATACATAACCCTTCGGATTAAGGGGGGGAATGTTGGACACCTAATCCTAAATGGGTTAGTGTGGAAGCTGAATAGACCAAAGCAGTCCAAGAGACCTTGGGATCTGAAACCCAAGAGTCACATATTGTACTATAAATGTATATCTCATGTTAATAAAAAAATTGTATTGCATGATTTATCTTTCATATTTTCTTTGTTGTCCATGTGTGTTTAACAAGAAGCAGTAGAAGAAGAAGAAGCAAGAGGAGAGGAACCCATAGAAGAAGAAGTAGAAGAAAAAGAAGCAGAAGAAGGAGAGGTAGGAGAAGAAGAACCAAAAGAAGAAGAAATAGAGGAGGAAGAACCAGAAGAAGAGGGACCAGAGGAAGAAGAATTCCCTAATGTAACCATGAGGGATATTGAGGTCCCTGAGGAAGACACAACCCTTGCCGAAATTAAAAAAGAAAAAGAAAAAGATTTGGTAACTCCTGCTGCTCGGGTAGCTGAACTAGAACTTCAAGTGTAGAACTTAGAACACCTTATAGCTAAAGCATAGGAGCATAAAGAACAGAGTAGAGGAAATTGACGGTAGAGATCCAAAAAAAGAAAAGAGAAGTTAAAGTCTAGAAGTACCGAGTTTCACAATGTTTCAAGCCACTTAAAAAGGTGACAAAGAAACTAAAGAACATCAGAAAGAAGAAGTTTGAAACATTGCAGGATGATGACAGTATGCCAGAGTAGGATTGAGCGGGAATGCTCAAAGTTTTGAAGTTTTTTGCAGAGGTAAAGAGTTGTGTGACGACACACAATAGTTTAGGGATGGGAGGATGTTAGCCCCATAATTTTCTCTCTTTTTTCCATTTTCCCCTTCCTAAATCATAACCATTTACCATTGTTTTACCTCTCTTATACACCCTCATCTTGCACTAGTCCAAGAACGGTGACATATTTCGTATGAACTTTATTTTTCATATCTTTAACTCAACTTAGCATTAATTAATTATTTATTACATGATTTCTTGCTTATAATCACTTTTTGTAACTTATCAATATCTCCAATGTTTATTTGGTAGTCAAGTACTTACCGTGACCGCTGATCCTAGTGCAGGATCGGATCTTGCACCGGTGCCAGCATAGCAAATCCTTGCAGTAGATCCGAACCTCCTTGATCACTGCCTCATTTTGAGCAACTTCAGCCACGACAGAAAGATAGATCTAAAGGCAGCTGAGCTCTAGCCACGACATCAAGGTTGATCCAAAGGTAGTCGAGATCGAATTTATGAAGAATGAACAGCTGGAGATTAGCTACGACCAATTTTGTTAAATTATGCATTTGGTTAAGCGATCTTTTTGGCCTTCGGCCGAAGATATATATAATGAAGAATATAAATAGGACGAGGGAGTTTTTTGGAAGTTTTGTATAGAACAGAGATACAACCAGAGAGGTAGTAACAGGTTGTTGTATTTTTTTATCGCCCAAATCTGGGCTGGACTATGTATTCATGCATTCATTTTCCTCAGTGAATTAATAAAAAGGGAGCTCCACCTCATGTTTTATAAATTGCATTTCTGTGTTTGAATCTGGTGAATTTATTAAAGTACTGAGCAGTGTTTTCATTTGAAATGGAAATGCACTGGTTGGCTAGGGCCCAACCAAACTAGCACGTTTACCCTATTTCATGTTTCTTGTAATTTGTGTTTATGTTGTCAAGTGTGATTTAATTTCAAGCACATGCATTTATGTCTGAGTGAAAGCAGATCCACTGCGTGAAGTAGCTAAATTTCCTTTTCCTACACCTAATTTCATATTGGTTTTCCCGCCTGGTCCAAGCAGGGGAAATAAACCTGCACCAGTGCACGTTGGTATGCTATTCCCTTTCTACAGTTCTATTTGGTTGGTTTTCCCGGCCTAGTCCAAGCAGGAGAAATGAACCTGCATCATTGCACGTTGGTGTGATGCAGCAAAATTTTCTAGTTTACTTCCCACAATTTTCTTGCTTTCATTAAACACTTTATGACAGGATAAATGTATATGGATTGTTTCTTTATTTCTGCACTCTGTCAGAATCAGAAACATTCATTTTTATGTGTGAAATTTGATTTCACAGTATGATAGCACTTGCAATAACTAAGAACTTATTTTAAGAATTAAATGTTAAGTGCAAGAAGCTTTGATCTGGTGCAAAAACTAGTTTCTTGCCATGGGATCTGAGTGCTTTGAACCTGAAAAAGTTCAAGCCCTTGTAGGAAATAAAAACCTTTAGTAAAGACACCATTTATACCTTCTGCAGAAATCTATGTTCTTGCACTAGTGCAAGAAGACTGCGATAGTGCAGAACAAATTAGTACAAGAAGGAAATCTCTAAAGGAGCAGGTTTGAAGGGCCCATCTGATGAGACTGCTAAGTGTCTCTGCTAAAGAAAAACACACACTCAGTAGTTAAACAATAGTTAGCTAGAGTGATTGCCCTTTATTTCTAATTCCCTTTTGCAAATGCATTCTTCCTTGTTCCAGTCGTAGATTATTTTGATGGTTCAAGTTGCCTTTTTCTCTTTTCAGTTTGATTCTACAATCTTTCCTTTCAAGAAAGTAGGGATTTATATTAGAAATATTCATACCATCTCTGGCATTGCCTATGCTTCGTCTCTAAGTTTACGGATCCCCCGTGTTGATAATTTAAGTGTTGAGGATTTTGCTTAAGTGTAATTCTTGCACACAACAGTCTGCATCGAATAATTTATTTTCAGCACATTTATGCCGCTTACTATAGGTCTTGTCAGAATTGAAACAAAGTCTCCTTCCTCTTATTTCATCCATTTTCTAAGGTGTCCAGGTTGTAAATTTAGGAAATGGAGCATTATGTTCTCCATAGTTATCAGCGCCCAATTTTCTAGTAGCTATATTTTTACTTTCAACTTTCCCTGCTAGAATTAAAGCATGCTCTAGGGATTTAGGTTTATAGATGACACCTCATATTGGATATGATCCTTTAAATTTCTCATAAAGAGGTCTAACAAATTATCTTTTAAAATGTTCCATATTCTTAGACTCAATTTTTTGGAATTGTTTAATGTGTTATGTACTTCGACCTTTCTACTGAAGATTCACTAATTAACCAAAAAAATTATTGCTATTAATATCCATAAAATGTACTATCAATTTCTACATAAACACATATCAAGATAAAATAGAATCCTTTTTCCTTTAACAAATCCATTGATTCCATTCAAATTGATCTTCTTCTGAATACGTTTCTACCATATTTACCTTTTGTAAGGTCATCAATTGTTATATGTCAAAGTATTTCTTCATATGGAATATCCATGTTATAGGATTGTTACCATCAAATTTCATTATATTGATCTTCAAAATGTATTCATTCATTGGTATTGTCTTGAGTGCTAATGACAAGGATGTTTGATTGAAAAGTCATTATTATGGTTCTATGATTCAATATTTGTGCTCTCCAATTGTGATAAAATCTATGTCATTGAGTTTCTACACCATGTTTTTCGTTATGTTCATGATTTCCTTAGATCTCCATATCCCTTTTAAGTAATAGTATGGTTTTTAATTTTTTAATTTCTTTCTTATTTTCAATCATGGATTTTTCTATTTCTTCCTGGACATTATACATTTCTTTTTCCTTCTTTTTCCAACTATGAATTTTTTAATTTCTTCCTGTTCACACCTAATCATTGAGATTGGGTGAATATATGTAAAATAATGTAAATAGAAAATAAGGAGAATAGGGATATGAAGAGACACTAGGAGATGAAGCCCAAGAGTCTCCCTCCATGTATATATCTATGATCAACCTTAATGGAATATCACAAATTTATATGAGTTACCTCCTGGCCTAACATGGTATCAAAGCGTAGGTCCAAACCCCATATCTGGCTTCCTTCCTACCCTTGTAACTCCTTGATACCCATGTTTTGCATTTCTATAGACTAACATATCCTTGCCTATCTCCGTGCATTCTATTTCTACTATTGAAGAGTCGAGTTACTGCCTGGAGGTGTTGTGGCCAGAAATGTGCTACCTAGAGGTGTTATGGTGTGGTGAGAACAACCAGTCAACTAGAAGCATTGTGCCTATGATTATGTTGAGGTTTTTCATATGCTAATTTTTTTATATAAGACCATTTTATACCACATATCCCTAGCATACGTTTCGAACAAGTGTATTGTATCACTAGTATTCCCTCGCTATGGTATTACTCTGCTATAGTGTTACTCCGTTGTGGTATTTTATTGTGTCAGACACTATGGTATTACTCCGTTGAGCACCATGCTATTAATCCATTGAACAATGTACCACTATAATACATTGAATTATATTTTGTTATCTGTATTAGCCTGTGCTGCCCTGATAGTCACAATTCATTTGACTATTGAATGCATACTCCAGGTTAAATGTCGCTCAATGGCCTGACATATCACAACTAATACGACTTTGCAAATCACCTCATCCACCATACATCTCCTCCTCCATACACCATCAATGAATCTATATATACATTGTGTTACATCTCATCGTTTTATATATATACATCACAACATTTTATATAAGGTTGGATGAGCCCCGACTCCTGACCCAACATCATTTTATATATGGTATATCATATGTTATGGTATTTCCTCCCCATACCACCATGCGATACCACTACTACTAAGTTAAATTCCACCCTCCACCATTTGGTCAATACCGCCCACTTGGTCATATCTCTCCCCATACCACCATACCACCATAAAGTTGCTTAACAACCGCCATACCACCACTCTCTAGGCATTGACTGTGATTGCATAATACGACCTTGCTCCCACACTCTATAATATATAACACCTACATTATATATCCCACAATTAATAACTCCTCCACCATTTCATTTAACACTTCCCCATATAGCCCCCTCCCATATAACCGTCTCCCATATACTCCCTCCCCCGAAGAATATATATATATATATATATATATATCATAAGTGTATTTTCTTTTTAAAAAATTACCACCAGAAGTGAAATTTTTTTATATATATTGGTAGCTAAGTAAATTATACATTGTATACATTTTTAAAATGTATTCACTTATATCAATTGTTGGATTAGTTCTCTCTCAAAAAGAGAACTATCCTAAATGGTCACAGAATAGAAAATGCACTCTCATTTTAAATGATTTATGGAAAGGAGTTTCTGTAGGAGAAGGAGATAATGAACCTACAATGTCCACCTTAGATAAGAATATTGTCATTTGGGAAAATAAGAATAGCAAGGCTTATGCCTTGATCACAACATCTGTAAATGAAGAGGTGAGTCACCATTTTTCACCATTCTCAAATGATTTTGAAGCCGTATAGAAGTTGAAGGAACTATATGACTCACACTCTATACTTTAAGTTGTCTAATTGATGATTAAATTGTTTAGTTTTGAATTGAAAAATGATGACCCTCTTTCTTTAGCATTAGAAGTTAGATCCATTATGAATAATATAAAAACCACTGGTGTTCAAATAGACATTCCTCTCATAGCTTATGTCAAGGCACTATATCCCAATTATTCAAATTATCTCGAGCCATTGCAAGCAAGTGGAAACCTCAAGGAGATCACCTTTGACTCCTTTGAGAAGAAGTTTGCTGAGAGAGAAAAGGATTTTGGAAATAAGACACTCTTTAGTATTTTGAATAAGTTGTTTTTCTTCCACATAAAGAGAAGAATCATGCAGCCAATTCTTCTAGAGGAAGAGGTGGTCGAAGAGGAAGTGGAGGAAAGAATTTTAGAGGCAGGGGGGTAGATAGTTCCAAGGAGAAAAGTTTGATCTTCATTGTGTACATTGCAATAGAGATGGAAATGATGAATCCACATGTAAGTTTCATTAGAACATCATTTAGAAGGAAATAAATGAAGCTGAAGGTAAAACCAATGACAATTGGAAAGGTAAAGCATATGAAACCACTCACTATGTTGTGGCCCATTGTAATATTGGAGTAACTCAAGACTTTTTTAATGCTTCACTTACTTCTTGGAAAAATGATTGGTGGCTTGATTCAGGGGAAACTTTCCACATGAATTTTAGAAGAGATTTTATTGAGGAATTTACTAACAATGTTGATGGAGCATTATACTTTGCAGTAAAGTCAAAACTCAAGCCATCAGGGCTTGGCACAATCAAGATCAAACTGACTGGTCTCCTAGACATTCTTCTATGTGATGTTTTATATCTCCCAAAGCTAAGAAGAAAATTGTTGTCTTTGGTCCACATCTACCAACAAGGACACTCCATTCATATGTTTGATGGCAAGGTTGAAGTCAAAAAAACATCAGATCACTCACTTATCATGACGGGATATAAGAAGAAAGACTTCAGAAGCTGTAAGGTACCTCTACTCGTGCATAAAAATTCTCATACAATTCTCATTATTATGAAGGTACATTTACATTAGGTCTTTTATGGCATGCTAGATTTGGATACTTGAATTGTGACAAACTTCGTATGTCGAAGAAAAGTGGTGTTACAAGTTTTCCTACAATTCCTAGGAAACTGTTGATGGCGTTGGACCCACCAACATGTCAGGGGATCTCCCCGGTAAGAAGTCCCAGCCAAACCTCAAACCATTTCGTTTATGAGTCCCAGCAGTGGATCATACGGTATCACCTTGACCGCGGTTTAACATAGAGGAAAGTAAGATGTCCCTGTTAGTAGCAAGGGTGTAACATATGCGACAAGTCAAGGAAGGTGCATGAGCGGTTCTAACACACAGGGGTTGAGGTAAGTGCACCACTTGGAAACCTGTGAAAGCATGAAGTTAAGAACGGAACACAGAAGCAAAGATGCATCACAACATGGAAGGCAAGTAAGCTAGAAATCCAAAGTGATGGTTAAACCAACAACACATTTTAGTAAGATTCATACATACATATAAAAAAAATAGCTACACATGCATGATTAAGCAAACAGATAGATATATCATTTAGAGTAAACAAGATAGTTGAAATACAATACGACATATGCATGAAATGTGTTGGCTCTGTTATATTAATAAGTGTAAGTTATAGTCATACAATACAACCATCACTAACTGTTATAGACATTTTTGTGCCTTACAGCATGGAGCATGAAATGTCAATAATCTGAGGGATCCAAAGTCCCTAAACATGTTGTTCTTACCCTTAGAGGAACAAGGTCAGCAAACCACAGCACTGCAAATCAGTTCTCCACTGAAAAACACTCAAAAACAGGTCAATTTTGGATCATGTCAACTGCTCCCCTGAGCACCTGCGCTGAATGTCAAAAGCTCTATGGTGTACCTGCGCTGCATAGCAAGTGCAACAAAGGCTACCTGTGCTGGGCGTACTTTGACATGTGGAGGAATCTTTTCTCAATGTGCCAGTGCCCAGGAAGATTCCAAAATGACACTTGGATCAGAAGATTCGCCTAATGATGAGTAAAGAGGTTCTAAAACTCCAAGTGGAAGGTAGAAACTCCGAGTGGACTCAAGGACTGAAGAACAACTGGAGTTGAAGAGGACAACAAGTCACACATCAAGCTGACTTATCTTCACTCCAAAACTCTATATAAGGATCTCATCCCATGGGATCTAGGGAGGCCGGAATTTAGTGCAAAGAATTGTTGTTGGTTTACAATTGTAGTATTGGGTGATTTGCTCGAGGGAGGTGAAGAGGAGATTTCTTTCCGTCGGGAAGGTGATGCTGGATTGGACCTCTTATGGTTGTATCACCGCCTGAACCTTACTTCCTTATATTAATAAAGCATTTGAGGTTCTTCTATTCGCATGTGTTTCAATGGTGTATTGTCTTACTTGCGTATTTGATTTATGCTAATCCTTGAATCAATTATGAATGCATGCTTCTTGTAGTTTCCTTTTCTTGTCTTGTTCGCAGGATCTCGTGTAGCTGGGCCCGTGAGAAGACTTGGAGCTGGGAGCAAGCGGCAAATAGAGGAGATTGGATCGACCATTTGCGCAAGACATCGGTAAGTGGATCTCTTCCTTTCATCTCTTGCATGTCATAAAGAAGTAACTTTAGATAGCTTTGCTTCAGTTGTTGCTAAGGAACTATCACCCTTAGAGTGGGATAGGGTCATTCCGTGTTGGATACTTTTCCCCACAACAGGCTGGCGACTCCACTGGGGACCGTGTCTTGTTGGTAGCTTGTGTTTCTTGCTATTCATTTCCTAAACAAAGGGAGTACCAAATCGAACTGCATTCGAATCCTTCGAATGCAAAGTAGAGGGCAGCTACTCTAGCTCAGTGGTGGGCATGTTTATGGTTTGAAGAGCTGATCCACAAGGACTCTTTTTAGCTCTTTGTGATAGTGTTCATCTTCCTTAATCAGCCTCTAGTGTATACTTGGCTGATAGCCTCTGATTTGGCCAAAAACCATTGATTTTTGAGCAAACTGTGACCCGGAATCTGAGGGAGACGAGAGTTGTCTCTTCAGTGCAGCTGCAGCAAAGGCTACATGCGCTGCAACGCAGGTCCCAAAGGGTCTACCTACGCTGCATGTCAGATTGACAGTGCAGTACCTACGCTGATCCAGTTTTGCCTTGTGCAACTGGGGTTCCCTACTGTCTGTTGCCCAGTTTTCAATATTGTTTTTGCAGCCTGTTGTCAACCTGTATACCCAGCTGAAACTACCTTTCTTTGCTTTCATTCCGCCTCAGTTGTATGAAGAAACCGTGATTGTTCTTATTGTATTTCTTGCTTTCATTCACAGTTTCTCGTAGCGAAAGTGAACTAGTCTTGCTGTGACCTCTTGGATCTAGACCTGTGAGAAAGTGTCGTTGTGATTCTAAGAGCTAGTTTATTGTTGTTCATAGCTGCTTGAGCATTTGCTTTCGTTATATGGTTCGAATTTCAGTATTTCTTGTGTTTGAAACGAGTGAATCTTAAGGTTTTCTTTCGATTATTGGACAAAAACTTGTTTGCTTTCGCTTGAAATTGAATTCGAAATCATACAACAGCTTTCTTTTTGTAATACATCAACATTAAGGAAGAAGAAAAGAAATACTTGCATTGTGCATGTGCATTTTGACAGTTTTCATGTCGATTTAGGAAAAGTGCATTAGTGTGTGCTCTATGATCTGTTTGAAAAGATGATGTCTTTCTTTTCCCTCAGTAGTTAAGATTTTCATAAAGTTGAAAGAATTGACAAAGCTTGCTTATCATTCTTAGACTGCATTTAGGAGTTGTATCATACATCACGTGGTGATCCATAAAGGCAAACTGCTAAGCAAGATCAACCTAAAAAGAACTGAATTTATCTAACAACGCTTTGAAACATAACGAAACACAGTAGAGGTCTAGGTAGAGACGTGTTCCGGCGTCGTTAAACATAGTGACCGTTGATCTCTACGAAGGTGGGTGATTCCTCCTGAGGGACGATAGCACTAATACGGACTTGTGCCCCCGCGTACCGTCGCGTATATTGGGGGACCCCTATAGGAACAAAGCCTTTATCCATAGGAAGCCATGTCGACCGCCCTACTGATCGCGATGCAGTGAACACAGCATTCACGAATATCGACCACTCGTACCGTAAAACGTATTCTGTGGTTTCACGAAATGTTTGGCACGCCCTCTGCCTAGAACTCCAGAGTAGTTTCTTTTGGCCTTTTTCAAACTCTATAACTGAAAAAGTCCATCCGAGCATTTGTCACTTCGGGCTCGTTAATACATCGAAGGAGACTAGAGTCATCTTTAGCTTTTTCTCGACTCTTAAAAATTGAAAAAGCAAGTTGTGTCTTAAAAGCGTCTAAAATTAATTCAATTCGAAAACACATTTTACCCTGTGTATCGTTGGTTGATCAAGTAATCCGCAACCGTGGAAGAAAGTCAATCGATGAACCGTCGTTCGCGGAGGCTTACGAGTCAACCGTCTTTGTCTCCGGAATCGAAAACAACCCGGGCAAAGCGGCCTCGTTCAACTGGTTCCAAATCTCCTGTCAAAGTTAGAACAAGTGTTCCAACGACATCTGAGGTTCCGGTGACTCCAAACATTTCTGGAAACCCTGCCCCTATTAAAGAAGTTCAACAGCCCCAGAAGGACAGTAGCACTGATCCTAGTCTGAGAGCGCATACTTGTGTTACTGAATCAGTTCCATCAGTGATCGGTTCAGAGAGTCTTGCTCCTCAAACAACTGTCGCTGTCGAAACAACCCCTTCTTTGGCACCAGAAATATTCTACGGACCTGACGGTCTTCCTCTTCCACCTGGTCTGATCGCAATAGAAGAAATTGTAGAAGATCCGCAAGCAACTACTCCAACACATTTTGGAGCAGGGATCACTCTACTTCCTACTGCATCAGAAGCTAGCCTATCACCCAGAGAAGTTCCTGAAGAATCACTAGGCAATCTACTGGATAGACTCAAAATGTCTGAACAACCGTCAACATCTAGGACTGTGCCAAATGACACAGCGATAGCAGAACTCCCTGCAGTCACTCCGACAATGTTCGCCGACATACCATCTGTCCCTAACTCTCAATAGCTGGAGGGGGCCCCTTCGGGGGACATGACGACAGTGTGGTCTGTTCCTGTTTGTTCTCCCGGGATAATACCCGGTAACTCCTATGTTGGGACTCAACAAATTGATCTTTTCGGGAATCAGTTTGGGCAATCCGGTCCTCGAGGTGTAATAAATCCTCTCGTTTCCGGACCACCACCGTATGGGGGGCAATATGCTTTTTCATTACCCGCTCCGGGAGGTTACCCATACGGGAGTTCACAACCATATTCAGGTTATACTGGAATAACTACAAGTGGTTGGATACCTGTGCTACCCCAGCAACCAAGAGTTGTGTATTCTATGCAACAACAGATGCCTGTGACAAACATCCCGACGACACCAGCAATTGTGACTGTGTCGCAAGTTCAAACAATACCTGTTGCATGTCAACCTCAGTTTTCTCAGGTTGTAATGCAACAACCCTTTGACCCTGCAACTCAACCACAATCGCCAACTGCCGGGGCGACACAAGCACAAACGGGTACCCTTACCCCTCATCTTGGCCCAATAGTAAGCATAGCACCACAACCAATGGCATCACAACCATGGTTGGTGCAGTATCAACAACCGCAGTTCCAGCAAGTGTACCAAGGTACCGAGCAGCAGATTTTTGCGAACAATGGACAACCGTACTTACAATACGGTCAAAACCAACCACTCTATAGTGGAGTAGTCCATCAACCGTATCAATCATATCAGCATCAATTACATTATGCCGGTATGCAAAGACCAACTGCTCAGGCGATTCCATCGTATCCTGGGTACGCTTCACCTAATCTGAGTCAACAGCTGCCATTCGTGGCAACTCTAGAGTTACCCGATTTACATCGGTTGACAAACGATCCGATTGCCTACGCCCCTTGGTGGCCAGCGATTCCTCACAAACTTCCCTCGGACATTCCTAAATTCAATGGAAATCCAGGTGAAGACCCGTCGAATCACGTCATGACCTTTCATCTGTGGTGTTCATCGAACACTCTGAACGATGATTCGATAAGACTCCGCCTCTTCCAGAGGACATTGACAGGACCGGCGGCTAAATGGTATATAGAATTGCCAAGAGCCTCTTTCGACAATTTCAGCTCCTTAGCCACGACTTTCTTAACCCATTTTCAATTACCTATCAGGTATGAAACAGGAACCGAGATACTAACCAACTTCAAACAGATGACAGCTACTCACATATCGGATCATATACATGAGTGGCGTCGCCGTCGTAGGATGGTGAAAACATACATTCCCGATCAGCTGTTAGCTGAATGGTTTATGAAGTCATTACTTCCAGCTATAACGGAAGATGTGGCCAAGGGGGGAGTCGTAACAGAGGAGCAAGTCATCGCTCGTGCTCAATATTTAGACTTAGTATATACTCAGTCTGGCACGCTCTACGACAAAATACCTGACGCCCCTAGACTTTAATTTTCAATTCCTCCACCTCCTAAATCGAATATTGACTCTCATGCCGGAGATGGCGTGATTGGCACTGCAAGCGCGAAATCGAAAAAGGCTTCATCCCAGAAAGCCCATAAGACTTCAGATCAAAATGCCCATGAAGAGATTCTTGCTTCGGAAGTAAATGCCATATCAGCAGATAAAGGCAAAGAAACCAATCAACCAAGAAGCAAGATGAAGAAAAACAAAGGGAAGAAGAAGAAACAGGATGATCCGTCACCTGAAAAAACTTCTTCAAACTCTCCTAGGAAAGGGAAGCCAAAAAGTCCATGTTTTATATGTGACGAGGATCATTGGACACAAGATTGTCCGTTCAGATCTGAGCTCAAGAGATTATTTAAGAGTCCAAAGAACCCAGTTGTATTAACTGATCCATTTCCCAATCCAGGTCAAAATATGGTTGATAGTGGAAATGCTTCCCCGTCGCAAGTGCTAATGTTATCGATCTCCAAGCAGCAGAATCATGCTTTGATTTCGACAAGGAACAAAGATTACGGGAATCCGCAACTGTCAAACGAAAAAGGTAAAGATCAACCTAGTAGTTTGACAACAACTTCGACAGAAGTTGTCCCACCCATAATGCCAGAATTAACGATAAAACCACCTAAGGGTGTAGTACACAAGTCGACTTTTAATCCTCGTGCTAGAGCGGCGCAGCATTATAACATAGTAGAAGATTTGGCTCAATCGCCATCCGCTATGTCGACTCTAGAAGTACTACAAAATTGTCCATCCCAAAGGCAGGAATTGTTATCGGCAATAGGGGGGGTTGATCCTAAAGATTCCAATCTTGTGTCCTTTGATCACAAAGGGTATGACCCTCAGTTACCAGCTCAACTAGCTTTTCTTATTCAAGTGAAGGCCCTCAACAAAACTGTTCACAGAACAATTATTGACGAGGGGGCATCGACATGTATTATGTCGATGAGCTGCTGGAAAACGCTAGGGTCACCAACCTTGTCGAGATCTTCGACAACACTAAAGGCTTTCAACAGTAGGACATATACCCCTTACGGTATCCTAAGTAACTTGAAAGTTGAACTAGGTGTAAAAACAGTAGAAATTGATGTTGAAGTCATAGATGGGAATCTAGATTACAACATCCTACTGGGAAGACCATGGATTTATGCCATGGCAGCTATCGTGTCGACTTATTTTAGGAAGATCGCATTCCTGTTTGAAGGAGGGATTACGGTCATCGACCAACAGAACTTCCTCCTTAATGGTTCACAAGTTACGGGAAGCATTCCCATGATCCATGAAAGCGACCATTCAATTCAAGATATAGGAGTAGGCCTGTTGAAAGACCCCACGATGATGGGGACTTTCTCGCTACCAAATCATATGTACATAGGAAATGTACCATTGGTGGCTACCTGCAACATGATATCTTCCACGAAGGTCACAAAAGACAAAGTCGTCATGGATCGGGCAATGGTCTTGCACCCGAGCCCAATCGAAATATTGTAGCAATCAATGTTTTAGGCATGGGAGGCGAGCCCAAATCAATGCTCGTCAAGCGTTTGGGTAGATAGGTCAGGAGAATGTGGTACCCCTTTGGATCCTTGGTCACGAGTGCATGCAAGTGACGAAGGAATCCTGCAATCAATGTGGATTGAGGGGGCACCATGGGATGATAACCACCATCGTTCCTTTCCTAAGGAAGATACTCAAGGCGACCTGTATCACCCTTCAGTATTTGAATTCCTAACGAATACTGTAAATACGGTGGACTCCGAGAGAAACCTATCCAATATAGAAGAAACCATAGCCATAAATATCTCGACCAAAACAGACATTGTAGAGAATATTTATGTCGGCAAAGGTTGTTCCCCTTCAGAACAAGAAATATATAAAACTCTTTTCCGTGAATTTAGAGATGTCTTTGCTTGGTCATATGATGAAATGCCAGGCATTGACTCGAGTATCGTTGAACATGAAATTAAGATGTATCCTGATGTCAAACCAGTAAGACAACGGCTTCGGCAGGTACACCCCAAGAAGGCCGCTGCCATTAAAGTAGAAGTTGAGAAGCTTCTCCATGCTAGTTTCATCTACCCGGTTCCTCTAACCGATTGGGTATCGAATATTGTCCCTGTTATGAAAAAACAAGGAACAATACGAGTGTGCGCCGATTATAGGGATGTAAATCAAGCATGTCCAAAGGACAACTACCCTACACCCTTCATCGACCAGATAATTGATGAATGCGCCGGATGTGAAATCTTTTCGTTTATGGACGGATTTTCCGGGTATAATCAAATTAATATCCGCCCACAGGACCAGTCAAAGACTGCATTTATTTGTCCGTGGGGCACATTCGCTTATCGAAAATTACCCTTTGGTTTAAATAACGCAGGGGTGACGTTTCAGAGAGCAATGAATTATGCTTTCCATGACATCAAGAACATCGTTCAACCTTATCTCGACGATCTTCTGGCTCATTCGCAAAAGCGGACTGATCATCCGCAGCATTTAAGAGTGATATTTCTACGATGCCGACACTACAAGATAAGACTCAATCTGCACAAATGTGTGTTTTGCGTCGGTTCTGGTCATTTAATTGGCTTTATAGTCTCCAAGGATGGGATTCGTCTCGACCCTTGCAAGGTGCAGGCAATCATTAATTTGCCTTCACCTTCAAACTTGCTACAGATTCAGAAACTCCAAGGGAAAGCAAACTTTCTGAGGAGGTTCATTCCAAATTACACACAACTTGCTAAAGGTTATACCCGTCTCTTAAAAAAGGATGTACCTTTTGTATGGGACCAGGTTACGCAAGCTTCCTTTGATGCTTTGAAAGAAGCGCTAGTCAAAGCATCATTAATATACGCCCCAGACTATCAAAGAGACTTTAACCTGTAAATGGCTGCAGCAGATACGACCATTGCGATGGTTTTAGTTCAAGAAGTCGATGGAATTGAACACCCTATATATTATTTAAGTAAAAACTTAAATGATACAGAAAGTAAATATTCTCATGTTGAAAAGCTAGCATTAGCGGCTGTTCAAGCGATACAAAGATTTCGGCATTATGTCTTCTTTAGGAAGACCACCGTATTGTCAGATTGCAACCCCATGACTTATATACTGTCGCGACAGTTGCTTGGGGGCAAATATTCAAAGTGGATAGCTATCCTTCAAGAGTTTGATCTGGAATTTGTTAAATCCAAATCAAAGAAAGCTTTAGTCTTCGCAGAATTATTATGCGATCTCCCGTCACCGTCCAACGATGACACTTCCCAAGAATCAATCGTGGACGAAAGCTTGTTTCTGATATCAGCAAGTGACGAGTGGTATGGAGATATAATAGTTTATCTCCAAACCCAAAAGTTTCGGCAAGACACCTCCCACTCAGAACAAAAACGCATTCGATACCAAGCAAAAGACTACATGATCGTCGGTGATACGCTTTACCGTCGTGGTGTCGACACGGTTCTGAGAAGGTGTCTAACCCATGAGGAGGCCGAAAAAGCCCTGAATGAATGTCACTCAGGCACTTGTGGAGGGCATCAATCTGGATATGCTACAGCACAAAAAATCTTACGAGCAGGATACTTCTGGCCAACCATGTTCAAAGATTGCATAACCGCAGTTAGAAGTTGCCATGCTTGTCAAATTTTTGATAGCAAAACCAGAAAACCCCCCGCTCCTTTACAGCCAATAATAGCTGTGGGGCCTTTCGCCAAATGGGGCATCGATTTCATGCAATGTAACCCCACCTCGACCGGGGGGCATGGGTATATTATAGTCGCAGTTGACTATTTTACCAAATGGGCCGAGGCGATGCCTACATTGGATAATACTGGTGAAACGGCAGCCCTATTCTTTTTTAATCATGTAGTCGCCAGATTCGGCGTACCACAGGCCATAGTAACAGATCATGGGTCGCATTTTCGCAATCACATGATGGTTGAATTAACTGCCAAACTAGGATTGTCTCACGACAGCTCTACCCCGTACTATCCGCAAGCTAACGGACAGGTTGAAGCGATCAACAAGGTCCTGAAGCGCATGCTGCAAAGGATGGTTGGGGTTCACAAAAGAAGATGGCATTTGATCCTGTACTCGGCTTTGTGGGCCTACCGAACGTCGGTAAGGAATGCCACTGGATTCACACCGTTCCAACTAGTATACGGCCTGGAAGCAATCCTACCGATCCAGTGTGAAATTTCGTCCCTTAAACTCGCAATTGATCTCCTCCCCGGAACCTCGGAAGAAGAAGCTCGTTTCTTGGAATTAATCCAGTTGGATGAAACCCGTCGTGATGCTGCCTTGGCCAACAAAGCCCACAAGAAACGAGTCAAAGCGCAGTTCGACAAAAATGTCAAACCCCGTGTCTTCTCGGAAGGTGATTTGGTCTTGCTTTATGACCAAGAATCCGATAAATTGGGAGCTGGGAAATTCAAGTCCTTATGGATGGGCCCTTATATTGTTAAAAGTGTGTTAGCAAAAGGTGCCTACAAGTTGGTAGATTATGACGGGGTTCCACTGGCGCAACCCCGGAACGGGTTGTACCTTAAGCGTTACTATGCCTAATAGTAACCTGGATGCTTTTGTTACATTTTTGTTTTCGCTAAAGTGTTTGTTCCGGTTTAAGTAATCCACTTTTTACACTTATTGTAGATGTCAAATCCATTGGAACCGTGGGTTGGATATGCTGACGGAGCGAGTCGTAGTTCGAGGAACCTATCCTCTGTAGCATGGGCCATTTTTGACCCAAGCGGCGAGTTAGTGAGTTTCAGGGGGGTATGTATTGGTCAATCAACAAATAATATCGCTGAGTATAGCGTGTTGATAGAACTCCTCTCTGATGCCATCACCCATGGCATACGCCGGCTAGTCGTCAGGCTAGACTCACAGCTCGTGGTACTACAGCTCAATGGTACCTACTCTGTCCGAAATCCAGCTATTTATCGCAAGTTCCTAAGAGTTAAAATCTTGGAAAGACAGTTTGATTTTATCCAATATCAACACATTTCCAGAAACTTAAACACATTAACCGACTCATTAGAAAACTATGTGTTAGATAGACATTTGCAAAATTGATAAAAAGAGAAGCATCATCGATGTTTCATACATGGATCGCATAAAAACTGGAATAAACCCCGAAAATCAAAAATATATATAACTGTTTACGGTTTACATATAATGTTCTGTAACCAAGACAAAGTCAGTCATACGACCCCAAAACTCAAAAATGGCTGGGGGGCACCCTAGCCTAGTGATGCTCATGATAACATGCCACGGCCTGTGCGATCATGCGCAGAAGACGAGACCATCGTCTAAGAACACCAGCAATATGTCGCTGCAATCGTAGGGGCAACTCATCGATCCGTACATCCGGAATCCCAAGGGTAAGACCCTCGACCTGTTCCTGCACAGCTGCAAGAGTCTCGGCCAAGTCAAGGTCACGGAGAATAGCTCTCCCAGGAGCTTCCCCTGCTGGGGCAGCGGCCGGAACTCTCGGACGAACTGCTGGACGGACGGGGCCCGCATCTGCATGCACACATGAGTTTGATTAGAGTCTTGATAGAGTAAAGCACAAGGACATTATAAATAAAAGACGGTAAACAGTGATAAGGTCAAAATATTTACCAAGATCACCCCACTGCTCGCCATCCGGTAGCACCAAATCCGGATCACCTCGGAAATCCATGCCAATATATGGATACTCGGAAAAAGCCATATCCTGCCGCTCGAACCACCTAAAGAAGGCATCAGTAAAAGTAATCTGAGATTGACCTGCGTGTCTGGACATGTGGTCAACCCACCTCTGCATGCGTGGCTCAGTAGGAGATGGCAAGTCGAGAACAATATACTGAGGTTGCATCAGGGGTATCTTCTCCAAGGCGAAGGCAGTCAAAACTGAACCGAAGCCAAAGTTCTTCAGTTTCCCGTTCTTTACTTTGGTCAACTGGTTTTTCATCTGAACGAGTACTGCATCACATCAGTTAAAAACTTTCGGCTGAAGACACTCCAGGGCGTGCTGCACATAAGACCTGTTGGCAACATGAGGGGATGCGTTGCCGGCCATCCTACAAATCGTGTACAGAATAAACTTGAGAGACCTGTCAGTGATATCACGGATAGAAACCTTGCCGTCTCTGCTTGGCTGGGATCCCTCCCTACAATACTGACGGATATAATCTTTCACGGAACCGCTCCCTCGGGCCGAACCGGACAAGGAAATGGGGGCACCCCGCCTTGACAACCCAGTCAAGAAGTAAATGTCCACTACGGTCAAAGGGATGGACTTGCCCCTAATCTGGAACACTTGGTTAACAGGATCCCAAGCATCAAGCAGGTACTGTAGTAAACGTATCTGTGCCCTCATGCTAGATATGCGGAAGAATTTTAGCAAGCCACAGTTCCGCAACGCGCTCACGGTAACAGGATCATGGAGGGCGATCATGTCCTCCTCTTCGTGCTCTCGTTCTCGCCACGTAAGAGTCATTCTGCTCCAATAAACTCTGCAAAACAAACAAGAGGAGGAGTAAGATCCCTGACTCGGTAAAGAAAATGGAAAAATTCTCATGAAAAAGAGTGCAACCAAGAAGTTTTCTGCGCCCAACGCAGCTAGAGAAGGGTCTCACCTGCGTTGGGGGACAAACTGCCTTTGAAAAATGAGAACCCCAACGCAGGTTTCGAATGGGGCACCTGCGCTGATGGCAGAGCGCCCTAATGAAACCCCAGGGGCTCATGGGGGCAGGAAAACAAGCATAAAACTGAGAAATAAGACCATGAAAAGATAGAGCTAGGGTTTATCTCCTACCTGGTGGAAACGGCGCTGAAAATCGTCCACAGAATCTCCCGAAATCAGCTGGTGAAAAATCGAGAGGAAGAGGCACCTCCAAAGCTCCAACAAACCAAATGCACATGAAATGGTAAAATGAGAGGTAAAAACATCTTTTAATTGCTTTTTACGTAGTTCAAAGTGAAATATTAGTATTTTTACTTCATGTTATCCGTTTCTAACAAGTTTGTTGCAGCAATTGATGAAACAGTACTATCTCTGGAAAAGAAAAACTAGTCATGGTAAAATATGAATTTGACCTTATCAAACGAGCAGTTTTGGCAAAGTTCATGCTCGTTAAAAAATAAACGCAAAACCGAGCAGTTTTAATGCGGAAATTCATGCTCGTTAAAAAATAAACATAAGCATGTGAGCAAGCTTCCCCCAGAGTTCAAGCTCATTAAGAAAAATGAACCGGTAAATAACCATTTGAGACCGTAAATTCATCAGCCATAAAAGCCTTGGTCGTGTTTGTGCACCGTCACCTCCACTTTTCATTTGGCCGATCATTCACATCCACTTGATTGTTTACCTATTTTGAGGAACAGCTGCGAAGAGTGATTTCACTTAGCCATCCTTGTAACACTGCCGTGATTGGAAAATTCCAACATATACCTGGAATCTGCTGCTATCCCTATTTATCACTCGTTCCTCAAAAGACGAGTCTTCTTTGAGCTCTTTTCACTGACTCGTAAAATATGAAAAGTTTGCCGAGTTTTGGCCTTTCGGCTCGTTAAAAGGACAAGAAGAGCTATCCCTCCTCTAGATTTTAATCTTTTTGGACCTGAGGGATTATTGCACAAAAAGATCGAGCGCTTGTCTAGTTCGGCTCGATAAAGATATCGAACATTCATCCCTTCTGTATTGTTTTATACTTTTTCGGACTTAAGGGATTAGATGACGAAAAAGGACCCCTGGAGTCCACTTTATGTACCCTTTTCAGACTCTCTAAAAATGAAAAGGACCGAGTTGTCTTTGTCGCTGGGCTCGTTAAAAATATTAGATAGCGACAAACTTGTCTTTAGACGAGAACGAGTTTCCATATCGTTAAGCTCGTTAAAACATAGCGATAGGCTTGCCCGAAGGGCAGGTTATAGAATAAGCATATGTTATCCTCCTCAAGCTTGACAAAAATAAAGAGGTACTGGTCAGAAATGACTGGGGAAAAATTGGGAAGAACCTCAAAGCTTAATGGTAGCAAGTCGCTCTTGAACATGACACTTTTGCCTCCGTAAATATCGGGTTGGGTTATTATCATTCACCGGTCCCTTCACCATGGTCTCGCCATACCATCCATACATGGGGTAATGCTACCGATCCATCACATCAGTGTCGTTATATGTTCAAGAGATGTCATTCAGAAAGTGTCAACCGGGTCCCATCCACTACCATACATCATCTTTCATCCTTCCATGACCGCCACCCTGAATCATATTTCACAGATCGTTTTCACCATCATCACTAGCTCCGTTCCGTGTCACTGATGTGGGATTCATTAAGGCCCTCCTTTGACGGATCACTTCTTGTCGACATCAGCTCATTATCCAAGAAGTTGATCTAGGAACACCCCCTCAGTACTTTGAAGCTTGCATGCCTCAATAGCAAGTTTCTCACTTCCGGCGATAGGTATACATTAATGACCTTCGACCAGGAGACTTTGCGTGGTGTTCGACGTCAGATCCTATATTCACGCCACGTGAATTGTGCTGCAGTACCTTGAGGGTCATCATCATTATCAGTGATTCCTCTCGCGCTTGTTAACAGTTTACATTATTGACTGGTAATCAAGCGATGTCTTTCCATGTTCGACTTCAAGAAATTCTCACATGGATCGACTTGTACTAGAGTGAAGATCGGACAAGTTTGAAGACCCCGGATCTAGTTTCATCCATCCGGGCTGCAATATATATTCAGGAGATAAAAACATAGACATGTGCAGTAGATGATCATCCTACTAAAAGGATGATAATTAAAAGCAGAGAATTATCAGTCTATTATCAGACGATCGTCTGTTTATGTATAGCAAATGTATTTATAAAGCTGAGCATGGGAAATGCCCGCATCAGCTAGATCATGAAAAGAAAGTATGAAAAGATAATGTATTGTATTGTATTTTGTTACAGGTCACCTCCCGACGATTGAATGAACTTCGGATCCTCCTAATAAAGCATTTCACCCGATAAACGACCTCATACTTTAGGGGGCAACTGTTATAGACATTTTTGTGCCTTACAGCATGGAGCATGAAATGTCAATAATCTGAGGGATCCAAAGTCCCTAAACATGTTGTTCTTACCCTTAGAGGAACAAGGTTAGCAAACCACAGCACTGCAAATCAGTTCTCCACTGAAAAACACTCAAAAACAGGTCAATTTTGGATCATGTCAACTGCTCCCCTGAGCACCTGTGCTGAATGTCAAAAGCTCTATGGTGTACCTGCGCTGCATAGCAAGTGCAACAAAGGCTACCTGTGCTGGGCGTACTTTGACATGTGGAGGAATCTTTTCTCAATGTGCCAGTGCCCAGGAAGCTTCCAAAATGACACTTGGATCAGAAGATTCGCCTAATGATGAGTAAAGAGGTTCTAAAACTCCAAGTGGAAGGTAGAAACTCCGAGTGGACTCAAGGACTGAAGAACAACTGGAGTTGAAGAGGACAACAAGTCACACATCAAGCTGACTTATCTTCACTCCAAAACTCTATATAAGGATCTCATCCCATGGGATCTAGGGAGGCCGGAATTTAGTGCAAAGAATTGTTGTTGGTTTACAGTTGTAGTATTGGGTGATTTGCTTGAGGGAGGTGAAGAGGAGATTTCTTTCCGTCGGGAAGGTGATGCTGGATTGGACCTCTTACGGTTGTATCACCACCTGAACCTTACTTCCTTATATTAATAAAGCATTTGAGGTTCTTCTATTCGCATGTGTTTCAATGGTGTATTGTCTTACTTGCGTATTTGATTTATGCTAATCCTTGAATCAATTATGAATGCATGCTTCTTGTAGTTTCCTTCTCTTGTCTTGTTCGCAGGATCTCGTGTAGCTGGGCCCGTGAGAAGACTTGGAGCTGGGAGCAAGCGGCAAATAGAGGAGATTGGATCGACCATTTGCGCAAGACATCGGTAAGTGGATCTCTTCCTTTCATCTCTTGCATGTCATAAAGAAGTAACTTTAGATAGCTTTGCTTCAGCTGTTGCTAAGGAACTATCACCCTTAGAGTGGGATAGGGTCATTCCGTGTTGGATACTTTTCCCCACAACACTAACCACTAGTTTCAACAGTGGAATGCTACAGTCATTGTCGCCTGCTCCTCCAAAGAGATATACTAGCTCTACATAGTGGAGAAGCCAAGGCTCGTTACAATACTCTCCGAGATTTCTCTAAGATAATCCTATACAAAGCTTGGCTGACCAAAAAGCCTCTACAATGAGTTATGAGGGACTATATATAACAAAGGGTGGGGTGGCCCTTAACATTACCCTTTGTGATAGTTCATCTACCCTCATGACTCTTCATCTACTCTATGACTGTTACATCCAACTCTTGACACTTGAACTTCCACTTGAAAAGACATTACATACAATCTACACATGTACCCATGTGAGACAAAATAGGCTTGAGGAAGCCATGCAAGACATCACTATGACTCAAACAATTGTGGGAAGACCATCTTTTCGACATCTTCATGGTGGTCGATAATAGCAAACTGATGCCAAGCTCGGTAGACCCCGATGGTGTCCGTGTACTCTAAGGTGACATCTTTCTAGAAACAAACTTTTCCCTGCATAGCATCTGGGTACACTACTCAAGCTCCTCTATCCAACTCATCTAATAACATGCACATCATTGTCTTAAGCAAGACCGGACCAATGACATACTAATGCATGCTGTCTGCAATGTTCACCAAGTATGGGCGGTGGTTGTGCGCATCAACTCGTTAAAGTACGAGTCAAGCTCCAGTCAGACCTATGCCTTTTTCTTTTCCTGGGTAAGTTTCCCAATAGATGGGATCACGTGTGCGTGTACAAAAACATCCATAGGTTTGAATACCCATGCAAGGGAAGCCCGTAAACTAGTGATGAGCTGTGGGAGATCTCCATAGTTCCAGATTTGACTCTAGATGCATGCCTTCAGCTTGACCACTTTGGCCTTCATCATCTTGGGCAGGTGTAACGGGGTTCCCTTGTATCTCATTGTCCATGTTTTCCTATAATTAACAAAAACATGCACGTTCGACAAGATACATGCTCTCCTCGCAAATCACTCCTACCAGTCATTGAGATGGAGAGATTCCTTATGCACGGTACCAAACTTGGAATACAGTGCCCGCATGACTATGTGAAGTGACAATACTTCATCTAGTATTTCCTTATTCAACTCTGCTCGAGAAGATGCTGTAAAAAATTCTCCTCCCTACTTGGCCATCTATAACTCCTTAGCCATTCTCTCATTCTCTACTATCAAGAAGCGAATACTCAAGCTAGTGGCTTCGACATATGCTCTCGTAGCATTGTCCAATGCTGCTATATTCTTGCGCACATTAGGCACGATCACTCATTCCTCAAAATGTGCAGGAGATGTGTGATCATCCAGAGTGGACACTTTGCATGATTGCACAACTCTATGCTCAGACTCATCGAATGAGATGTTGTTGATATCTGCCTCTGGATTGTCTCCAAGGATCTCAGTGTCTCCTTGGTCTCTTCGGACATTCTCCACTTCTAGTTCTCGATCCTGTGAAGCTGGTGGGTCAACCTCTTGGTGGTGAGCCATGAGATCGATCTCTTGCTCTAACTCTTGTTCCTCCATGTCCATATCCATATGCTCAAGTTCTTGTTCAATCTCTTGAGTGAAGTCCTGCTCCTGTGACTGCTCACCCTGTCTGCTTGGTGCAAGTTGTTCGAATGAGTAGACTACTTGTATGGGTGCAGTTTCATCTCTCTATACATGTTGTGCCCCCTGCTGTACATGTTCCTACTGTGCTTCCTTTTCTTGTCTGTGCAGCTCCTAGTCCTTCCAGATTTGCTCCTTCAACTCATGCAACTTCTTCTATGTTTCCTCCATTCTCCATTTTTCTCTCTGCTTATGTGCGTTCCTCCTATCACATTGTTACCACTTCGCCTCTATTACCAAAGAAGCTTTCTACACAAGTGGGTCTGCTCGAAACTTGCAACTTTTTTCTCCCTCCATGTTGTTGACAAGCTTCCTCTTGCCTTTGTCATGCACCGATATGTTTACCTTTGCTACTACTGGTGGTACTCTCTTGTATGCTGCTTCACGCTACTTTGTTAACCATTCCACAACGATGTTGACTGGTTCGTTGGGCCTGGAGAAGTTGTAACAATATCTCCATGGTTCTTCCTCTGCCCAATGACATGCCCCGTGGATCCACTGAAACTGTACTCTCACGCAATGATCTTTCATAAAACAATGCAGGTCATATGGATTGTAGCTTCAGGCATCGAATGGATATTTTTTTATCTCCTCTGATTCAACATCCACATGCTTGAAATTCCATATCTCGTATAACCCGATTCGCAACAGAAGAATGGGCCAAGGTGCCTTCTTCTTCTGGTGTAGCATAGCTGAGAGCCCTGCTGAGATGTGGTATGATACGCCTTGCATGATGAGCTTGTCCAAGGCAAACTTTGGTAGAACATGCATAGTCTTCTCTGCGTTATACATTCATATGAAGGTGTCAGATGGTGAGGCTAACCAATATGCTATATTGTTCAGTGCCTCCATTGTTGCATTCGACATGTAAAGTGGATCCTGCTCAAATATCATCTTCTACACCGGGGGTGACAAAGTGATCTGACAGCTATGTGACAACTCCTCTGAAGCTGCACTCAAACAACATCTTATAATAAGTGTTCACAGAGGTCTCCACCAATGTCCATGCCCACTTCAAGCCCGAGAACTCCTGACGGGAACTGATTGCATCCAATATGTAAGCGGACATGTAGATTTATGCTTTCTCAACTATGGACTGTTGTAGAGCTCTAGTTACCTGTTCCTTTAGCCTGTGAGCCAACATGTAGGACCAGTTGCATGCTTTGCCTTCACTGGCCAGTTGGTCCAGTGTGATCATCCAACTCTAGGGGAAGGTCTCCGTGCTTTCTTGGCCATACAGGCGACATCCAAATATTACCAAGTATTGATACACCATCCGCAGTATCTTCATCTTGTAAACCTGGTTGGGTGTAGTCCTAAATTTGGCCGGCTCCTTTACCTAGTTCCTCAAGATATCCATATGGTTGGAATTGCTAAGGGGTATGCTGAAGGGTGCCTCCATAGTGACCACTAGCTTCAACATATGGTACATCTATTCATAATCTTGTGCCCTGAAGGTAGCAATATTTGTCCTGCTGATAGTGCTCAATGTCATCGTCTCAGGACGAGTGTGTGAGATGATCGAATGTATCATGTTTGCACATGGGAACACGGGATACCTGCATGCAATCCAATACAAGTTAGACTTGTGGATGTTCACATAGACTTGGCGGCCTTCGAGGTCTTCCCCAAATGTGCCTACAAATGCATCATTGACCTCTTGCCATTTTAGCTTGATTTCCTTATCTACAATTAGCTTAGTGTCTTCGTAGATTGGAAAAATTGTAGACACTCACTCAACTACTGCTACAGTTATGCTTCTGTCAGTGTCCTTTGATCCTAATCCCTTGGAGGACATTGATCATGAACTGCTGAGAAGCGGATGAACACCTACTAGATCTAGAGACATGGTGACATCCATGGCAAGAAATCTGTCAGCTGAAACCAAACAAACTTGAGGAATGACATGCAACATACCTAGGGACTCACTCGAAAGGATTGCCCAATTTTTCATGGGAGGCAGGGAGACTAGGCATGGGAACTGTGAAAAAGGTAGCCTGGACTGCTAGGAGGCTAGCCAGGTGTTGGAATTGCATAATGTGAAATCCACGCTGGCTTGTTGGCTACTGGAATTATGCAATGCGTTGTTTAAATTGATAAGGGTTGCAAGCCCAATGACTGCATTGTGCAATTTTCTGGACCAACAATCACTTCCTCTCAAAATTGCGCAATGCAAGACTAGAGGACAGTCACTGGGCAGAAATGTGCAATTTCTAGGAGGAAGGGAGAGCCTTCCCTCTCAAGATTGCATAATGCTGTCTTGGTGAGGCAGAGTCTAGGCCAAGGCTGCCAAGAACCGCCGACTAGAGACTGAACGAAAATGTGGATTTGAATGCATGGCGATACTGAGTATAAGTAGGAATGAATGATCATGCATGCAAACAGTGAATGCAAGATTCAGAAAGTAGGACAACATGCATGTGTGTGAAGTGAGTTGCTGAATCGACGAGTTTTCATGCAAAATAGTGTCATGCATGCGATATCAGTGAGATGCTAATGAAAACTGAAACAGTGCTAATACAAGCTATATGCATGCAAATGACAACAAGCATTCACAGAAATCAAGCAGAGACCACTGACACTAGCCAAAACTCAAAAAGTGATAGAAATGCTGCAAAACACAAGTTAGGTGGACTTACCTAGAAATAGCTAAGATGGATATGTCGAAGACTCCTGGATGTGATGTGGGATGTCAAAGCTCCAATATTGATGTGAAGAAGTGAGCTCTGAAGCATCGAATAAATAAGTTGGAGGCTTATGACGTGCATGCCACAAATCTAGGAAAAGGAAACACTTGGAGGAAAGATTCTAAAATGATATTTGCATGTAACATCCAACTGTTAAAAACAACTCCCTAAAATCTAGGAATGCCTTTTGCATGATTCTTTTTGCTATTTCGGGAAAACGATGTCCATGCATGCAAGTCAAGTTTTCTTAGTCCTGGGTGGAACCAGTTAACCCGACGGCACATGCAACAGCCTGCCTAACTGAGGGTAACTTTTGCATAGTTTTTTGGAGGAAGCTGGGCTCGCTACCCAGAGGGATTGCACAATTTCTAGGATGAGTAGCTGACTGCTTCCCAGGATTACGCAATTTATGGGTTGAGCAATCCAGCTGGGTCAAATTGCGCAGTTTTCTCTCGTAAGGTTGAGAGGAAGGATTGCGTAATTTCTAAGCCCAACAGGTTGCCAGATAGGATCACATATTTCTGGAGGGAAGACTTGTGCCCCTCCATAATTGTGCAATTTCTTAAGGGTGTTTCCCAGCCAATAGCAGGAACAAGTCTGGGGAAGCAGCCTGTGAGGGGAATGCAACAAGCTATCATGCACAGGGTGTCATTCTGTTAGAAAATCACTAAAGCTTTTGTACTTAACAGTGAAAAACATGTTGTAAAGGATGGTTGGTAGGGAGGCTCCAAAACGAAGCTAAGGAAAAAGTTTGGAGGGTGGTTGTAGCTGCTACAACACTTGGTGACACACTAGTAGAATTGCATATTTCTAAATGGACCTTGTTCTTGAAAAGAAATTCTAACACCTCTGAATGTATTTTTTAGTTCTTTGTTCATCTTGGTTTCTGCACTTGCTTGATTGTAAAATGTAGCATCTACCATGCTCTTAGTCAGTCGACACACATTCCAAGACAACCTAACATAGTTGTTTCGATTGGGGATGAGGGGTATATCGGTGCACAAGGAATATAGTCATCATAGTTTTAGTTTAATCTCTGGTGTTGCTCTGCTACCAGCAAGCCTTGATAGTACCCCTACGGAGTCACGCAGAAAGACAAGCATGCCTCCTCTACCAGCAAGCCTAGTCAGTACCCTAATGAAGTTACTTGCATCACCTTTCTATGTAGGAAACGTTTCTCTTCTTTCTCCTTCTTCATTTTCATTTTGAAATTTTGAAATTTTCAATTTTTTCATTTTTCATTTTTATAACTATGCATAACACTTATTCATTCGAGAGGTGGAAGAGGGATCCCGACTTATGAAGAGCAGAAGAGGTTGTTCCTTCAGAGAAGTGGTTTTATGTATACCTATGACATGCTTGTTAAGGTTTTCCCCCTCACCTTACTCAACTTAACTAAGGTGACAAGGGTTAACCAAAAAACAACTGACTAGAATAGGTGACACTAGTTAGCGCGCAAGCATTGTGTTTTCACCAAGGTTAACTTCGAACAGTACGTGTTTTCTATCGACGTATCTGTTATAGACATTTTTGTGCCTTACAGCATGAAGCATGAAATGTCGATAATCTAAGGGATCCAAAGTCCCTAAACATGTTGTTCCTACCCCTAGAGGAACAAGGTCAGCAAACCACAGCACTGAAAATCCGTTCTCCACCTGAAAACACTCAAAAACAAGCTATTTCTGGATCATGTCAGCTGCTCCACTGAGCATCTGCGCTGAATGTCAACTGCTCCACTCTGTACCTGCGCTGAATGTCAAAAGCAATGAAGGCTACCTGCGCTGGGCGAGATTGGCCAAGTGGCACAGTCATTCTGCAAGGTGTCAAATGCCCAGGAAGCTTCCAAAATGACACTTGGATCGGGGAATTCGCCTTGTGATGAGTAAGAGGATCTAGATCTCCAAGTGGAAGCAAGAAACTCCAAGTGGACTCAAGAACTGAAGTATAACTGAAGTGGGAGAGGACACTAGTCAGCTTCATGCCAGCCTCAAGCTGACTCATCCTTTCTCCAAAACTCTTATATATAGATCTCTCTCATGAGGTCTAGGGAGGCTGGAATCTTGTGAATGTAAGGAAGTGTTGTTGGTTTGTGCATAGAACTATTGGGTGATTGCTTTGGAGGAGGTGAAGAGGAGATTTCTTTCTGCTGGGAGGTGTTGCTGGATTGGGCCTCTTATGGTTGCAACACTCTCAGAACTTTACTTCTTCCATTAATAAAGCATTTGAGGTTCTTCTATATGCATGTGCCTTTGTGGCGTATTGATACTTGTATGTTTGATTTATTCTAATCCTTGAATCAGTTATGGATGTATGCTTCTTGTAGTTTCCCTTTCTTGTGCTTTTGCAGGATCTCTGTGTAGCTGGGCCAGTGAAAGAGCAAGGAGTTGGGACCAAGCAGCAAAGAGGGAAGATTGGATCAACCATTAGCGGAAGATAACGGTTAGTGGATCTCTTTCTCTTCTCTCTTACATCTCATAAAGAAGTAATCTTGAATAGCTTTGCATTCGGTTGTTGCTGAGGTACTATCACCCTTAGAGTGGGATAGGGTCATTCCGTATTGGATACTTTTCCCTACAACAAATTGGCGACTCCGCTGGGGATCGTATCTTGTTGGTTGTTTGTGTTTTTTGCTATTCATTTCATAAACACAGAGAGTACCGAATCGAACTGCATTTGGATCTTTCAAATGCAAAGTAAAGGGCAGCTACTCTAGCTCAGTTTCTGGGCATGTTTATGATTTGAAGAGCTGATTCACAAGGACTCTAAATAGCTCTTAGTGATAGCTTTTCATCCTCCTTTTCATCCCTTAGTGTGTACTTGACTGATAGCTTCTGATTTGGCGAAAAACTGTGAATTTTGAGCAATCTGTGACCCAGAGACTGAGAAAAACGAAAGTTTGAATCTTCAGTGTAGGCACTGTGAAGGCAGTCTGCATTTCAGCGCAGGTCCCGAAGGGGCTACCTGCGCTGAATGTCAAACTGACAGTGTATCACCTGCACTGAACCAGTTTTGCATTGTGCTACTAGGGTTCCCTGCTGTTTATTGCCCTGTTTTCATCCTTATTTTTGCAGCCTATTGTCAGTCAATGTACCTATCTGAAACCACCTTTCCTTGCCACTATTCCACCTCGGTTGTATAAAGAAACTGTATTTGTTCTTTGTGTATTTCTTACATCTTTTGCAGTTTCCCATAACGAAAGTGAACTAGTCTTGCTGTGGCCTCTTAGATCTAGACCTGTGATAAGTGTCGTTTTGATCTTAAGAGTTAGTTTGTTTGCTGTTCATATCTGATTGAGCTTTTGCTTTCGTCATATGGTTTGAATTTATATATTTCTAGTGTCGAGACAAGTAAATCTTAAGGTGTCTTTTGATTTTGGACAAGCTTGTTTGCTTTCACTTGAAATTGAATTCAACGTTATACAACAGCTTTCTTTTTGTATTACATCAACATTAAGAAAGAGAAAAGAAATACCTGCATTGTGCATGTGCATTTTGACAGCTTGCATGTTGATTTAGGAAAAAGTGCATTAGTGAGTGCTCTTTGATCTGTGTGAAAAGATTTTGTCTCTCTTTTCCCTCAGTAGTTAAGATTTTCATAAGTCGAAAAGATTGCAAAAGCTTGCTTCTCATCTTAGACAGAATTTAGGAATTTGTATCAAAACATCTCGTGGTGAACCTTGAAAGGAAAACTTTAAAAAGATCAACTTAAAATATATTGAATGAACCTAACAACTCTTTGAAACATAACGAAAACACATAGAGGTCTAAGCTAGAGACGTGTTCCGGCATCGTTAAACGTAGTGACTGTCAATCTCGACGAAGGTGGGTGATTCCTCCTGAGAGTCGGTGGCACTAATACGGACTTGTGCTCCCACATACCGTCGCGTATATATTGGGAGACCCCTATAGGAACAAAGCTTTTATCCATAGGAAGCCGTGTCGGCCGCCCTACTGATCGCAATGCAGTGAACACAGCATTCACGAAGATCGACCACTCGTACCGTAAAACGTATTCTGTGGTTTTGCGAAAGGTTTGGCACACCCTCTGCCTAGATCTCCAGAGCAGTTTCTTTTGGCCTTTTTCAAACTCTATAACTGAAAAAGTCCATCCGAGCATTTGTCACTTCGAGCTCGTTAAAACATCGAAGGAGACTAGAGTCATCTTTAGCTTTTTCTCGACTCTTTAAAACTGAAAAAGCAAGTTGTGTCTAAAGCGTCGTTATAAAATTTATTTTAAGCAGAATAATCATCACCTTTCCCTCGTTGATCTTCGAAGTTAGTCCACCACAAGTGGAAGTTCCTGTAGAATCGCTAAGAAATCTTTTGGATAGACTAGACATGTCTGAACAACCGTCGGCATCTAGGACTGTGTCGTCCAACACAGCAGCAGCAGAGCCTCCTGCTGCTACTCCAACGATGTTTGCTGGTATACCATCTGTCCCGGCAAATTGTCAACAAGCCGGAGTCCAATCAGGGACAACGACATGGTTAGTTCCTATTTCTTCATCCGGATTATCATCTGGTATTTCTTATGTTGAAACTCAACAAATTGATCCAATGTGTCTTCGAAGGCCAATTTACCCTTTAAGTACTGGATTTCCACCATATGGAGGGCAGTATGCTCTTTCATTGTTCCCTCCCAGAGAACAACCATATGGGAGTTTACAACAAATTTCAGGTCAAACTGGAATTACATCCAGCGGTTGGGTACCAATACTGCCTCAACAACCGGGGGTTATATATTCAATGCAACCAGTAAACCCTGTGTCGAATATTCCCACCATACCTGCTATAGTGAATGTGTCGCAAGTACAAGCTCCACCTGTTGTATGTCAACCCCAAGTTTCTCAGGCTGCAATACAACAACCTCTTGTCTCAACGACTCAATCACAATCTCAGGGTAGTGCCTCCTTATCTGGAGCGACTCAGGCTCAAACAAGTACTGTGACTCCTCATCCCGGTTAATCATCCAGTATTGGTCAACAGCAAATGGTCCAACAACCAGAGCTGGTTCAATCTCAACAACCGCCATTCCAGCAATCATATCAAGGACCTGAGCAACAAGGTTTTGTAAGTAACGGGCAACCATGCTATAATGGTTATGCCCATCAACCTTGTCAAAGTTGCCAGCATTATGCTGGTCTACAAAGACCCATTGCTCAGGTGACACCATCTTATCCTGGATATGCTTCGCCTAACCTGAACCAACAGTTGCCCTTTGTAGCAACTCTAGAATTACCAGATCTAAACCGGCTGACGAATGATCCAATTGCTTATGCCCCTTGGTGGCCAGCGATTCCGCATAAACTTCCGTCAGATATTCCTAAATTTAATGGAAATCCGGGTGAAGATCCGTCGAATCATGTGATGACATTCCATCTATGGTGTTCATCGAACACCCTGAATGATGATTCGATAAGACTTCGCCTCTTTCAAAGGACGTTAACGGGTCCAGCGGAAAAATGGTACATTGAATTGCCTAGAGCTTCGTTCGACAACTTCAGTACCTTAGCCACAACCTTTTTAACCCATTTTCAATTACCGATAAGGTATGAAACGGGAACATAACTCCTTACCAACTTCAAACAGACGACTGCCACCCACATATCTGATCATATACATGAATGGCGTCGTCGTCGTAGGATGGTGAAAACATATGTTCCCGATCAGCTATTAGCTGAATGGTTTATAAAGTTGTTACTTCCTGCTATAACGGAAGATGTGGCCAAGGGGGGAGTCGTAACAGAGGAGCAAGTTATCGCTCGTGCACAATATTTGGACTTAGTTTATACTCAGTCCGGCACGCTCTACGACAAAATACTCGACGCTCCTAGACCGGAATTTTCAATTCCTCCTCCTCCTAAATCAAACAATGACTCTCACGCCGGCGATGGCGTGATTGGCAAGCACAAAATTTATAGTCAAAATGCAAATGAAGAACTTCTTTCCTTAGAAGTAAACGCCATTTCGACCGACAAGGGCAAACAACTAAAGCAACCAGAGGGCAAGAAGAAAAAGAAAGGGAGAAAAAGGAAACCCCCAGCAGGGTGTCATATATGCGATGAGGATCATTGGACGAAAGATTGTCCACATATAGCTGAAGTTAAGAAACTCTTTAAGACTTCAAAAACCCCAGCAGTATTGACTGATCCGTTTCCTAATCCAGGTCAAAATCTGGTTGTTAATCAAAATGCTCCCCGATCCCAAGTGCTTATGTTGTCTACCTCAAAGCAGCAAACTAATGCTTTGACGAGGAATAAAGATTACAGGAATCGAAAGCTGTCGAACAACAAGGCTAATGAACAACCTAGTAGTTCGACAACAACTTTGACCGAAGTTGTGCCACCCATCGTCCCTGAGCCAATAATAAAGTCGCAAAAGGGAGCAGTACACAAATCGAAATTTAATCCTTGTGCGAAAATAGCACAGATAGAGGACCTGGCCCAATCGCCGTCCGTTATGTCGACACTTGAGGTACCGCAAAATTGCTTCTCCCGAGAACAAGCTTTATTATCAGCAATAGGTGGAATTGACCCAATGGATTCCAATCTTGTCGCCTTTGATCATAAAGGATATGACCCTCAGTTACCAACTCAACTAGCTTTCCTTATTCAAGTGAAAGCCCTCAACAAAACTATTCATCGAACAATTATTGATGAGGGGGCATCTACATGTCTTATGTCGATGAGTTTCTGGAAAGATTTAGGCTCACCACCCTTGTCAAAATCGTCAACGACGTTAAAAGCATTTGATGGACGATCATACACTCCATACGGGATTTTAAGTAACTTGCAAGTTGAACTGGGGGGAAAAACAGTAGGAATTGATGTTGAAGTAATTGATGGAAACCTCGATTACAACATCCTACTGGGAAGGCCCTGGATCTATGCCATGGCCGCGGTTGTGTCAACCTACTTCAGGAAGATTGCATTTCCTTTCCAAGGAGGAATTACAATCGTCGACCAACAAAATTTTCTCCCCAACAGTTCACAAGTTACGGGAAGCAGTCCAAAGATCCATGGAAGCAATTATTCGCTCCAAAATATCGGAGTAGGTCTCCTAAAAGACCCTGCCTTAATGGGTACTTTTGCCCTACCGCCTCCGAGTAATCTGGCGGAAATGGCCACAGTGGAATATGAAACCTTCTATATCTAATGGATTTGGGCTCCGAGGACGGTTCTTATCTCGTGTCAACCTCGTTAAAAAATGAAACAAAGAGTCATGAGGATAGTTCATTTACTATGTCAACCTCATTAAAAAAAACAATCCCCTTTCCAAATCTCAAAGGTAAACCTTCATTCCAACCACCAAGTTGAATGCAATGAAGCTTGGGGGGCATGCACCTCGATTTGCGTTGTTATGTTGGGGGCATGCAAACTTATCATCGAGCAGTTTTAGCATAAAGTTCATGCTCGTTAAAAAATAAACGCAAGATCCGAGCAGTTTTAGCACATAGTTCACGCTCGTTAAAAAATAAACATAAGATTGAGCAGTGTTTTGGCGCATTCAAGCTCTTTAAAAAATGAACCCTGTACCGGTAAATAACCATTGTGATCATAAATTTATTAGCCATAAAAGCTTTGGTCGTGTTTGCACCCGCCACCTCCATTCCATTTGGCCAATCGTTCACCTCCATATGATTGTTTACCTATTTTGAGGAACAGCTGCGAAGAGTGATTTCACCTAGCCATCCTTGTGACACTGCCGTGATTGGAAAATTCCAACCTGTACCTGGAATCTGCTGCTATCCCTGTTTATCACTCGTTCCTCAAAAGACGAGTCTTCTTTGAGCTCTTTTCATCTGACTCGTAAAATATGAAAAGTTTGCCAAGTTTTAGCCTTCCAGCTCGTTAAAGTGACCGGAAGAGCTATCCCTCCCGTAGATTTTAATCTTTTTGGACCTGAGGGATTATTGCACAAAAAGGTCGAGCAATTGTTTTATTCAGCTCGTTAAAATTATCGAAAACTCATCCCTTCTGTAGTGTTTTATACTTTTTTGGACTTAAGGGATTAGATGAGGAAAAAGGAATTTTGGAGTTAACTTTCTGTACCTTTTCAGACTCTCTAAAATTGAAAAGGACCGAGTTTTCCTTGTCGTTAGACTTGTTAAAATGATTAAATAGCGACAAACTTGTCTTTAGACGAGAACGAGTTTCCCTATCGCTAAGCTCGTTAAAACATAGCGATGGGCTTGCCCGAAGGGCAGGTTATAGAACAAGCATATGTTATCCTCCTCAAGCTTGACAAAAATAAAGAGGTACTGGTCAGAAATGACTGGGGAAAAATTGGGAGAACCTCAAAGCTTTAATGGTAGCAAGTCGCTCTTGAACATGACACTTTGTCCTCCGTATCACATCGGGTTGGGTTGTTTCATTCACTGGTCTCATCACCATGGTCTTCGCCAAACCATCCACATTTGGGGTAATGCTACTGATCCATCACATCAGTGTCGTTATATGTTCAAGAGATGTTGTTCAGAAAGAGTCAACCGTGTCCCATCCACTGCCATACATTATCCTTCATCCACCCATGATCGCCACCCTGAATCATATTTCACAGATTGTTTTCACCTCCACTAAAATCATTAGCTCCGTTCTGTGTCATTGATGTGGGATTCATTAAGGCCCTCCTTTGACGGATCGCTTCTTGTCGACTTCAGCTCATTATCCAAGAAGTTGATCTAGGAACAACCCCCTCAGTACTTTGAAGCTTGCATGCCTCAATGGCAAGTTTCTCACTTCCGGCGACAGGTATACATTAATGACCTTCGACCAGAAGATTTTGCGTGGTGTTCGACGCCAAGTCCTTTATTCACACCACGTGAATTGTACTGCAGTACCTTGAGGGTCATTGTCATTATTGGTGATTCCTCTCGCGCTTGTTAACTGTTTACATTATTGACCGGTAATCAAGCGATGTCTTTCCATGTTCGACTTCAATGCAATTCTCACATGGATCGACTTGTACTTAGAGTGAAGATCGAACGAGTTTGAAGACCCCGGATCTAGTTTCATCCATCCGGGCTGCGATATATATTCAGGATATGAAGACATTTGTTATGTACATCATTACAGCAGATGATCATCCTACTCAAAGGATGATAATTTCAGCAGAGAATTATCAGTCTACCATCAGACGATCGTTTGTTCTATGTACCAAAATGAATTTATAAAGCTGAGCATGGGAATGCCCGCCCCAGCTAGATCATGAAAGCAGAATGAAAAATAATGTATTGTATTGTATTTTATTACAGGGCACCTCTCAGCGATTGAATGAACTTCGGATCCTCCTGATAAAGCATTTCACCCGATAAACGACCTCATACTTTAGGGGGCAACTGTTATAGACATTTTTGTGCCTTACAGCATGAAGCATGAAATGTCGATAATCTAAGGGATCCAAAGTCCCTAAACATGTTGTTCCTACCCCTAGAGGAACAAGGTCAGCAAACCACAGCACTGAAAATCAGTTCTCCACCTGAAAACACTCAAAAACAAGCTATTTCTAGATCATGTCAGCTGCTCCACTGAGCATCTGTGCTGAATGTCAACTGCTCCACTCTGTACCTGCGCTGAATGTCAAAAGCAATGAAGGCTACCTACGCTGGGCGAGATTGGCCAAGTGGCACAGTCATTCTGCAAGGTGTCAAATGCCCAGGAAGCTTCCAAAATGACACTTGGATCAGGGAATTCACCTTGTGATGAGTAAGAGGATCTAGATCTCCAAGTGGAAGCAAGAAACTCCAAGTGGACTCAAGAACTGAAGTATAACTGAAGTGGGAGAGGACACTAGTCAGCTTCATGCCAGCCTCAAGCTGACTCATCCTTTCTCCAAAACTCCTATATATAGAGCTCTCTCATGAGGTCTAGGGAGGCTGGAATCTTGTGAATGTAAGGAAGTGCTGTTGGTTTGTGCATAGAACTATTGGGTGATTGCTTTGAAGGAGGTGAAGAGGAGATTTCTTTCTGCTGGGAGGTGTTGTTGGATTGGGCCTCTTATGGTTGTAACACTCTCAGAACTTTACTTCTTCCATTAATAAAGCATTTGAGGTTCTTCTATATGCATGTGTCTTTGTGGCGTATTGATACTTGTATGTTTGATTTATTATAATCCTTGAATCAGTTATGGATGTATGCTTCTTGTAGTTTCCCTTTCTTGTGCTTTTGCAGGATCTCTGTGTAGCTGGGCCAGTGAAAGAGCAAGGAGCTGGGAGCAAGCAGCAAAGAGGGAAGATTGGATCAACCATTAGCGGAAGATAACGGTTAGTGGATCTCTTTCTCCTCTCTCTTACATCTCATAAAGAAGTAATCTTGAATAGCTTTGCATTCGGTTGTTGCTGAGGTACTAGCACCCTTAGAGTGGGATAGGGTCATTCTGTATTGGATACTTTTCCCTACAACAGTATCATGGACTAAATATAACAAGTTCTTCATACAGAGGCAGGACGATAGATAACCATGTAGTGATAGATGCGGAAGGCCTCTTATACTTTACCTATCTTGTTTCAAGAGTAACACAAGGTTTCATGCAAAAATCACGTACGAGCACAAAACAAGAAAAGAAACACAAAATAAATGAAAAGTAGGAGTGACTGTGAAAGAAAATAAAAAAGAAAATAAGCGAGAAAACAAACAAGCATGTTAGGTAAGTGAGAAAACAACCATGCAAGAAAACAACCAAAATAAAACACTACTCTTACTCCTAAGCTAATGGTGCATGGGTCTAATCACGTGAAGTTATAATTCCAATGCATCCACTGGCGCATTGGTTGACCCATGTTGGTGAAGGCATGGTTCGTGAATAGCATAGTTGTGCGAATCAGCAAATATACAAGATATAACAATGAAGACAAAAACACTCCAAGTTTCAATGTGTCCATAGAACATGAGTGAGTGCAAGTGCATGATATACATTCTATGCACTCCTCATGGTGTTGTGTGGCATTACGTGCAGCTATTAATCATATGCATACTCTTGACTGGGAAATGAAAGCAAATGGAAGAAACAAAGACAACTTGCATCATGCACGTGTGCTTTCTATGTAATATTCCTCTAATGCATTTGCAATGGGATCATGTAGTTTGAGTGGAGGAATTATGATCTATGTGTGAGATTGATCTTCAATGTATATAGATGAGTGATGAGGAGCCTTGGGTGTTTCAACAATTTCTTGATTAGAAGTGAAACCAACCTCAGGACAATGAGGGAATGACATAACCATTAGATCGGGCTGAAGTGCCTTGACAGTCTAGGGGGTTTCAACTTCGTCAACAAATAGATTGTCATAAACAAGTGGCTTCGAAAAATCAACTGTGATAGAATCATAATCATGATTGAATACTGGAGCAAATAGATCATGACCTCTACGATCATCAAAATCGATGATTTCATTGGCATCCAAATGATCTAATGAATCAAATAGAGGGGTAGATGAGAAGCTGACAAATTCACCTTCTGTGTTTCTGGGAAAGGCAGATGAAAATTCAAGTGAATTTCAATGAATAATCTATCCTCTCCATTGTCAAATGATGGACTGACATTCAGCGTGTCATTCCAATGATAAAAAATGGGTGCATCCGTAGATGGAGATACACGTGCGAAATCATGGATGGAAGGTTCATCAAAGATGTCAAGAAAGAATGTAGGGGCCTTGGATATAAGGGAGTCATCCCTCATCGAGTGTTGATGTTGAAGCTCTCAATCATACTCTTCATGAATGACAATGCATGTTGGTTGTGCAACACCAACTCCGTCGATGGCTTGATTTTCGTTCACAACAAGTGTAGAGTCTGGAATGGAAGAACACAAGACAGTATCATCTTGAGGATCATCCGAGTATGAAGACAGAGGTTGAGGTACAAAATGCATGTGACAACTCAATGAACTCGCAACCAAATCTACGCGAAAATTCAGCGAAGTGTTGTTGGGAGGGTGTGAGAGTTGAACAGATGTGTGTGCTTGTTCTCCTGCATCACTCTATAGTGGTGGAGTTGTTTGATGAGGGGACGACAGACAGTCACTTGTGATAATGACCCTATCTATTTTTTATTGCACAACTCCATCACTAAAGTATGCTGAGCAAGGCTTGGGCTCAAATTTCTTCTTGGGATGGATTGATTTGTTAAGACAGTACTTGAATCTATCCCAAATATAAGGAAACTTCATCTGGCATTTCGGAGCTTCAAACTAAAAAACACGGAAGCGTTCCCAAAAATCCATAGGCGATTCATGCGGGGCCTTCTGTTGTTGTAACAATTTTCAGTCAAGAGGTTCTAGATCAAAATTATGGAAAGTAGATTCAATGAGATCATAGAACTTCTCAAGTGAGTGTGTGATGTTAGCTGGTAGGCTATAACACCACCATAGTTGGGGTTTGCAAAGTGTGTATGCAAGAAGCAAACTGATCTCTTCTGCATAGAACTCATTTGCATTCTCAAGGAATTCATAGAAGTCATCTAATTACTAAGGCCAGGCTACTTCGCCTTCACCATCATCCATGAATTTGGACAAGAGATCAAAAAAATCCCTCGTGATGTTGAGAGGTTCGATATGCAAAAAACATCATGGAGGGGTGAGTGTAATAGATCCATGATATATGTGAAAGGTTCAAGATAGAATGAGAGGACACAACTTGTCAATTGGCCCTCCTTCTAGCACCAGAAATGTTGACCATGCTGGACCCGCCAACATATCAGGGGATCTTCCCAGTAATAAGTCCCAACTAGACCTCATACCATTTGGTGTAGTAGTCCCAGTAATGGGTCGTACAATATCACCTTGACTGCGGTTTCACATAGTGGCAAGTAACATGTCCCTATTGGTAGCAAGGGTGTGACATATGCAACAAGTCAAGGAAGGTGCATGAGTGGTTCTACCACACGGAGGGTGAGGTGAGTGTGCCCCTTGGAAACTCGTGAAAGCATGAAGTTAAGAAGGAACACACGAGAAAAGATGCATCACAACATGGTAGGCATGTAAGCTAGCAATGAAAAGTGATGGTTAAACCAACATCACATTTCATTAAGATTCATACATACATATACAAAATATAGCTACACATGCATCTGTAAGGAAACATATACATATATCATTTAGAGTAAACAAGATAGATGAAATAAAATATGACATATGGATGAAACATGCTAGCTCTGTTATATTAAGAAGAGTAAGTTCCAATCATACAATACAACCATGACCAACTACTAGTTCTGACAATGGAATGTGATAGTCGTTTCCTCTTTCTCCTCCAAAGAGATATACTAGCTCTTCACAGTGGAGAAGCCAAGGCTCGTTAAAATACTCGCCAAGATTTCTCTAAGATACTCCTATCGAAAGCTTTGATGAAAAAAAAGAATCTACAATGATTTATGAGGGACTATGTATAGCAAAGGGTAGGGTGGCACTTGAAATTCCCCTTTGTGACAGTTCATCTACCCTCATGACTCTTCATCTACTCTATGACTGTTACATCCAACTATTGACAATTGAACTTCCACTTGACAAGACATTACGTACAATTTGCACATGTACCCATGTGAGGTAAAATAGGCTTGAGCAAGCCATGCAAGACATTACTATGTCTCAGCTGATTGTGGGAAGACCAGCTCCTTGACATCTTCATGATGGTCGACCGTAGTGAACTGATGCCAAGCTCAGTAGTCCGTGATGGTGTTCGTGTACTCTAAGGTGACATCTTTATGGAAACGAACTCTTGCCTCCATAACATCTGGGTACACCTCTCGAGCTCCTCTGTCCAACTTGTCTGATAACATGTGCATCATTTTCTTGAGTGCGACCGGACCACCGACATACTAATGCATGGTGTCTGCACTAATCACCAAGTTTGGGCTGGTGGCTATGCACATCAACTCGTCAAAGTATGATTCAAGCTCCAATTGGACCTGTGCATTTGTCTTTGCCTGGGTGAATGTCCCAATAGATGGGATTGTGTGTGCATGAACAACAAAATCCATAATCTTGAATACCCATGCATGGGAAGCCTAGAAACTAGTGATGATGTGCGGGAGATCTTCATAGTTCCAAATCTGACTCCGGATGCATACCTTCATCTCAACCGCTTTGGGCTTCATCCTCTTGGGAAGGTGTAATGGGGCTCCCTTGTATCTCATTTTCCATGTTTTCATGTAATGAACAAGAGCATGCACGTTCAACAAGATACGTGCTCTCCTAACACATCACTGCTACCACTAGTTGAGATGGACAAATACCTTATGCATAGTACCAAACTTGGAATACAACACCTACATGATAGTGTCAAGGGATAATACTTCATCCAATATTTTCTTCTTCAACTCTGCTAAGGCGGATGCTATAATGAATTATCCTCCCTTCTTGGCTGTCTGTAACTCCTTAGTCATTCGCTCATTCTTCGCTATCAGGAAGCGAACACTCGAGCTAGTGGCTTCGATATATGCTCTGGTAGCATTGGCCAATGTTCTAGGATGCTTGCACACGTCAAACACGATCACTCATTCCTCAAACTACGTAGGAGATGTATGATCATCCAGAGTGGACACTCTGCGAGATTACACAACTCTTTCTTGGCACTCATTCAATGATATGTTGTGCATCTCTTGCTCTAGATTGTCTCCAAGGATCTCAGTGTCTCCTTGGTCACTTAGGACTTCCTTCACTTTAAGATCCACTGAAGTTGGAGGGTCGATCTCTTGGTCGTGAGGCATGAGGTCGATGTCTTTCCCTAACTCCTATTGCTCCATGTCTGTATCCATCTGCTAAAGTGCTTGTTCAATCTCTTGAGTGAAGTCCTGCTCCTGTAAGTACTCACCTTGTCTGCTTGGTGCCAACTATTCACATGAGTCGACTACTTGTACAGGAACAGTTTCTTCTATCTATACATGTTGCACCCCCTGTTTTATCGGTTCATGTTGCACTTCCTTTTCCTATCTGTGCAGCTCATGTTCCTTCTGGAGTTACTCCTTCAACTCATGCGACTCCTTCTATTTTTCATCCATTCTCCGTTTTTCTCTCTAGCTTTACGCGTTCCTCCTATCGTGATGTTGCCTCTTCGCCTCTATTACCAAAGCTACTATATGCACAAGTGAGTATGCTTGGAACTTGCAACTTTGTTTTGCCTCCACATTGTTGACAAGCTTTCCCTTTCCTTTGTCGTGCGTTAATATGTTTAGATTTTCTATTGTTTCTCTCCTAGATGTTGTTTCATGCTACTTCACTAACCATTCCACAAGGATGTTGACAAGTTAATTGGGCATGGAGTAGTTGTAACAAAATCTCCATGGGTCTTCCTCCGCACAATGATATGCCCCTTGGATCCACTGAAACTATACTTTTGTGCAGTGATATTTCAAAAAACAATGCGGTTCATATGGATTGTAGCTTCGGGTGTCGAATGGATTTTTCTTGATCTCCTCTGCTTTGACATCTGCATGCCTAAAATTTTGTATCTCATATAACCTGATTTGGAATGGAAGAACGGGCCAAGGTGCCTTCTTCTTCCGATGCAGCCTAGCTAACAGTCCTGCCAAGATGTGGTATGATACTTCTTTGCATGACAAGCTTGTCCAAAGCAAACATCGGTAGAGCATGAAAAGGATTCTCCACATTGTACATCCGTATGAAGGTACTAGATGGTGAGGCATACCAATCTACTATATCAATCAGTGCCTCCATTGCTTCCTTCGACATGTAAGGTGGATCCTACTCAAATATCATCTTGTACACCAGGGTGACAAAATAATATGACAACTATGTGATAACTCCTTTGAATTTGCATTCAAACAACATCTTACAATAAGTGTTCACAGAGGTCTACGCCGATGTCCATGCCCACTTCAAGCCCGGGAACTCCTAATGGGCATAAATTGCATCCAATATGTAATCAGACATGTATATTTCTACTTGGTGACCTTTGGGCAACTGTCAAGTTCTTGTTACATGTTCCTTCAACCTGTGAGCCAAGTTGTCCGACTAGTTGCATTCTTTTCCTTGCCTAGCCAGATGGTCTAATGTGATCACCCAACTCTACAGGAAGGTCTCCGTGCTTTCTTGGCCATACAAGCGACATGAAAAAATGACCAAGTATTGATACACCTTCTGCAGTATGTTCGTCTTGTAAACCTGGTTGGGTGTGATCCTGAATTTCGATGGCTCCTTTACCCAGTTCTTCAAGATATCCCTAGAGTTGGCATTGCTGCTGGGTATGCTGAAGTGTCTCTCCATGGTGACCACTAGCTTCGAAATATGGCACATCTATTCATAATCCTACACCATGAAGGTAGCAATATCCGTCCCGCTGACACTTCTCAATGTCATCGTCTCAACATGAGTGTGTGAGATGATCCAATGTATCATGTCCGTGCATGGGAACACGGGAAACCTGCATGCAATCCAGTACAATCCGGTCTTGTGGATGTTCACATAGACTTGGCGGTATTTGAAGTATTCCCCAAATGTGCCTACAAATGCGTCATTGACCTCTTCGCATTTCAGCTTGATGTTCTTGTCTACAATCAACTTGGTGTCTTCATAGATTGGCAAACTTGTAGACACTCACACAACTGCTGCTCTAGTTGTGCTTCCGTCAGTGTCCTTTGATCATGCTCTCTTGGAGGCCATTGATCCCGAACTGTTAAGAGGTGGACAAATACTTGCTAGATTTGGTGACATGACGATATGCATGGCAATAAATCTATCAATTAAAACCAAAGCAAACTTGCCAAACGACATGCAACATACCTGGGACCAACTAACAAGGACTGTGCAATTTTTCATGGGAGGCTAGGAGACTGGCTACTGGAACTGCACAAAAGGTAGTCCGAACAACTGGGAGGTTGGCTCGCTGCTAGAATTACATAATGCACAATCGAGACTAGCTTATTGGCTGTTGTAATTGTGCAATGCGTAATTTCAACTGGTAAGTGTTGCAAGCCTAGTGACCGCATTGCACAATTTCCTAGGCCAAGAGTCACTACCTCTCAAAATTGTGCAATGCAAGACTGGAGGACAGTCACTGGATAGAAATGTGCATTTTCTAGGATGAAGGGAGAGCCTTCCCTCTCAGGATTGTGCAATGATGTCTTGGTGAGGTAGAGTCTGGGCCAAGGCTGCCCAGACCCGCCGACAGGCAATTGAAAGCAAATGTGGATATGAATGCATGGCACTACTAACTGTAAGAAGCAGTGAATGATCAAGCATGCAATAGTGAATGCAAGGTTGAGAGAATGGAGCAACATGCATGTGTGTGAAGTGAGTTGTCGAATCGGTGACTCTTCATGCAAAAAAATATCATGCATGCAAGAACAGTGAGATGCTAATGAAAAATGAAACGGTGCTAGCACAAGCTAATATGCATCCAAATGAAATCAATCATTCACAGAAATCAAGGGGACACCTCTCACACAAGCCAAAACTCAAACAGTGACAGAAATGTTTCAAAAGACAAGTTAAGCGGACTTACCTAGAAATAGATGAGTTGGATTTGTCGAAGACTCCTGGATGTGTTGTGGGATGTCAGAGCTCCAAGATCGATGTGAATAAGTTTGCTCTAAAGCATCGAATAAATAAGTTTGAGGCTCATGACCGCATGCCACAAATCTAGGAAAAAGCAACACTTGGAGGAAAGATTCTAAAATGATCTTTGCATGTAACCTCCAGCTACTAAAAATATCTCCTTAAAATCTAGGGATGTTTTTTTCATGTTTCTTCTTGCTATTTCAGGAAAAAGAAACCCATGCATGCAAGTCAAGTTTTATCGGCCCTGGGTGGAACCGATCAACCCGCTGGCACATGCAATAGCCTACCTTAATGAGGGTAACTTTCGCACAGTTTCTAGGAGGAAGTTGGGTTGGCTGCCCAGAGGGATTGCGCAATTTCTAGGCTAACCAGTTGACTGTTGCCCAGGATTGCACAATTTATGGGTTGAGCAGTCCTACTAGTTCAGATTATGTATTTTTCTCTGGGAAGGTTGGCTAGTAGGATTCCGCAGTTTTTGAGACTAGCAGGCTACTAGAAAGGATTGTGAAGCTTCTGGAGGGAAGACTAGTTCCCCTCCATAATTGTGCAATTCCTAGAGGGAGTTGCTCAACCAGCAGCTCGACCAAGTCTGGGGAAAAAATATCTGAGGGAAATTCAACAAGATATCATGCATAGGCTATCATGTTGTTAGAAAACCATTGAAGCTAGTGTACTTGATAGTGCAAGACATGCTGTTGATTATGGTTGGTAGGGAGGCTCCAAAATGAAGCTAAGGAAAAATTTTGGAGGGTGGTTGTAGCCACTACAACACTTGGCGACACACTGGTAGAACTCCAACTCTTTGAATGGATCTTGTTCGTGAAGTCTAACACCGTCGGAAGTATTGTTTAGTTATTTGTTCATCTTGGTTTCCACACTTTCTTGATTGTATGATGTAGCATCTACCAAGTGCTTGGTTGGTCGAAACACATTCCAACCCAAGCCAATACAGTTTTTTCAATTGGGGATGAAGTGTATATTGGGGCACAAGTAGTACAATTGTCAGAGTTTTTGTTTCTTCTCTAGTGTTGCTCAGCTGCCAGCAGGCCTAGACAGTACCCCAATGGAATCACGCAAAGCCACAAGCATGGATTTTCTACCAGCAAGCCTGGTCAGTTTCCCGACAGAGTTACTTGCATCACCTCTCTGTGCAGTAAGCCTTTCTCTTCTTTCGCCTTATTAATTTTCATTTTGATTTTTTCCACTTTTTCATTTGTTTCAATTTTCATTTTCATAACTATGCATAGAACTTATTCATTTCAGAGGCCGAAGAGGGATCTCGACATATGGAGAGCAGAAGAGGTTGTTCTTTTAGTGAAGTAGTTTTACATATACCTCTGACGTGCTTGTTAGGGTTTCCCCCCTCACCTTACTCTACTTGACTCAACTGACAAGGGTTAAACCAAAAATAACCAATTAGAGTAGGTGACACTAGTTAGTGTGCAAGCATTGTGTTTTCACGAAGGTTCACTTCAAACAGTATGTGTTTTCCATCGACGTATCATGGACTAAAGATAACAAGTTCTTCATACAGAGGCGTGATGACAGCTAACAAAGTGGTTATAGTTGCAGAAGGCTTGTACTTTACACATCTTGCTTTAAGGGTCACATAAGGCTTCATGTGAAACTAACCTACGAGCGCAAAACAAGCAAACAAACAAAAAAACAAAGAAAAAGCAACAGTAACTACGAAAGCAAAGCGGAAAGAAAACAAGAGAGAAAAAAACAAACATGTGAGGTAAGTAAGAAAACAACCAAAAGAAAACACTACTCATATTCCTAAGCTAATGGTGCATGGGTCTGATCACGTGAAGTGATAATTCCAATGTAGCTACCGGTGCATTGGTTAACCCATGTTGGTGAAGGCATGCTTCGCGAACAACAGAGTTGTGCGAACTAACAAACATAAAAGATATAACAATGAAGACAAACACACTCCAAGTTTCAATGTGTCCACAGAATATGAGAGTGCAAGTGCATGACATACAGTATGATAGCACTTAGAATGAACCTCAAGGCTGAGAAGAGGCAATTCTAAGGTAACCACAGACCAAACTTTTGATCTGGCATCTAGCCCTGCCAGACCAGAGAGGGCTCTCTCTTTGCCAACTAAGGGTGGCTAAAAAAAATGAATCTTAGTCTAGCTATGAAGAACGATGATTTGGATGAAAATTGTGGGTCGAAAATAACAAGAGAAGGGACCATTGGGCTATGGAATCGAGGCTAGTTTTTGCCGGCAAACTTGGGGCAAAGTGAGAGCAATGTTTAGCCAGATTAAAGATATAATTAGAGAAGAAAAGAGGAAAAATACCAATGCCCTACAGGCATCAATCAGGGGATGGATCTACAGTGGCAACTTTATAAGAAAGAGAAGCACAGGGTTACTCAACAGAGCATCTAACAGAGGATGGATTCTGAAAAGATAACCAGTACATTAAACAACATAATCATTGTGAAAGGAGCTTCATGCATGGATGGATTCCTAACACCTCCCTTAGAGAATGCTATAATGAAATTAGCAGGAAAAGCAAAGCATGGAAATGAGTTTACAAGAAAAACATGCTACACATTAAACATCATGATGGATCCTAAGTTTAAAGGGCAGAGACTGCTCCAATAAAATAATATTTAGAAAAGTTTAAGCTTTACACAGTCCAATAGCATCTTTCCTCTTCTTAAAAATTAAAACCTTTAATACTCTGAAATTCATAAAATATATACAATTAGCTCATCCCTGTACTAAGGAAGTTGAGCTCAACCATCTCCCTAAAGATAGAAACAGTTACATTAAATTTGGACACAATTTCTAAAAATAGGGGTCAAAGAGGAACTCATTTCTCTTAAACCGTAATACCTATTACAAATGTGAAAGAGGTTTTTGTAGATAAGGACATGCTTGAGAAAAACCTCTCTCAAATTTTGGAAATTCATTACCTGTTTCTTGAAACCGGTGCCACAAAATAATCTCTAAAACAAGAAATCATTAAATATTTAAATCTGTAAAAATAGGTTGTAAAGATCTAGTCAAATATTCCAATTCACGACACCTGTGAATAAAGTGAAAGAGGGATTTGTTATATGGCTCGTGTTTGACCAAAAAATCCTTGGGTTTCTCAAAATTACTTTCCATCTATTGTAAAATGGCACTGCACTACAATGACTAAAACAATAAAACAAATGCAAAATTTGTTTTGTTTTAACGTAGGCTTCAAATATCATTGCATATCTCCCACATAGTAACACCTGTGCATAAACTGAAGGAGGTTTTTGTTATTTGTTATGTGATTGAAAAAAACCTCTTTTACTTTTGTATAATTCATGTACATTACTTCAGAAACAGATTTTGTAGTAAACGTGTCCCTGTGTGCAGCAAATGATCTCAAAACATGCATAACCAAGAATCAATCATTCATTTCGATCATATCTTCTGACCCAGGAACCAGTTTTGGGCGTGAAATATACTGTTGGAAATATATTTCCGAGCTACTTCTGATGAACATACTTAGGATATGACTTGTACTGAAACTCATGTGCAAAACATCTCTGAAAACCAAACATAGTAAGAGCCCATTTTGATCCTTGGTGATAGGTTGTGAAGACTGGAACTAACACTGTCTATGGATTCGTCATGTTGTTGTGTGACATTACATGCAGCTGTTAAGCATATGCATACTCTTGACTGTGACATGCAAGCAAATGAAAGAAACAAAGGCAACTTGTGTCGTGCACGTGTGCTTGCTATGTATGATTTCTCCAATGCATCAGCAATGGGATCATGTAGTTTGAGTGGAGGACATATGATATGTGTGTGAGATTGATCTTAAATGCATACAAATGAGTGATGAGGAGCCTTGGATGTTTCAAGAATTTCCTGATTAGAAGTGAAACCAACCTCGGGACAACAAGGGCCTGACATAACCATCAACTCAGGCTTAAGTGCCTCGACAATCTAGGGGGTTTCAACTTTGTCGAAAGATAGATCTTCATAAAGAGGTGCCTTCAAAAAATAAACTGTGCCTTCAAAAAATAAACTGTTATATAATCATAATCATGATTGAATACAAGAGAAAATAGATCACAAAAGTGACAATTAGAAAAATTAATGATTTCATCGGCATCCTCATGATCTGATGAATCAAATAGAGGGGTAGATGAGAAGCGTAAAAATTCACCCTTTGTGCTTCTAGAAAGGGAAGATGAAAAGTCAAGTGGATTTTCAATGAATAATCTATCCTCTCCATTTTTGAATGATGGACTCAAATCCGGTGTGTCATCTAAATGATCAACAATGGGTGCATCCGTAGATGCAGATACACATGCAAAATCATGGATGGCAGGTTCAATCAAACATGTTAGGAAAGAATGGAGGGGGCTCAGACATAAGGGAGTCATCTGTCACTGAGTATTGATGTTGAAGCTCCCAGTCATATTCTTCATGAATGACAACACATGTTGGTTGTGCAACACCAGCTTCGTCAATGGCTTGATCCTTGTTCACAACAAGTGTAGAGTCCGAAATGGAAGAACACAAGACAATATCATTCGAAGGATCATCCGAGTATCAAAACAAAGGTTGAGGTACAAAATGCATGTGACAACTCAAAGGACTCACAACCAAATCTGCACAAAAATTAAGTGAAGTGATATTGGGAGGATGTGAGAGTTGAACAGATGTGTAATGGTGGAGCTATTTGATGAGGGGACAATAAATAGTCACTTGTGACAATGACCGTGTGCGTCTGTGATTGCGGAGCTTCATCACTGAAGTATGCAGAGCAAGGCTTGTGGTAAAATTTCTTCTTAGGATGGACTGATTTGTTAATACATTACTTGAATCTATCCCAAAGATAAGGAAACTTCATCTGGCTTTTCAAAGCTTGAAACCACAAAACATGGAAGCACTGCCCAAAATAAATAATCGATTCATGCAGGGCCTTCCGTTGTTGTAACAGTTTTCATTCAAGAGGTTCTGGATCAAAATGATGGAAAGTAGACTGAATGAGATCACAAAACTACTCAAGTGAGTGTACGCTATCAGCCGGTAGGCTATAGCACCACCGTAGTGGGGATTTGTGAAGTGTGTATTCAAGCACCAGACTGACCTCTTCTGCATAGAACTCATCTGCATTCTCAAGGAATGCATATAATTCTTCTATGTACTCAGGCTAGGCCACTTCACCTTCACCATAATACATGAATTCAGACAAGAGATAAAAAAAATCCCTTGTGATGTTGAGAGGTTCGTAATCCAAAAAGAATCGTGGAGGGGTGAGTGTAACATAATCATGATATATGTGCAAAGGTCCAAAATAGGATGAGAGGACACATCTAGTCATCTAGCCCTCCTTCTAGCGCCAGAAATGTTGACGGTATTGGACCTGCCATATGTCAAGGGATCTCCTCAGTAAGAGGTCCCAACTAGACCTGAGACGGTTTGGTGTAGGAATCCCAGCAGTCGGTTGTACGATATCACCTTGATCGCGGTTTCACATAGAGGCAAGTAAGATGTACCTGTTTGTAGCAAGGGTTTTACATATGTGGCAAATCAAGGAAGGTGCATGAGCGATTCTAACACACGGGAGGGTGAGGTGAGTGTGCCCCTTGGAAATGTATGAAATGATGGAGTGAATAAGGGAACACACGAGAAAAGATGCATGACAACATGGAAGACAAGTAAGCTAGCAATCCAAAGTGATGGTTAAACCAACAACACATTTCAGTAAGATTCATACATATATATGGAGAAAATAGCTACACATGCATGCATAAGCAAACATATACATATATCATTTAGAGTAAACAAGAGAGCTGAAATACAATATAACATATGCATGGAACATGTTGGCACTTTTATATTAAGAAGTGTGAGTTCCAGTCATACAATAAAACCATGACCAACCACTAGTTTCGACAGCATAACGTTACAGTCACTGTTGCATGCTCCTCCAAAGAGATATACTAGCTCTGCACAGTGGAGAAGTCGAGGCTCATTACAATACTCTCAAAGATTTCTCTAAGACACTGTTATGAGAAGCTTCGCTGACCAAAAAACCTCTACAATGATTTATGAGGGACTATATATAACAAAGGGTCGAGTGGCCTTGACATTCCCTTTTGTGACAGTTCATCTTCTCTACGACTATTACATCCAACTATTGATACCTGAACTTCCACTTGACAAGACATTACATACAATTTGCACATGTGCCCATGTGAGACAAAATAGGCTTGAGAAAGACATGCAGTACATCACTATGACTCGAATGACTATGAGAAGGTCAACTCTTTGACATCCTCATGGTGGTCGATAGTAGTGAACTAATGTCAAGCTCAGTAGTCTGCGATGGTGTCTATGTACTCTAAGGTGACATATTTCTAGAAACGAACTCTTACCTCCATAGCATCCAGGTACACTACTCAATATCCTCTATCCAAATCATCTGATAACATGTGCGTCATTGCCTTGAGTGTGGCCTGACCAGCGACATACTGATGCATGTTGTTTGCACTGATCACCAAGTTTGGGCTAGTTTCTATGCGCATCAACTCGTCAAAGTATGAGTCAAGCTCCAGTCAAAACTATGCCTTTGTCTTTGCCTGGGTGAGTGTCCCAATAGATGGGATCACATGTGCATGCACAACAACATCCATATTGCTGAATACCTATGGATGGGAAGCCTACAAACTAGTGATGAGTTGTGGGAGATCTTCATAGTTCCGGATCTAACTCCGAATGCATGTCTTCAGCTCGATCACTCTGGGCTTCATCATCTTGGGCAGGTGTAATGGGTCTCCCTTGTATCTCATTATCTATGTTTTCATGTAATCAACATCAGCATGCATGTTTGACAAGGTACTACATTATGCATGGTACCAAACTTGCAATACAATGCCCGCATGACTATGTCAAGGGATAATACTTCATCTAGTATTGGCTTCTTCAACTCTACTTAGGAAGATGTTGTAACCAATTCTCCTCGCTGCTTGGCCATTTGTAACTCCTTAGCCATTCGCTTGTTCTCTCTTATCAGGAAGCGAACGCTCGAGCTAATGGTTTCGGCATATGCTCTAGTAGCGTCAGTTAATGCTACTAGATTCTTGTGCATGTCAGACACGACCACTCATTCCTCAAACTACGCAGCAGATGTGTGATCATCCGAAGTGGACTCTCTGTGAGATTGTAAAACTCTATGATCGGACTCATCAAATGAGATGTTGTGCATCTCTCCTCTAGATTCGTCTCCAAGGATCTCAATGTCTCCTTGGTCAGCTGGGACAGCGTGAGAACCCATGGGTTTTCTAGGTTGATAAAAAACAAGGATGACACATTGAGGATGTGCATTGACTACAGGGCCCTCAACAAGAAGACCCTGAAGAACAGGTATGCTATACCCAAGATGGATGAGTTGAGAGGGGTATGGTTCTTTTCAAAGCTTGATTTGAGATCTGGGTATCATCATATTCGTGTGAGGGAGCAAGACATTCCCACTATGGGAACTATCGGCACTTTGGGGTTTTGGTGATGCCCTTCGGGCTAACCAACGCCCTAGCTACATTCTAGTCTTGCATGAATCACATCTTCTGCAGTCACTTAAGAAATTTTGTGTTGGTGTTCTTTGATGATATTCTCATTTATAGTAGGACTTGGGAGGAGCATCTCCAGCACATTGAGACAGTGTTGCACATCTTGGAGGAGCAGCAGTTCTATGCCAAGCTCTCGAAGTGTGAGTTTGGGTTGAAAGAGATGTTGTACTTGGGACACATCATAGGGGTGGACAGAGTGAGAGTCCATGAGGAGAAGATCAGGGCCATCAGAGATTGGCTAGAGCCGAGGAACGTGACAAAACTTGGGGGATTCATTGGTATTTGTACTTACTACCGGAAATTCGTCAAGAGTTTCTTATAGCTTGATTCACCCCTGATAGATCTGACGAGGAAGGGGACATTCAGTTTGTCAGATACAGTGCAACAAGCATTTGACAGGCTCAAGGAGGTTATGAGTAGCTGCCCAGTGCTTGCATTTCCAGATTTTTCGTAGCCATTTGTTTTGGACTGTGATGCATCGAGAGAGGGGATCGATGCAGTATTGACACAGGGAGGTCACCCTATAGCCTTTGAGAGCTGGAAACTCCTTCCGCATGAGAGGTTGTATTCTATATACAACAAGGAGATGCTGGCCATTATGCATGCATTAGCCAAATTCCGGCAGTATTTAGTGGGTACCAGGTTTAGGGTGAGAACTGATCACAACAACGTCAGGTTCTTTTTCGAGCAGAAACAACTACAGGAGAGGTAGCAGAAGTGGATCAGTAAGATCCAAGTGTATGACTTTGACATTGAGTATGTCAAGGGTAAGAACAACGTGGTAGCAGATGCTATTTCATGTAGACCAGCCACGTTGTCTCTTATGAGCTTGGACACAGACTAGAGGGCTCAACTCTTAGTAGAGACTCCAAGGACAGATTTGCATGTGAGTTTCTGGATGGGCATGTGGTGGATGACAGGTTTAGGGTAATCGATGAGATCATATACTATAGGGACCGAATCTTCTTGACTGAGGGATCTCAGCTCAAGAAGAAGATACTTCAGGCATCACATGATTCACCATTGGCCGGCCATCAGGGGTTTACCAAAACCTACAGGGCCATTAGAGAGAGGTTCTCATGGAAGGGCCTCAAGGAGGACGTACTCCAACATATCCAGGAGTGTGATATTTGCTATAGGAACAAAGGGGAGATGAGCCATCCCGTAGGATTATTATAGCCTCTTCCCATTCCAGAGGGGAAATGGGAGAGTATTTCGATGGACTTCATCACAGGGTTGCCCATGATGTAGCGCAAGGATTGTATCTTTGTCGTCATTGATCGACTGACAAAGTATGCACATTTTTTCACTATATCCACACACTACACAGCAGCGCAGGTGGCCGAGCAGTTCTTCAGAGAGGTCTTTAGAGAGGTCATCAGCGACAGGGACAGCCATTTCATGGGCGGATTTTGGCAGGAGATTTTCCAGTTGGTGGGGACGAATTTGACACCGAGTACCAGTTATCACCGACAGACGGATGGGAAAATGGAGATAGTTAACAAGTGGTTGGAGGGCTACTTACGTAACTATGTCAGTGGGCAGTAGTGAGCATGGCTGAAGTGGCTGCATCTGGGGGAGTACTGCTACAACACTACACATCACATGTCCATTGGTATGTCACCATTCTATGCTTTGTATGAATATCATCCTTTATCTTTTGCTGACGTGATGTTTGGTGCTAGGAAGGCTTCGAGAGCCAAGATTTGTATCCAAGAGAGTCAGGATATCCTCCGAGCTCTCAAGGATAATATGGCTACAGCGCAGAACCAGCAGAAGCTGTATGCTGACAGGGGTCGAGTGGAGAGACAATTTGAGGTAGGGGACTTGGTCTACCTATGATTACAGCCATATTGACAGTCGTCACTGAAGCAGAAGGGAGTTGATAAGCTCAAGCCCCACTTTTATGGGCCATACAAGGTGATACGCAGGATTGGACAGGTTGCGTATGAATTGGAACTGCCCCAAGGTAGCAAGATTCATAACGTTTTTCATGTATCATGCCTGAATAAGGCATTGGGGAAGCAGGTGATAGTGACAGATGAGCTACCACCCACGGATGATGAGGGGCATTTGGTGTTGTAGCCAAAGGCTATTATTGATACCAAGGAGAGGTAGCTACGGAGCAGGACGGTTCAGGAATTCTTGGTGAGGTGGAAGAATTTACCGGATGAGGATGTCACTTGGGAGAGTGAGAAAATTTTGCAGCATCCATCACTTCAATTGCTTGAGGACAAGCAACATTTTGCCGAGGGAGACTGTAATATTCCTAATTAGCCATGGCTAATTGGAATATTTGATTTTGCTCAATTTTGCCTTCTATAGTTATTTATAAATAAAAAGGTGAGGAAAGGGGGACATAACTCACTTTATGAATAAAGTCACTCCCTAGTAGCATAATTTTGTAACTTAAAAGGGGAGCCAAGGGAGCCCAAGGACCACGTAGAGAAGGGGCCCACGTGGACACTTGGAGGGACTGTGCAAATGGAGAAGGAACACGTGGCAAGAGAGAGGCTACATTGGAGGAGGTGGCCTTAGGGTTTTGAGAGAGGCCAACGCTATAAAGGAGAGAGAAGCCTCATCATTTTGATCATTTGATTATGTTGCATTTGAGCTAGTCATTTCGACTTAGAGCATGCTGGTTGTTTAGCCTATCTGCAGCACTATTTAGTGCATCAAGTGTCTCCATTTAGAGATCTCACCCTTAGCCCTTGGGGACTTCGACTGCCTACTCAGGAAAGGTAGTTTCATCAGCATTTTGCAGGAGGAGCGATCTCTGGAGTTGAGAAGCAACTGAGTATTTTGACGACTGTGTAGTCTTGAGAGGGAGGACGTAGTCTCTTTTGGTAGGAGCTCCGGATTGGGTTTATGTGGAGGATTTCAGCTTGGAGATTGAGTAAGGGATCAACCCTTGCATATTGGAGGATTTTGGTAGAGTCTCGGGGAGTGTTTTGGAGGATTCTCTTCAGGGGCAACGTAGAGCCTTCAGGGATAGCGTAGATCCTCAAGGGGGTGATTTTCGGGGGTCAGCTATTTTAGAAAAGCTTTCTGGGCTTTTCTGGGTTTATTGAGCAGAGGTTGATTCCAAAGTTTCAACATTTTCTAAGTAGAGGAACAACCCCAAATCCTCACTTGTTTCCAACAGTAGCAGGAGCACAGTAGTTCTCCAGCAACTTGGACGTAGTTTAGAGAGAGGCCATTTCCTTACTATTCTGAGTGTATTTCTTCACTTGCCTTGTGCAAGTCAAGGTGTTATCTTTCTGATCACCTCTTGCACTCTTTCCATTACTCAGTATAATAAAATAGCTTAGCATTTCTCTCTATATTTCTCAAGTATCTTCTTATATTCCATGTATACATTATTGTATGTTGCACTACGGCTATTTTTATCTCTTTGAGTTCCCTGACTACTATACCACTTGTGTGCTTTTCTCCTATACTCTTAGACAGAGTCTGGAAAGGGCCAGGTAGCCTCGAGATCTTGTCCTCTTTTCAAAGGCTACATATCTAGTAAACGCCCTCCCAGTCCATCTCTAGTTGGAGTTTGCTTGTGTTTGAGGGATACCTCTGATAAGGGATACTGATACCACTGTAGTATCCCTTATCATAGGTATCCCTCAAACACAAGCAAACTCCAACCAGAGATGGACTGGGAGGGCGTTTACCAGATATGTCGCCTCTGAAAAGAGGACGAGATCTGGAGGCTACCTTGCCCTTTCCAGACTCTGTCTAAGAGTATAGGAGAAAAACACACAAGTGGTATAGTAGCTAGGGAACTCAAAGAGATAAAAATAACAGTAGTGCAACATACAATAACGTATACATGGAATATAATCAGATACTCAAGAAATACAGAGAGAAATGCTAAGCCATTTTCTTATACTGAGTAATGGAAAGAGTACAAGAGGTGATCAGAAAGATAGCACCTCGACTTGCACAAGGCAAGCGAAGAAATGCACTCAAAATAGTAAGGAAATGGCCTCTCTTTGAACTGCGTCCAAGCTGCCGAAGAACTGTTGTGCTGCTGCTACTGCTGGAAACAAGTGAGGATTTGGAGCTGTTTCCCTCCTAAGAAAATGCTGAAACTCTGGAATCAACCTCTGCTCAATAAACCCAAAAAAGCCCAGAAAGTTTTTCTAAAATAGTTGACCCCTGAAAATCACCCCCTTGGGGATCTATGCTATCCCTCAAGGCTCTGTGCTGCCCCTGAAGAGAATCCTCCAAAATTATCCTTGAGACTCTGCCAAAATCCTCCAATATGCAAGGGTTGATCCCTTACTCAATCTCCAAGCTCAAATCCTCCACATAAACCCAATCCGGAGCTCCTACCAAAAGAGACTGTGTCCTCCCTCTCAAGACTGCGCAGTCATCAAAATACTCAGCTCCTCCTCAACTCCAGAGATCACTCCTCCTGAAAAATACTGATGAAACTACCTTGCCCAAGTAGGCACTCGAAGTCCCCCGGGGCTAAGGGTGAGATCTCCGAACGAAGACACTTGATGCACTAAACAGTGCTGCAGACAAGCTAAACAACCAGCGTGCTCTAAGTCGAAGTGACTAGCTCAAATGCAACATAATCGAATGATCAAAATGAGGAGGCTCCTCTCTCCTTTATAGCATTGGCCTGTCTCAAAACCCTAAGGCCACCTCCTCCAATGTAGCTTCTCTTTTGCCATGTGTTCCTTCTCCATCTGCGCAATCCCTCCAAGTGTCTACGTGGGCCCCTTCTCTATGTGATCCTTAGGCTCCCTTGTCTCCCCTTTTAAGTTACAACATTATGCCACTAGGGAGTGATTTTATTCATAAACTAATTATGTCCCCCTTTCCTCACCTTTTTATTTATAAATAACTATAGAAGGCAAAATTGAGCAAAATCGAATATTCCAATTAGCCATGGCTAATTAGGAATATTACATGCTTGTTCAATCTCTTGAGTGAAGTCCTGCTACTGCCACTGCTCACCCTATCTACTTCGTGCCAACTGTTCATATGAGTCCACTAGTTGTACAAGCACAGTTTCATCTGTCTATACATGGTGCGCCCCCTGTTGCACATGTTCCTGCTGCACTTCCTTTTCCTATCTAGGTAGCTTATGTTCCTTCTGGAGTTGCTCTTTCAACTCATGTAACTCCTTCTCTATTTCCTCCATTCTTTGTTTTTCTCTCTTCCTTTACGTGTTCCTCCTATCTTTTTGTTGCTTCTTTGCCTCTATTTCCAAAGCTTCTTTCTGCACAATTGGGTATTCTCGAAACTTACAACTTTCTTTTTCCTCCGCACTGTCGACAAGCTTCCTCTTTCCTTTCTTGTGCGCTGATATGTTTACCTTTGTTGTTTTTGTTGTTGTTGGTGCTCTCATGTATGATGCTTCACTAACCATTCCACAACAATGTTGATCGATTCATTGGGCCTGTAGAAGTTGTAACAATATCTCCATGGGTTTTCCTCTGCCAAATGACATGCCCCGTGGATCCACTAAAAATGTACTCTCACATAGTGATCTTTCACAAAACAATGCAGATCATACGGATTGTAGCTTTGGGCATCGAATGGATATTTATTGATCTCCTCTACTTCGACATACACATGCTTGAAATTCTGTATCTTGTATAACCTGATCTGTAATGGAAGAATAGGCCAAGATGCCTTCTTCTGCCGGTGTAGCCTAGCTGATAGTCCTACCGAGATGTGGTATGATACTTCTTGCATGATGACCTTATCCAAGGAAAAATTTGGTAGAACATGCAAATTCTTCTCCGCATTTTACATCCATATGAAGGTGCCAGACAGTGAGGCATACCAATCTGCTATATCGATTAGTGTCTTCATTACCGTATTCAACATGCAAGGTGAATCTTGCTCAAATATCATCTTGTACACCGGGGTGATGAAATGATCTGACAATTGTGTGATAACTCCTCTGAAGTTGTAGTCAGACAAAATTTTACAATAAGTGTTGACAGAGGTCTTCGCCGATGTCCATGACCACTTCAAGCCCAAGACTCTTGACAAGCACAGATTGCATCCAAGATGTAAGTGGACATGTATATTTTTGCTTTCTAACCTTTGGGTAGCTGTCGAGCTCTTGTTACCTGTTCCTTTAGCCTGTGAGCCAACATGTCAGACCAATTGCATGCTTTTCCTTCAATGGCTAGTTGGTCCAATGTGATCACCCAACTCTGTGGGAAGATCTTCATGCTTTCTTGGCCATACAGGCAACATGCAAAGATGACCAAGTATTGATACGCCTTCCACAGTATCTTTGTCTTGTAAACCTGGTTGGGTGTCATCCTCATTTGGCCAACTCCTTTACCCAGTTCTTCAAGATATCCCTGGAGTTGGCACTACTACTGGGTATGATGAAGGGTGTCTCCATGGTGACCATTGGCTTCGACATGTGGTACATATGTTCATAATCATCTACCCTGAAGGTAGCAATCTCCATCCTGCTGACACTTCTCAATGTCATCGTTTCAGGATCAGTGTGTGAGATGATTCATTGTATCATGTATTTGCATGGGAACATGGGATACCTACATGCAATCTGGTACAAGTCAGACTTGTGGATGTTCACACAGACTTGGCGGTCTTTGAAGTCTTCCCCAAATGTGCCTGCAAATGCATGATTGACCTCTTTCCATTTCATCTTGATGTTCTTGTTTACAATTAGCTTGGTGTCTTTGTAGATTGGGAAACTTGTAGACACTCACTCAACTGCTGCTCTAATTGCACTTCTGTCAGTGTCCTTTGATCCCGCTCTCTTGGAGTCCATTGATCCTAAAATGCTGAGAGGTGGACAAACACCTGCTAGATCTGGAGACATGGTGACATGCATGGAAAGAAATCTGTTAGCTAAAACCAAATAAAACTTGAGGAATGACATGCAATATACTTCGGGACTGACTTGTAAAGATTGTACAATTTTTCTTGAGAGGCTGGGAGATTGGCTTCTGGAACTGCACAAGAGGAAGTTCGAATTGCTGGGAGACTAGATAGCTACTCGGAGGTTGGTTGGCTACTGGAATTGCACAATACGCAATCCAGAATAGCATGCTAGCTACTGGAATTGTGCAATGCGCAATTTCAGCTCGCAAGGGTTGCATGCCTAGTAACTAGATTGCGCAATTTTCTGGGCCAACAGTCACTACCTCTCATAATTGTACAATGCAAGACTGGAGGATAGTCGCTGGGAAGAAATGCACATTTTATGGGAGGAAGGTAGAGCCTTCCCTCTTAGGATTGCGCAATGTTGGCTTGGTGAGGCAGGGTCTGACCCAAGATCACCCAGACCCGCCGACGGGCAATTGAAAGAAAATGTGGATGTTAATGCATGGTGATACTGAGTGTGAGCAGGAGTAAATGATCATTAATGCAAACATGAATGAAAGATTAAAAAAATGGAACAATATGCATGTGTGTGAAGTGAGTCGCCGATTGGCAACCACTCACGCAAAATAGTGTCATGCATGCAAAAACTGAAACAATGCTAGTACAAGCTAATATGCACAGAAACGGCAGCAAGAATTCACATAAATCAAGCAGAGAACACTCACACAAGCCAAAACTCAAAAAGTGACAGAAATGTGGCAAAAGATAGGTAAAGTGGACTTACCTAGAAAGAGCTGAGTTGGATTTGTCGAATAATCCTCGATGTGATGTGGGATGTCAGGGATCCAAGATCGATGTGAAGAAGTGAGCTCTTAAGCATCGAATAAATAAGTTTGAGGCTCATGACGTGCATGCCACAAATCTAGGAAAAAGCAACACTTGGAGGAAAGATTCTAAAATGATCTTTGCATGTAACCTCCAACTACTTAAAATAGCTCCCTAAAATCTAGGGATGCTTTTTTCATGTTGCTTTTTGCTATTTCGGGAAAAAGAAACCGATGCATGCAAGTCAAGTTTTCTTGATCCTGGGTGGAACTGATCAACCCAATGGCACATGCAACAACCTTCCTGACTGAGGGTAACTTTTGCGTAGTTTCTGGAGGAAGATGAGTTGGCTGCCTAGAGGGATTGTGCAATTTCTGGGCCTATCAGCTGACTACTGCCTAGGATTGCACAATTTCTGGGCTGAGTAGTTTTGCTGGGTCAGATTGTGTAGTTTTCTCTAAGAAGGTGTACTGGGAGGATAGCGCAATTTCTGAGCCCAACAGGTTGGCAGACGGGATTGCGCAATTTCTGGAGGGAACACTGGTTCCCCTCCAGAATTGCACAATTTCTTAAGGGATTTACTAAGCCAGAAGTTGGACCAAGTCCGGGGAAGGAGCCTGTGAGGGGAATGAAACAAGTTGTCATGCATAGGTTGTCATGCTACTAGAAAACCACTAAAGCTTGTGTACATGAAAGTGCAAGATATCCTGCTGAGGATGGTTGGTAGGGAGGCTCCAAAATTAAGCTAAGGAAAAAATTTGGAGGGTGGTGGTAGCTTCTATAATAGAAACTTAAGCAATGTGATGGTTATAGCTTAGGAAATCTCAAAAAACAATCTTTTCATGATTCACATTCCAGAGAACATAGAAAATTGAACTTATTCGTTCATACTTATGTGGCCCAATGCTTGTTCCTTCTGCAAATGGAAATAAATATATGATGATATTTATTGATGAATACACTAGAAAGTGTTGGGTTTGTTTATTGAAGAACAAATATGATGATTATCAAACATTGAAGAACTTTCATGCATGCATTGAAAATGATGCAGAATCCCATATTGGCTCTATTCGCACTAATAATGGAAAATAATACACTTCAAATGAATTTTAAAACTATCTTCACCAGCATGGGATCAAACATTAAACAATTGTGCCTTATCATCCCCAACAGAAGGGAGTAGCTGAAAGAATGAACATGATAATCTTAACTATGGTACATTCCATGATGTTTTTCAAGAATGTAAATTTGATGTTTTGGGTTGATGCAGTTCTATGTTCTGTGTATATAATGAATAGGCATCCATCTAATGCTATTAGAAACAAGATTCCTTATGAAATGAGGTATGGCCACATGCCTTCGATAAAGCATATCTGGGTGTTTGGTTCCACCTATTATGACTTGATACCTAAGGAACAAAGAAACAAACTTGGTGCAAGGAGTCGTAAATGTATCTTCTTAGGGTATTCAAGTACCTCCAAACCATATTGTCTCTAAGTTGTTAATAATAAGTTTTTACTATCTAGAGATGTGATATTTCTTGAATCTTCTAAGGCTGACAATGTTGTTGAGTGACAACTTAATTTCTTGGATAGATTTACACATGCCAAGTGTTTTCAAGAATTTGGTAATGAGATTCCACATCTTGAAAGGGGATTCCTATATTGGATCAATCTATGAAATCTTCTTCTGAAGCACTCTCTCCTCCATATGAAGCTCTAGCTAGTGATGACACTTTGAGTGATGTGATTGATAGAATTGGGAGACTCAATCTTGATTCAACCCCAACTCAGTCAACTAAGCAGCATGGGCCATCTCATAAAGGTCCTCCAAAATGCCTAACAAAGACACTTGAAAGTGTTCATCCCGATGAAGCTGGAAATACGGGAACAAGAAATTCAACGAGACAAAATGGAGGTGATGTAAACAATTCCGATTCACCTATTGATGTGGATGTTTCTTATGATTGTGAGATGAATTTGTCTTCAGATTTCGAACCAACTTCCTTCAAAGAAGTCGCTTGTCATGATGAATGGAAAGAAGCGATGAAAAAAGAGTATGATGCCTTGATAGAGAATGGAACTTGAAAGTTTATTGATCCTCCTTTGGGAACCAAACCAATAGGCTACAAGTGGGTCTACAAGAAAAGTATAAAGTTGATAGCTCACTTGACAAGCACAAAGCCAGGCTTGTGGCAAAAGGTTTTACACAGAAGGAAGGGATCGACTATGAGGAGACTTTTGCCCCCACAACAAAATAGGCTACCATCTGGATACTCTTTTCCTTGGCAACTCAGAATGGTTGGAAATTCTATCAAATGGATGTAAAAAGTTATTTCTTGAATGGAGATCTAAAAGAGAATGTTTTTATGTCCCTGCCAGAAGGATTTGTTGGGAAGGGTCAAGAACATAAAATATGAAAGCTTGTAAAATCCTTGTATGGCCTCAAGCAAACACCACGATCCTGGTAAGAGAAGTTAATGGAGCATCTTCTGAAAATCAACTTCAAAAACTATGATCTTGATGATGCAACTTTGTTTGCTAAGAATGTTGACAAAATAAATGTATATGTTGTGGTGTACGTAGATGATCTTTTGATGACAGTGAACAATGAGAGATATACTGCATCCATAAAGAAGGAATTGAGGAAATTTTTTGAAATGAAATACTTGGGGTATGTTCACTACTATCTTGGTATTGAGGTAACTCAAAATTTGAATTATATATTCATCTCTTAGAACAAGTGCATTGGAGATATGTTGAACAATTTTAACATGACTGAGTGCAATCTTTTGACTAATCCAATGGAACAGAACTTAAAGCTCACATCCATTGAAGGAAAGGAATTTGAGGATGGAACAAAGTATAGACATCTTGTAGGAAGTCTCAACTACTTGACTACTACTAGACGAGACATTTCATTTTCTATTGGAATCCTCTCTAGGTTTATCCAGAGGCCTTGTGAGGGACATTGGTCTGCTGCAAAAAGAGTTCTAAAGTAATTGCAGGAAACTCAAGACTTTATTCTTAAGTATACATAGGTGGAAGACTTCAACTTGATTTGATACACTGATTCAGACTTTGATGGAGATAAAGAAACTGGGGTATCTTATGTTATGAGCCTTAGATCAAGACCTATATCCTAAAGGTCGCACAAATAATCAGTTACAACAAATTCCACAACAAAGGCAGAATAGGTGGTAGGAGCTGAAGCAACAAAGGAAATTGTGTGGTTCAAGAAAATTCCAGAAGATTTACAGGTGAAACAAGTTAATTCAACTCCACTCATGATTGACAACACTCTTGCAATAAATTTGGCCAAGAAGCCAAAGTTCCATGATTGAATGAATCACATAAATACAAAATACCATTTGATTCGACATCATGTCTATGTCAAGACAATCCATCTAAACCATTATACCATAACTTAGAAGATTGTAGACATATTCACCAAAGCGCATGGAAGAGAAAAGTTTGAAAGATTCAGAATGATGCTTGGACTCACCAACATACCTTCAGACTAAGGGGGGAATGTTGACACCTTATCATAGGGATTGGGTGAATATATGTAAAATTGTGTAAATAGAAAATAAGGAGAATTGGAATATGAAAATACGCTTGGAGATGAAGCCCAAGTGTCTCTCCCTCCATGTATATATCTATGATCAACTTTAATGGAAAATCACAAATTCATTTGAGGAGTTACCTCCTCGCTTGACCTTCCTTATTTTCGTTCATGCTTTATTACATATGTGACAATTAATCTTCCAACTTGGATAAATAGTGCTAGACATCTTCAATTTCTTCATGAGTCATGTATGAGATTTTTTGAGGTTTAAGTGGTGAATAAATTTTGAAGCATCCTTAGGATTCATGTGAGCAAATAATAATTCTTCTACTTTCCCCTTTGTCACATATTTTGAATTACTAAAAATAGATACTCTAATCAATATTCTTCCAACTGTAAGTTATGTACAATTAAAAATGCTAATTTTTAGACTCTTTGGCATTAAACTTTTCATTCATATATCTCCGAAATTTGAGCCCTTATAAATTTAAAATTTTGACATACAACTCTATGATATATGTTCTCTACAATTCCATGTGTGTGACTGAAATTTGATGTGCCAAGTGAAAGTTATGTTAACTTTCGCAAAACTTGTTGATTTTTGGCATCTTCCTGAGAGAAAACTTCTGTATCATGCCACTTGTCCAATTCTTCAAATTCGATTATGAAATTTTCACCAAAGGTACTTTAGCATGTGGCCTTAGATCTATGAAATTTGTATAGGATGAAGTGTCCTAAAAATAAATTATAGTGAAAATTCCATAATCTCTCACTTTTGGGGCCATTCATAAACCCTATCTTTCAAAAAGTATATCCAAAAAGTTATAGTAAAGCATAATTTTTTTTTGAGAAGATGTTCCTTGAGATGTTTCTTTAATATGAACAAAATTTTAATTTCGTAAAATTCCTAGAAAAAGAAGTTTAGAAAAAATTCCAAGATTACTCATTTGAAATTGACTTCAGGAACATTCACAAACCCATTGTTCCACGAGGTATACCTATGAATGTATAGCAATCGAAAATCCAAAATTTTAAAAAATTGAGTTGTTTTCTCAATCTAATCAAAGTTTCATAGTAAAAAGAAAAAAAAAATATAATGAAAATTTTGAGATGACTTGTTTGAATCAACAAAGCCCTGTGATCATAGCTCTTATACCAAATGTTATAAAGCTTTCACCTTAAAAATAATAAGAGACCATTAATTACAATTCACTTTGAGTAAGAAACCTTCTTTAAAAATGAATGCAATGTATAAGAAAATTTTTGATGACGCTAAGATTAAGTCTCCTTATTATATATTTAGGAGACAAATGGCACAATTATAATGAAATAGTATAATGAAAGTTTCTTACCAACACAACAATAGAAATGTAATAATTTTATATCTATAGGGTTAACATGGAGCTTATAGGACTTAAGATATGCCATGAAAAGTAAAATAATAAATAGTTAAAAGTAAAAATAATAATGAGATTTATATGGTTAGAAATCTCTTGATGAACTTAAGATGATGGTAACCTAAAAAATGCAATTTGAGTTGAGTGAAAAAAAAAATTATAATTCTCATCTCCTTAAGGTGGCTGAAGAGGTCGTAATGTATTCTTTATGGTAAAAAGATAAAAATGACTACACACTCCATTAAATATTTTTATTTGTGACCAAGTGTCTATATAATTTTATTATTGAAAATTAAATTAACTAAATAAATAAACACAATATGAAATATTTAAAACAATTTAAAAAATAAAAAACAATAAAAAAATTCAATTAAAATTAAATTTAAAATTTTATTTTAAAAAAAATTGTTTAATATTTATTAGATCCTCACTATCCACAAAATATTTATTATTAAAAATAATCTCACTTGAAAAACAAATACATCTGTAAACATAAACATAATGTACCACATGATTTAAACTAATTTAATATCATCATTTACCATATAATTTTACCTAATTTAATAGCTTAATTCTTAATAACCTTGTAACTTTGTAAGCTTCATAATGAGCTGAAACGTGAAGGCCAATGATGTCAATGTCAAACTATGAATTTAGTTGTGACTTTTAACTGTGTAACTGTTATCGGTTAATCTTTGTAAGTGGATCCTCTACCCAATACAAACATGTTGTCATTTTGTCCTATATCCAACCTATATAATTTTTTCTAATCTTTCAAACAGTCCAAGCCAAGATATTAAAAATAAAACAATTTTGCATGGTATTTTATAAAACTTTAATATTAAAAAACATTGAACTCTCTCTCTCCATAAATATAAAAGCTAAGTGATATATAGATATAGAGTCTGAGATTATCATAAGGTGATATCATAAATATATATATACAAGTAGAATCATTTTTCATATTCAAATCCCCACGGAGTCATGTTTCTCCTCGTCTCGTGTGCTCAATGCATCATCTCTATGCTATTTTATAAATTTTAAATGTTGTTAAAATTTTAACGTCAAAGTATTAAATGTTTTATGATAGACCCTACCACTTATTAAATGTCTTATGATAGACCCTACCACTGCATATTTTCTAGTGCCTGCCTAGCCTACGTAGACATTTGTCACCTTTCGCTTTCTTGAATGCCTCATCCCTATGCTGTTTATTTTCTTTTTAAATGTTCTCAACTCCAACTCAACCTACTAAATGTAACTTCAAATGTGTCATGAGAAAATGAACAATCCTATCCTCTTGGGGAAAGAGATGTTGAAGTTGGTGGACCTGGTTGGAGATGCATGGGACAACGCTTAATTTTGGGGCTCACCAACACTGGTTGCAAGTTGGGACCCTTGGAACGTATCGCTACCTCACTGTGCCCATGTCTCCCTTCTGAATTTATTTAAACTATTACTTTTGCAAACCCGACAAACATAAATTTTTAAAATATGACAATTCCAATAAACATATTTAAAAAAAAAAATGCTAACTCCAATAAACATAATTAAAAAAATCTAATGTAAATCAACTGCTATGCCTTGGTCTTTTGACATATGTACGCATTCACACGACGGTGATTTTGTCGTACTACACGGTGATTTTGTCGTACTACAAACTACTTCCATTCATGCAAGTGCTTTTAATCTTAAACCAGTAAAAACCTATTTCAAAAACGAAATCGGTTATTTTGATTTCATACAAATGTCAATATGTCAATGATTTTAATATATACTATAATTTATTAACATATCAATCGTCAATTGTCAACAATAACGGTTTGTTTTTAAATTACAAGTGAGGGTTTGGTTCTTAATTAGGGTTTGCTTTTTATTGATGGTAACGATATGATGAGTGTTTTAAATAGGTAGGGTTTTGTTTTTAAATATTTCTTTTGAGTGTAAGATTAGTGATCTAAAATGGATTTTGGATAGAATCTTAAGTCTAAGTATTCTTCACAGAAGAAAATGAAAGTCTAAGGAAGTACCTGGAAATAGCCTCATGGTAGAGATCTTTTCATTCTAGATCTACTGCAACTTGAATAGGCAAAAATGGACATAGGATGCAGAAGTTATCGTAGAAAGAAGATGCCCTTTGTTCTTTGGAAAAAAAGGCAAAATCCCCTAAAATGGGTAAAAAAAACTTTATAAAGGGAAATCGCATCGGAGAAGGGTCCAAGAGGCAGACTTGAGTGGAAAGGGAAGAGACCCCCGATCTCTGATCCCCGTTATATTGGATCATGCGATGGCGAGACCCCAGGCAATGCGATTGCGATCGCCGATATCGATGGATCGGCATCGGCGATGGCATGAGACAAGGGACAGACCCCCGGGCCAATGCGACTTGCGATTGCGATATATTGCATCGCAGCGATGTAAAAGGGGCGATTACAAGCTAGACCCAATGGGTTTTATAAACTTGGCCTGATAAAATTTGAGCTCTGGTAAGAGGGATTTTCTGTGTATTAACGCTTTTGGGTGTAAAAACTGAAATAGAAAGAAAAGATGCCCAAAGCGGTAAAGCCGGACCCGAAGGGGAATTACAGGCATGGTTTATAAAATTTGAGTTCCATAAGTGAGATTTCGGGCGGGCCTCAAGTGGTGAATGGTATTTGGCCTGCTCCGCCCAATCCCATACAATGAACGACGCGTGGCTGGCGAAGGACAGAGGAAAACAACATTTTCGTGCGGGTAACCTCCCTACTATTAAGTAGCCCGAAAGCGCATATTGACCATTGGATCGGAGATCTCGTAGATCGACAGCGGGGCTTGCACTAGCGGCCAAAGGCGGACTCGATGTGATTATAGGGTGGATGCGATAAATTTTGAAGTCCGTTAGAAAGAGCTTTGTCGGGTTTTTCACTTATTTCCTGTGTATTTGGGATTTTACCCAAAACACTTATGTGATGTGATATAACGCATAATGGTGGACCCAATAGGGATTTTAAGGGAGATTGAATGGGATTTCAAATTCGAAAATCACGTCCGATAGTGTATTTTGCAAACATTCTCTGTGTAATGGGATTTTCTCAATTTTTGAGTTTTTGCCTAAGAGAAGGCCCCAAAAACCTTTGTAACCACTCCAAACCCTCATGCCATGCTGCAAGCAGGAATTTTTACAGGCAATGATGCATTATGAAGCCACGAAGCCACAGAGCCAGATGGCCAATCGAACTAACAAGGAGCAGGGAAGTCATAGAGGTGCAAAGAGATGATGATACATAGAGAAACAGCTAGGGTAGACGAAAAGCTGGAAAAGTACCTCAAAGGAGGCGGAGAGCTCAATTGAGAGTAGGAAAAAGCAAAGACAGAAGCAAGGCCAGCAAAAGCTGAAGCGCAAAGTAGCTGAGGGAGGTTTCTGGAGTTGCTTGGAGGTCCAGCATAATTCCACAGAGCTGAAGGTTGTCGAGGGAGTTGGAGGACTGCTGAGAGCTCAAAGAAGCCAAAGCCGAAGAGCCAGAGCCAGAGCTAGAGCCGAAGACCAGAGCTAGAGCCAAGAGCCAAAGCCAGAGTTAGAGCGAGAGCTGAGAGCGAGAGTGAGAGTGGAGAGCTAGAATGCCGAGAGCTTCAAGAGCCAGGGATAAGATGGTGTCTAAACCCATTTTGTTCTGTGTAAACCAATGGAGTTGAGCCAGGAGCTTGTAAAAGGACTTATACCATAATCCCAGAGAGCCTAGTCGAGTTGACTAGAGCTCACAGAGACGTAGCCCAAGAGTTTTGGGTGAACTCCTAATTAAATTGTTGTCTTATGTGTTTGTTTTATGGCTACATTATTTACTGTTATATGTATTTATATATCAGCTTAAGCACATCAACTTAAAGCACATAAATAGTTTAAAACAGACTAGCATACACCTTATTTTCAAGCACATATTTAATTCCGCATTGGTTAATCATAAAGACTTGGGAAATATTTAAGCTTTGGAAGTGGGAGAGGTTCTTGTAAGTTAGACAAGAAGCCTAATTGCTCCATTTTCAGATCAGGTGGTATCGGAGCTTCAGATTGATTAACCCCACCTTCAAATAAGGTTATATCAGAATGCTTGATTGACAGAGCAAAGATTGTTTGTCTAAAAGGTGTTTAAACAATCAGAGATTAATTGTATGCTTGTTTGCAGCGTGACTATTTTCTGAGTTTGTAGAGGTGAAGGGAAAACTATTGATAGCTCAGTTCAGGAAGGATAGCAAGGAAGAAGGGCTAAAGGCATTCTTCTTATCCCAAAGGAACTCAAGGCAATCCTTGAAGCACAAGAGGTTTGTTGCAAAAGGTTGCTGCATAAGCTCTTTATTAATCTTGTATGAAGTTCTTTTTTTCATTGGTATAATGACAACTTCTACAAATCAGTGCTCAAATTCTTCTTTCTTCACAAGAGTCTTTGATGAAGACATGAAGGAAGATTTCGCCGCCATGATGGATATGGTGAGAGAAATGTATGAGGATGGAAGAAAGAGCATCAATTAGAAAGCAGTTGAATTTCGTGGAGAAAGAGAAGAAGTTGCTTTCTGACAAATTGCAAGAAATGGAAAGGAAACTCCATATTGCAAATATGAACCTCGAAAGGATGCATGAGTTGGAGTCACGGCTCTTTGTTGCACAAGAAGCCTTGGTCAAGTATTAGCTTGAAGAAGAGGTAAATAATTCCAGTTTGTCTTCAGTTTCCTTTAAGAATGCTTATATTGGTTCTTTTGAAAAACATACTAGAGGCATAGGTTCCAAGCTAATGTCCAAGATGGGCTATGAAGGAAAATGCTTGGGTAAACATGCACAAGGTATTGTTGAGCCAATAATAGTTGAGGAAATGCCTCAGTATTTGGGTCTTGGCTATGGACAAGCTTATGGAGAGAGTTCCAAAGTTGCCATGAAGACCATTGAAACAGCTCCAAGAAGGAGTTGCATTGCAGGTCTTCCACCTCAAGAGTGTGAAGATTGTATTCGGGAGGAATGCAATAGCTTGAAATATCATTTGCAGGATGCAGGTGTTCAGAAGCACACACTTGAACCAGAGAGTTGTGGAAACTCCGAAAGCCTTGAAGAGATTGATGGTGTTCCAAAGGGAGCCACTTCCTCATTTGATTCACCTCCTCAAGAAGGCAATAAAGGTGAAAGAGAAAGGTATAAATCTGGTTCTAATCATCTTCCTTTTGATTTTGAAAAGCATGATAAATTTCCACATAGATATGGGAAAATAATTGCTTGTTCCTTTTGTGGTTTGGATAGCCATCATGTTTCTAGATGTTGGAATAGAATGGCCACATACAGGAAACTTTTGAAGGAAAGGAAGCAAGAAGCCAAAGGTCCATTGGACAAGGAAAATCATGTTGTCAAGAGGACGCACATGCAGTGCAATTACTTCCATAAGCAAGGGAATCTTGCTGAAATGTGTTGGACCCTAATTCCAACAATGCTTCCACAAAAGCTGAAGAAAGTGGAAAGAGAAGATGAGAGAAATGGAAAGGAAGATTCCATGATTGATGTGTTTTAGGATGATTCACATGTTGATGCTGATGTGCAGACAAAGGTAGTACCTTTGAAAGGGATTGGTGAGGAATGGTTAGAGTTCTTATCCAATTAAGATTACATGTCTATTGATGCATCTATTTGCATTTCTTTGTTAATGGAATGCAAGTTGCAGGATTTTACCAAGAAGGTGAATGGAGAAGTAGAGTAGGAGACTCACTTTGTTGTTGCAACATTATATTTCATTCAGCTTTGAAAGTATAGTGTGCTTAAGCAAAAGTTGAAGGATGAAATGCATGCATGAGAATGTTGTGCATGAACACAGGGATGTTGATGATTTCCTTTTTTTGAGCATGTATGGGTAATTAACTTGCAGGGTTGATTACTTTGACATGCATGTGATGCAATGTTGACTTGAGGAAAGATAACTTGGTCTCCAAAATGGAGATAATGATGAGGTGTTTCATCTTTTGAAAAAGAGTCCTAATGGTCTTTTTCTACATGCTTGACTTAAAGGGTCATTTGTTTTAAAGGCATGTTTTGTGGGCTTGTTATCTAGTCCATCATTTGTATGCAGATGTAATACATGGAGGTGTTCACAAGATGTGAAATCTATTTTTTTGGTTGAAGCAGGAGTTTAGGCCATCCAGTTGTTGTCTGTATTTCTGTTGTTGTTAACAATTGTTGTTGCCAGCTTTTCAAATAGGTATAAATGAAATTTTTGTGAAGCAGATGAACTTCACATTTGTTTGAGCCACCTTGGATCAATGATCAAAGCAGAGAAGTTCAAACTACCTTCTATGACCATTTTAGCAGAAGTTCTGTAGGAAGGGAAGGAGGAAGAGAATTCTTCCAAGGAAGACTAGCCCATCTAGGAAGGGAAGCGGTTAGAGACTTTGGTTGAGAGGCACTATGCAAGGAAAGTGTGTGGAGGCTAAAAGAAGAGGGTGTTGTTACTCTCATTTACTGTTCATATCAGTATATCAGTCTTTTGGAGACCAAAAGTTCTTTTAGTGGAAAGGCATGATTCAAAATGGATTTTGGATAAAACTCCTAAGTCTTGGTGTTCCTCACAGAGGAAAATCAAAGTCCAAGGAAGTTCCTAGAAATAGCCCCATGGCAGAGATCTTTTCATTTTGAATCTACTGCAACTTGAATGGGAAAAAATGGACTTAGGATGCAAAAGTTATCGTGGAAATAAGATGCCCTTTGTTCTTTGGTAAAAAGAAGCAAAATCCCCTAAAATGGGCAAAAAAACCCTTATAAAGGGAAATCGCATCGGAGAAGGGTCCAAGAGGTGGACTTAAGCGGAAAGGGAAGAGACCCTCGATCTCTGATCCCCGATATATTGGGTCAGAGATAGGCCTGTGTGTAATGGCGGGACCTCGGGCAATGCGATTGCGATCGCCAATCTCGGCAGGTCAACATCGACGATGGCATGAGACAAGGGACGAACCCCTAGGCCAATGCGACTTGCGATTGTGATATATCGCATCACAACGTCGCATCGTAGCGATGTAAAAGGGGCGATTACGAGCCGGACCCGATGGGTTTTATAAACATGGCCTGATAAAATTTGAGTTACGGTAAAAGGGATTTTCTGTGGATTAATGCTTTTCGATGTAAAAAACCGAAATACAAAGAAAAGATGCCTGAAGTGGTAACGCCAGACCCGAAGGGGAATTACAGCCACGATTTATAAAATTTGAGTTCCATAAGAGGGATTTTGGGTGGGCTTCAAGTGGTAAATTGTATTGGGCCAGCTCCGCTAGATCCCATACAGTGAACGACGCGTGGCTGGCACAGGAGAGAGGAAAACCGCCTTTTCAGGTGGGTAACCTCCCTACCATTAAGCCGCCCGAAACCGCATAATGATCATTGGATTAGAGATCCCGTAGATTGACAGTGGGGCTTGCGCTAGTGGCCAAAGGCAGACTCGATGTGATTATAGGGCAGATGCGATAAATTTTGAAGTCCGATAGAAGGCACTTTGTCGGGTTTTTCACATATTTCCTGTGTATTTTGGATTTTACCCAAAACACTTATGTGATGTGATATGACGCATAATGGTGGACCTGATAGGGGTTTTAGGGGTGATTGAATGGGATTTCAAGTCCGAAAATAACACCCGATAATGTATTTTGCAGACATTCTTTGTGTAATGGTATTTTCTCAATTTTTAGGTTTTTGCCTAAGAGAAGGCCCCGAAAACCTCTGTAACCACTCCAGACCCTCATGCCACGGCACAAGCGAGCATTTTTATAGGCAATGATGCATTTTGAAGCCATGGAGCCGCAGAGCTAGATCGCCAGTCGAACTGATAAGGAGCAGGAAAGTCGTAGAGGCACAAAAAGATGATGATATGCAAAGAAATGGTTGGGGTATCCAAAAAGCTGAAAAACTACCTCAAAGGAGGTAGAGAGCTCAATTGAGAGTAGTTAGAAGCAAAGAGAGAAGGAAGGCAAGCAAAAGCTAAAGCGCAGAGCAGCTTAGGGAGGTTTTCGGAGTTGCTTGGAGGTCGAGCATAATTCCAGAGAGCTGAAGGTTGCCGAGGGAGCTGGAGGACAGCTGAGAAGTCAGAGAATCCAGAGCTGAAGAGCCAGAGCTAGAACCAGAGCCGAAGAGCCAGAGCCAGAGCCAAGAGCTAGAGCCAGAGCCAGAGCTGGAGCCGAGAGCCAGAGCGAGAGCACAGAGACGGAAAGCCAAGAGCTTCAAGATCTAGGGATATGATGGTGTCTAAACCCATTGTGTTCTGTGTAAACCAATGGAGTTGATCCAGGAGCTTATAAAAGGACTTATACCATAATCTTAGAGAGCCTAGTCGAGTTGACTAGAGCTCACGGAGACATAGCCCAAGAGTTTTGGGTGAAGTCCTAATTAAATTGTTGTCTGATGTGTTTGTTTTATGGCTTCATTATTTACTGTTATATGTATTTTTATATCAACATAGGCACATCAACTTAAAGCACATAAACAATTTGAAACAAACTAGCATACACCTTATTTTCAAGCACATATTTAATTCTGTATTGTTTAATCATAAATACTTGGGAAATATTCAATCTTTGGAAGTGGGAGAGGTTCTTGTAAGTTAGACAAGAAGCCTAAGTGCCCCATTTTCAGATCAATTAGAGTAAGGTGCAAGAATTCAAGGAGTGAACAATTTCTATACAAATTAGGGTTTTGTTTTGCAAGTTTCGAAAGTCTTTCTAGCATTTCCAGTGCTGCATCTCAAAGGGACTCCATGGATCCCACATTGAAAATTAAATGTTGGTACAATAATATACCATATATTATACCCAACACATGTGTTGTAAAGGTTTTTTCGGGAAGGTCTTCTTACCTAATTTTGATTTGATGATATCCAAAATGGAGATCCAAATTCATAAAGAAACTCGGCCCATGAAATTCACCTAATAATTCATCAATAATGACTTTTTTAGTCGTTTTATTGACTTGTTTGTAATATAGGCACATATGCCATGAACCTTTTATTTTTATAACCATCACCCCTCGTGAAGAAAAATCACTTTTTCTAGGTTGAATGATGCCATCCTCTAACATTTATTAAACCATACACTCAATCCCACTCTTCTATGCATACGAATACCTATGAGTCCTAATGTTAGGTGGTATGCTTCCAGGTGGCAAATGAATACCATAGTCATTATCTTGAGTAGGTGGTGGAAGCTTAGTCATCTCTACAAATACCTTGGAATAATTGCTACTAATTTTTTTGAGATCCAGTAGGGAAGGGTATATAGATGTTAGAATATCAAATGAACATAATTGGGTAATTACACTAAGGTATGCTTTTTTAACAATTTTGTTAAGCTATTAAAGCTTATCAGTTTAGAGGGTTTCCCTTGGATGCCTACAAGCTCAATTTCCTTTCCTTTTGACAAAATCCCTTAAAAATATCCTAAAATTTAAGGACCATTGTTCTCAATAATTGAAACTATTGGAAACTTATATTACATTAGCACTACTATTTTTCATTCCAATCATGGGATTATATAGTAAATAATCCCCCATATTTAGCTTAAAACTATGGCAATTCCCTAAACATTTTATGGTGGCTCCATTAGCATTCATTACATGAAATTTTGGTGTCGGATATACTAAGTATTTAAGAAGTTTTTCCAATTTGAAATTGATGAAGTTATGTATGCTAACTAAATTAATGAACATTATTACCTGTTTGTTTTAGATATATCCTTACATTTTGAGGGTTTGTGGAATACTAATACTAACTTATATATGACAAGATATTGTTGTAGTCTCTTCTAGTTCTTCCGTAAACATTTTATGGTGCCTCCACTTGCATTCATTACATGAAATTTTGGTGTCAGATATACTAAGTATTTAAGAAGTTTTTCCAATTTGAAATTGATGAAGTTATGTATGCTAACTAAATTAATGAACATTATTACCTGTTTCTTTTAGATATATCCTTACATCTTGATGGTTTGTGGAGTACTAATAGTAACCTATATATGACAAGATATTGTTGTAGTCTCTTCTAGTTCTAGATATGATGGCTTGAATTCTTGATCTTCTTCATCTTCACAGTTTGTGTAGAATAATTTATTTTCACGACATTTATGGCCCTTACTATACTTTCTTTCACGATTGAAACATAGTCCCTATGCTCTTATTTCATCCATATGCTAAGGTTTCAACCATGTCAGTTTAGGAAGGGGGGCATTATGTTCTCTATACTTATTAGTGCCCAACTTTCTAGTAGTTATATTTTTACTTTCACCTATCCTTGCTAGAACAAAAGCATGCTCTAGGGATTTAGGTTCAAAGATGCTCACCTCATATTGGATGTGATCCTTTAAATTTCACATAAAGAGGTATAAGAAATTATTCGATAAAATGTTCCTTAACCTAAGACTTAACTTTTGGGATTGTTGAATGTGTTATGTAATTGGACATTTCTACTGAATATTTATGAATTGACTAGAAAATGTATTTCTCTTAATACCCCCAAAAAGTTCTATCAATTTTGGCATAAAAGTAGATTAAGATACAATATAATCCTTTTTCCTTTCATAAAGGCATTGATACTGTATAAACTGATCTTCTTCTAAATAGATGGCTCCTATATTTACCTTTTGTAAGGTCATCAATTGGTGTATATCGAAGTATCAATTGGTGTATATCGAAGTATTTCTCCATTTGGAATATCCATGTTATAATATCGTTACCATCAAACTTTCTCATAATTATCTTTAGAATGTAGTAGTTCAATGGTATTGGCTTCAAGCCCTAATGTTGTGGATATTAGATAGAAAAGTCATGATTATGGTTATATGATTCAATATTTGTTCTCTCAAGTTGTGATAAAATACTTGTGATTGAATTTCAACACCAAGCGTTTCTTTATGTTCATGATTTTCCTAGATATCTATATCCCTTTTATGTAATAACATGGTTTGTAAATTTTTAATTTATTTTTTCATTTTTGTCATGGATTTCTATATTTCCTCTTTGACATTTTGTATTTCTTTTCTCCTTTCTTTTCCACCGATTCTTCTTAATTTCTTCCATGACATTTGCATTTCTTCCTTCAACCTTTGTCCCATCTATCACAATTGATCCTCAAGTTGGATACCTAGTACTAGTCATCTTATATTTCTTCATGAGTCATGGATGATATTTTTTGAGGTTTAATTCGTGAAATGAATTTTTAATCACCCTTAGGAGCCACGCGAATAAATAATAATGCCTCTATTTCTCCTCTTTGTCACAAATTTTGGATAACTAAAAAGAGATCTTCTAATCAATTTTTTACCAATTGTGAGTTAATTACCATTGAAAACACTAGTTTGTAGACTCCTTGGATAACAATTGAACCCCTATAAATTTAAAATTTTGACATACAATGCTATGATATATGTTCATTACATTCTACATTTCTCACTAAAATTTGATGTTACAAGTGAAAGTTATGTTAAATTTCCCAAAGCTTGTTGATTTTTGGTGGTTTCCTAAGAGCAAACTTGTTTAGTGTGCCACTCGTCCAATTATTTAAATTTGATTATGAAATTTTCACTAGAGGTAATTTGGTATGTCCCCTTAGATCTATGAAAATTGTATAATCTTAAGTGTCCTATAAAACAAATTATAGTGAAAAGTCTATAATCACTTGTTTTTTAGGAATGTTCATAAACCCTAGCTTCTAAAAAGTATATCTAAAAAGTTATAGTGAACCATAGCACAAAAAATTTACCCGATGTTCCTTGAGATATTTCTTCAATATGATCAAAATTTTAATGAATTAATATTCCTATAAAAATAATTTTATCAAAAATTCCAAGATCACTCATATGAAATTGATTTCAGAACCATTCACAAACCCTTGGTGCCACATGGTATACTTTTAAAAGTATAAAAAAAAAATCCAAATTTAAAAGAAAATAAGATGTCCTCTCAATCAAATCAAAATTTCATAGTAAAAAAGATAAATTATAGCTAAAATGCCCACATGACTTGTTTGAAGTAATAAAGCTCTATGATCATAGCTCTTAAACGAAATGTTAATGAAAATTTCACCTTAAAAATAATAAGAGACCAATAATTAAAATTGACTTTGAGTGGGAAGCTTCCTTTTACAATAAATACAATGTATAAGAAAATATTTGATGATTCTAAGGCGAGGTCTCCTTATTATATATTTAAGAGATAAATGATACAATTATAATAAAATGGTATAAGGAAAGTTTCTATCCAACATAACAATAGAAATGTAATTATTCAATATCTATGGCTTAATAAGAGGTTTTAAGGTTAACAAAGAACTTATAAAACTTAAAATTGTGCCAAAATAATAAAATAAATAACTAAAAAGAAAAATAATAATAAAATTTACATCATCAAAAATATCTTAATATATCTTTATAACCTAAAGGTGATAGTAGCGTAAAAATAGAATTTGAATTGAGTGAAAGGAGAAAATTTTACAATTCTCATTTCCGCAGTGGGTTGAAAGGTTATAATGTATTTTTATAGCAAAGTTTGAGAATGGCCACTCATTCTTTTAAATATTTCTAATTGTAACTAAATGTCTACATAAACTTATTATTAGAAATTAATTAAACAAATAAATACAAATATTAATAACTTTTTTATACGATTTAGTCTTTAAAAAAAAAGCCACGTTTTAGTACCGTGATTTCGCTACACTACAAACGGGTCAGGATGCAATAGAGTCAAGTAAATAATAGATAATACATTTACATTAAGCAATGGACCTTGAATTTAAAAATGTGTTTTAATATAATGGATGAAATATATATATATATATATATATATATATATATATATATATATTCATTCGACGTGAATTAATTTATTTAAAAAAAAAACACGTTTTTCAAGTCGAAGGACTTTGGCTAGAAACGGGTTTTGGATGCAATGGAGTAAAGCAGTAGAATCAAGTAAATGCGACACATCTGGTAAACAAGTAGAATCATACTTCTTATTCACAGCCCGACAGAGACATGCCGCTCTTATTTTAAATGTTGTTAATGTTGTTAAACGTGTTAGAAGATAGCTTCCCACTGCCGATTTTCTAGTCCCTGCCTACCCTACATTTTCTAAAAAAGTTAAAACTTTAACATCACCTCACATAAATTGTGGAAACGAAGGAAACAAGTAGAATCATATTTCATATTCAAATCCCCACGGAGTCATGTTTCTCGTGTGCTCAATGCATCATCTTTATCCTGTTTTATATTTTAAATATCGGTGCTCAATGCATCATCTCTATCCTGTCTTTTATTTTAAATATCGGTGCTCAATGCATTTTATTTTAAATGTTATTAAAACTTTAACGTCAAAGTATTAAATGTCTTATGATAGACCCTACCACTGCATATATTCTAGTGCCTGCCCAGCCTATATTCATGCGTTGAATGCGTCATCTGTGTAATGTCATCTTCGTATGTGTTGAATGCGTCATCTGTGTAATGTCATCTTCCCATGTGTTGAATGTGTCATCTGTGTTCTCCAAATCCATATGAAGGTATTAATAAATACAATGAACACAAATCCATATGAAGGTATTAATAAATACAATTTTGAAAATAGCAGGGAAACAGAAGTTGGTGGCCGTGATGCGGGGGCCAAGAAAGAGTTTTGTTTTTCTGTGGGTGTAGCAAAACCACAAAATATGATGGTACTTGCTCCCTTGCTCGGTCCGTAGACCTAATCTGCCTTGGTAGGCCCTAATTTAGTATAATATCCTGGTTGGACTCTTGAAATTTGCCAACCCTATCCTCTTGGTGAAAGAGAGGTTAAATGTATTTGGTAAAAGAGATGTTGAATGTAACATGTCATTTTGTATTTTACTAGATTTAAGAATTAATATATACTGTTTATATATTAATAAAATTTTAAATTAATTCTAAATATTAAAATTTTAGATAATAAAATTGGTGATGACACTTATTTTCATATTGTTTCTATAATGCTTTCATTACTTTCCTACACTACAAATATATAAATAATGCTTTGAGTAATTTAAATACCAAAAAATTATTTGAAAATAAATTTCATACACCAAAACTCCATAAATATTAACAACGTTTTTATATGATTTAATGTTTAAAGAAAGCCACGTTTTAGTACCGTGATTTCGCTACACTACAAATGGGTCTGGATGCAATAGAGTCAAGTAGATAATAGATAATACATTTACATCAAGCAAAACCCCATAAATATTAATAACTTTTTATATGATTTAATCTTTAAAAAAAGCCACGCTTTAGTACCGTGATTTCGCTACACTACAAACAGATCTGAATAGAGTCAAGTAGATAATAGAAAATACATCTACATCAAGCAATGGACTTTGAATTTAAAAGTTCGTTTTAATAAAATGGATGACAAAAAAGAAGATATATGTATATATATATATATATATATATTCGACGTGAATTAATTTATTTAAAAAAAACACGTTTTTCAAGTCCAATCAATGGACTAAACAAGTAGAATGATACTTGACAGAGACATGCTTCTCTTTTCGTGTGCTCAATGTTGCTTTTTATTTTAAATGTTGTTAAAGTCCAAGCCAAGGTATTGAATAAAACATTAACGTGGAAGTATTAAATGTCTTAGGAGATAGCTTCCCACTGCCGATTTTCTAGTCCCTGCCGATATATTCGACATGAATTAATTTATTTTTAAAAAACACGTTTTTCAAGCAAGTAGAATGATACTTGACAGAGACATGCTTCTCACAAGTAGTGTGCTCAATGTTGCTTTTTATTTGAAATGTTGTTAAAGTCCAAGCCAAGGTATTAAATAAAACATTAACGTAGAAGTATTAAACTTTAACGTCACCTCACACAGCCTTGGAAACGAAGGAACGTGGTGCAATGGAGTAAGTAAATTGTCACCTTTCCCACTGCATAAATGTGTTATGATAGACCCTACCACTGCATATTTTCTAGTGCCTGTCCAGCCTACGTAGACATTTGTCACCTTTCCCATCTCTGTTCTGTTTTTTTCTTTTTTAAATGTTTTCAACACCAAGTTGCGACCCTTGAACGCGTATAGCTGCCTCACTGTGACCAAGTCCAACCTAAATTTATTTAAACTATCACTTTTGCAAACCGGACAAACATAATTTTTTTTAAATACCAACTCCAATAAACATAATTAAAAAAACCTAATCTAAACTAACTGCAATGCCGGGGTCTTTTGACATATGAACGCATTCACGCGACGGTGATTTTGTCGTACTACAAACGGGTTCCATGTATCCAAGTGATTTTAATCTTAAACCAATAAAAACCTATTTCAAAAACGAAATCGGTTATTTTGATTTCATACCAATGTCAATTATTTCCATATATACTATAATTTATTAACATGGGAAACTCTTCTCTCTTATTCGCAAGTCTCTCTCCGTGTGGAGCCTATAACCAAGGGAGAGGTGACTTTCATGGGCTGGATGCATGACGCCAAGTCAAGTTACTAAAGACAAAGTACTAAATGTAACTTCACGAGATGAAGGGGACAACACTGAATTTTGGGGGGCTGAGCAAGATGCGACCCTTGAACGCGTATAGCTGCCTCACTGTGACCAAGTCCAATCTCAATTTATTTAAACTATCACTTTTGCAAACCGGACAAACATAATTCTTGAAAATATGCTAATTCCAATAAACATATTTTTTTTAAATACCAACTCCAATAAACATAATTAATCTAAACCAACTGCGATGCGTCGGTCTTTTGACATATGAACGCTGCTGACACGACGGTGATTTTGTCGTACTACAAACGGGTCCCATGTGTCCAAGTGATTTTAATCTTAAACCAATAAAAACCTATTTCAAAAACGAAATCACTTATTTTGTTTCATACCAATGTCAATTATTTTAATATATACTATAATTTTTTAAAATATAAAAGCGGGAACTAAATATATTAAACTTGATGAAATTTAACAATGAGGAAACGTATAGAAAAACTTTGAAGTGTACACCAATGAAAGGGAAACTCTTATCTCTTATCCGCAAGTCTCTCTCCGTGTGGAGCCTATAGCCAAGGGAGAGGTGACTGTCATGGGTTGAATGCATGTGCCTTAATTTTTTTTACTTCCTCCATATCTCCATATCGAGACAAAATATTAGGCATAACTTTAATGACCTTTAATGGCCGATATTTGCAACGTATTCAATATAATTTCAATTATATAATATACGTATCAAAGTGAGATACATGAAAACTCATTTATATATAGATACGTTTGTATAGGCTCGTGTATTAATTTTTAATTTTATTTTTATTTTTGATGAAAATATATAAATCATTATGGATATATTTATAGAAGAATTTTAAATTAGGTTTATTTTGAATAGTAGTTTCATAATTTTAATTTAATTAGCCATAATTATTAGTTGGATGATAGAGATTCAATCTTCATAGAATATTTTTAGTAGTATTTAAAAATTAAAAGGTAAAATTTATCTCCAAAGTAGTTATGTGTTTTTTCTTTTTCAATTAAATTGATTAATTAAGGAAAATAATATCATATGGAATGAGTTATTGTTTTTTAGCATGTGGTATTGATCAACGATTGTATTGTATTGTCTTATGGTATTTTAACTAAGCATATGTACATATTAAAGATCTTCATCATAAAGTGGGGGGAAGCTCCATTTTTAATAATTTTGTTCTTTTACATGTATTTATGTTTATATTATTTGATTCATTTTCATAATAATAATAATAATAATAATAATAATAATAATAATAATACATTTTTAATATATCAAGGAATAAGTGTTTTCCTTCCTATCAACATTTAGTATGCATTTGATTTATATCTTGCACTAGTATATACTAGCAATTATACCAGATATTGCAAAGGAGACGTTGTAAGACATAAACTCGAAAAACATTGTGACATATAAAGAATTATTGAAGATGAAAATTAGTAAACAAAATGTCTCTCAAAAGTAGAAGATAAAGAGAAAGCACTTACATAATGCCAAATTGACAGATTTTCCCACATAGATTGCCTCTTAATCTTCAAAGATGGTCTTTCAAGGTCTAGTAACAAATATTTGATAGATTTTGAAAAAATATAGGTAGTAGATGACACTAGATAAGCTAAATAAAATAATATTAATTCATGAAGAATATGATGGCTATATTTCCAAATGTAAATTTGCATCACAACCTCACAAATTTCACACATCATCACATAATAGATGAAAATGATCCAGACATCAGCACCGAATTATTCATAAGTTTTGGTGTAGAATCTGCAACTTCGAAAATATCTACATTCATCATTTTCATGAAGTGCCAACATATCACACTTGATTGACCAGAAAGTCACAATCAATCACAATGTAAAACCCATCTACCCTAGGCTGAAAGAACCAAATGAGTATTGTAGAATAAATAGCACGACATTTATCCTCAGTGTTTATTTAATCAGGAGCTTCTGATGTATCTCACTAGCAACCAAATAAAATTAGATTCCATGATGGACATTTCCTTTGTCATGGAAAAGGAATAAAGAAGAATGGATAAACCAGAATGCACGCTCTCATGGTGGAAGCACATATGGATCAGAAGCTTTCAAAATTTCATTATTTACATGTAGTTGGCAATCTTAAATAGAGCACCCATATTGGAATTTATTTAGAGAATGAATGGATCAAGTCCAAGAAAATGTGTCTATGTGTAAAAGAGGTGAAAAGAACATAGGCCACTTACTGATATTATATCCTTACTAAAGGGAAATTTGGACTTGAAATGGATGGTTTGACAAGGATAAAGGACTATGGACAAGGAGGTTATGCTGAAGAGTGCCTTAAAAATTGGTAGAAAAGCTTAGATCTCAAAGGGCTTCCTCTAATAGTATCATGGGGAATCTGGAAAGATAGAAATGTCAAAATACTTTTCAATGTCCCTTCCAAGGAAAATCAATCTTCTGAAACTTCGAATCTTTTTCATCAACCACTACACATAAAAAGTTGATTCGTATTCCTATGGACAAATCTAGAACATGGGGATTACTTTGATGGATCTAGTCAAAGTACCCGAAAAAATGAGAGCCAAAGGTGTTCCCTATCTCAAATTATCAATAACTCTAATTGTATCAAATTTAAAATAGATTTAGGTGAGGATCAAATATCTACACCGAGCTTATTGCCCTAACAATACTCTTAAAACTAGAATCCCACAGTAGCAATTAAAAAATACAAGTGTTTGGCGACATTTTTGTTAGATAGTACACACGAGATCATATTATACCAGGTTGGAGCACACATGGCAGATTTGGGCACCTTCCATTACAACAGCATTACACAAATCCATGCCACGTTAAATTCCAAACAACATAATGATCTGTAGGTGAGAATGCAACAATAAATAGTGTAGAAATTTTTCAATAATTTAACACATATTCAACAGAGATTATCCTGATCATGTACTATTGCGGAATACATGCACAATACATAAGCTCCTCTACATTGATCATCAATATAGCAGCATCAATAACAATAAAACATCAAGAGCATTCACACATTAACACAGTATGTATCCCGGGGAAAGCATCTCGCTAAAAACCCCAACTATCTGTATATTAATGATTGAGAACATGTAACATCACAAAGTACAATGCTTATCACAAGCAATCCAGTACCAGCTCCACCTGTTACACACAATACAGCTCAGATCTGATCTCCAAATCTATTCCACTGCTTGCCTGCCTCCACTGCTCAATACCTGCTCAAGAACTGATGAGAATGGCTTACCAAACTCGTTTTTCACCTGCAAATAGTCACTCACACAATGTTGGACGTGAGCACAAGCTACAATACTGGGCAAATACGTGAGCAAACTCATTGGCATACTCAATCCCTTGATTGTGCAAGATCTGGTGCACAACTATAGTCACAACTGATAGCAATCTGATTCTCTACCACCTGTCCCTGTTGAACTGAACATGCACTGACATGCAACTGAGTTAACTGATGTATTCATTAGTTGCATCATGAGTTAATAATTAGTTTAACAACTCATCATTAGTCTATTTGCAGTTAGACTAATTACAACTAGTTTAACTAAGTCAAACTAAACACAACTCCATCAACTCCACAATCAACTCCACCAAACTCAACTGATTGAGTTCTAACTGAAGTCATGCATGCAACAACTCAACTCACTCACAAGAAAAGCGTATTTCCTTCTAACAGCTGCGTGTTCCACCTCTGTAGCTCAAACTGAAGTGCTCCAAGAGAATAAGATCAAGTTTATAATCCAAATATTATTATGAGATAATAATATTTGACTTTTCTATTTTTGACAGCCAGTCTAAAAATAGACTTGATCACTCACACTATGACCAAAAATAGAAGTCCATCTATTTTTCCCAACTTGACCAATCATCCATAAACAGCAACCTGCAATCCATAGACATGATCCATATGTCTAAAAATAGACATAGTCTAAAAATAGACTTGCGCCAAAAATAGCCTGCGGGCCCACTTAGTGAAGGCGACTCTTTTCACTAAGCTCCATCATCTTGTTGCAATCTCAACACTCCCTCTCGACAAGATATGGATTATCAGCAACCCCTATCCTGCCTCGGTGGTACTCGAATTTTCTCCTGGTGAGAACCTTCATCAGAATATCAACATCCTGAACCTCCGTTGGAATGTACGAAAGTAACATGATCCTCCGCTGCACACAATATCTGATATGATGGTACCCGATGTCAATATGTTTAGATCTTTCATGAAATACAGGATTAGCTGAGGGTTTAAAGCAACTCTGGTTATCACAGTAAATCACAGTAGGATCCAAATGAGAACCGAACAAACCAACCAGGATCTTCCTCATCCATATAGCCTCGCATGTAGCCAAACTTGCTGCCATATACTCGGCCTCCGCTGAACTGAGTGCCACGGATCTCTGCTTCCTGCTGTACCAAGAAACTGTTGTCGATCCGATACTGAAGACCCCTCCTGATGTGCTCTTTCTGTCCGTTGGGCTCCCTACCCAATCTGCATCCATGAAGCCACATAGCTTCACCTCATCCTCCTGTCTGTACCACAAACCATATCCCGATGTGCCTCTCAAGTAGCGAAATACATGCTTGCCAGCCTTCCAGAAGAGCTTGGTAGGCTTAACCATAGCTTGTGAAAGTTGGTTAACTGCATAGCATATATCGGGTCGTGTATTGACCAAATACATCAGCGACCCCACCAACTGTCGGTAAACAGTGGCATCCACTTCTTCTCCCGAAGTGGCATCCTCCTTCCTCCAACCTCCAGGAAGAGGAGTATCAACAGGCTTGCAGCCATGCATGTTGAACTTCTCCAGTATCTCCCAAGCATACTTGCCCTGAGAAACAAACAGTCCACCACTGCGCTGCCATATTTCCAATCCTAGGAAATAGTGAAGGAGGCCCAAATCCTTCATCTCAAACTCTGTAGCAAGATCCTTCTTGCATGACAGTATCAACAGCTCATCACCCGTTAGAATCAAATCATCAACATACAATACAATGATAAGCAACTTACCCTCCACCACAATCTGGTATATGTTCGGATCCGCCTCGCTCTTGGAGAATCCAAGTCCTGTGAAATAGCTGTCTATCCGTGTGTACCAAGCACGTGGTGCTTGCTTCAACCCATACAGCGCTCTCTTGGTTGAAGACCTCAAAGCCTTCGGGTTGCTCAATGTACACCTCCTCCTCAATGACTCCGTTGAGGAATGCAGTCTTCACATCCATCTGATGAATGTGCCATCCCATCTGCGCTGAGAGAGCAAGAATCGTCCGTATGGAAGAATACCTTGTGACAGGTGCAAAGGTCTCCTCATAATCGATCCCCTTAATCTGTGAAAAGCCTCGGGAAACAAATCTTGCCTTGTACTTCTCCACACTCCCGTCAGCTGCCTGCTTAACTTTGTAGATCCATCTCGAACCCACCACTGATTTCTCTTCCGGTCTAGGAACAATCTCCCATGCACTGTTTCTGACAATAGAATCATACTCTTCCACCATGGCGTCTACCCATGCGGGATCCTCCACAGCTTCCTCGAAAGAGGATGGCTCAGTCACAACACACTTGCTCATAAGAGCCATGTATCTAGTGTACCGATCAGGTGACTGTCTTTGCCTGCGTTGGGCTCTAGGTGGTCCTACAACTTTCTCTGCATCTTGAGCCAGTCGCTCAGCTTTTGTCAAGCACTTTCGCCCTCTGATGGTTGGCACTGCATGAGTGGTCTCTTCCACTCCATAAACCTCGTCCTCTGGTTGATCCACGTGCTGAAGCTCATCCTTAGGAACTAATAGCTCCTCATCTGCATGCAAGTGTAGCTCCCTCTCAAGAAAACACTTCATGGCTTTCTCCTCCTAAAATTTTATATCCCGTCGCACAACAGTTTTACCACTGTCTCGCAAATACACATGATAGTTGTGGGGCGTATCAGTGTACCCCAAAAATATCCCAACCTCTGCGGTCGGCTCCAACTTCTTCCTGGCATCCTTCGTCACATGCATGTAAACGTTAGCACCAAAAATCCTCAAATGAGAAAGATCAGGCTTCTTACCAGAATAAGCCTCCTCGGGTGTGCTCATGCCAAGTATCCTATGAGGACAACGGTTCTGCACATAAATTGTTGTATTGCATGCTTTCACCCACAACTGAAAGGGTAGGCCCTGATCATGCAACATTTCCCGTGCAACACCCACGATCGTTTTGTTCTTCCGCTCAGCTACCCCGTTCTGCTGTGGGTTATGGGGAGCTATGAGCTCTCTACGAATCCCTTCTGCCTTGCAGAAATCCTTGAACTCGTCCGAGATGTATTCAACACCATTATCGCTCCTAAGAGCCTTCACCTTCTTCCCCGACTCCTTCTCGACCAGTGCTTTGAATTCACAGAACTTTGAATATGTCTCGCTCTTCTTCTGCATGAAGAAGATCCAGCACTTACGAGAGAAATCATCAACAAAAATCACATAATACCTGTGTTTTGCTGTCGAAGCAACTGAGAAAGGTCCACACATGTCTGTGTGAATTCTCTCAAGGATCGTCGTGGCGCGACTATCCTTCTCGTGAAAGGTAGCTTTCACAAACTTCCCCAAAGTACACCCCTTGCACTGATCTGACTGCGCAAGTGTGCCTTTAGGAAGCCCTGTAGTGATCTCCTGCAGTATCTTCAAGGCTCCATGGTGAAGGTGACCCAATCTCCTGTGCCACAACTCGCCATCATCCCAGCTCACCAATCCTTCTTCCTTGCCTGCCATTGTTGCGCATCCATCTACATGCAACTGATAAAGGTTCCTCACTCAAACCTCTATCTTTCGGGTCTCACCAGTTGTCTTGCTGCGCAGGAAGGCCTTTCCCTCGCTGAAAACAACATCATACCCCTTGTCTTCTAACATCGCCACTGAGATGAGATTCTTCTTCAATCCTGGAACATGCATGACTTCCTTCAAGACAAAGGGTTTACCAGACTACCTCTCAAAGGAAATGGTACTGATACCGGTCACACTGTATCTACCATCATCGCCCATCTCGATGTGCACTCCAAGATCTTTGTCCTCCAGATCAGAGAACAAATCTCTATCTCCCGTCATGTGAAAAGACGCACCACTGTCCAAGAACCACACTGATCCCATCACACTTGAAACCAAGCATGCGATCAATGAAAAATCAAGCTCAAACTGAGAAGCTAAGGCCTCTCCCCCTGCAGATCCAGCAGCTTGCTTGTTCTTCTTCTTCTGCGGACAATTTGTGGCATAGTGTCCGTGCTGGTGACAGTGAAAACACTTCACCTTGGACATATCCTGCTTCTTACCTTTTGCACCAGACTGAGAAGCTTTCTTGCTCTTCCCTTTCTTTGCTTTGGTAGCCAAAGCACAATTCACTTCATCAGATACCTTTGATGAAGATCCATTCTCATCCTTATTGTTACTAAGTTTATCCTTGAGCGCCAGGTTGCTCTTGCTTTGGAATAACATTCGCAATCCGTTGAAAGACATTTCAACAACACTGTTGCAAATTCGAATTCCACCAGCACCAACTCAACTGCCTCGGATCTAAGATTCGTGAGAACAAAATATTTCTCGTACAGAGATTGACTGTATGGGCTTTTACCGGATATTTCACCTTCCAAAGGAAGGATGAATCCAGAGGCTACCTGGCCCGATTACAGGCTCTACCTAGAGAAATAGAATGTAAACACTTCCTGAATAGTAGATCTGATGATCAACAACTCCGATACCATGTAGAAATTTTTGAATAATTTAACACATATTCAACAGAGATTATCCTGATCATGTACTATTGCGGAATACATACACAATACATAAGCTCCTCTATGTTGATCATCAATATAGCAGCATCAATAACAATAAAACATCAAGAGCATTACACATTAACACAGTATGTATCCCGGGGAAAGCATCTCGCTAAAAACCCCAACTATCTGTATATTAATGATTGAGAACATGTAACATCACAAAGTACAATTCTTATCACAAGCAATCTAGTACCAGCTCCACCTGTTACACACAATACAGCTCAGATCCGATCTCTAAATCTATTCCACTGCTCAATACCTGCTCAAGAACTGATGAGAATGGCTTACCAAACTCGTTTTTCACCTGCAAATAGTTACTCACACAATGTTGGACGTGAGCACAAGCTACAATACTGGGAAAATACGTGAGAAAACTCATTGGCATACTCAATCCCTTGATTGTGCAAGATCTGGTGCACAACTATAGTCACAACTAATAGCAATCTGATTCTCTACCACCTGTCCCTGTTGAACTGAACATGCACTGACATGCAACTGAGTTAACTGATGTATTCATTAGTTGCATCATGAGTTAATAATTAGTTTAACAACTCATCATTAGTCTATTTGCAGTTAGACTAATTACAACTAGTTTAACTAAGTCAAACTGAACACAACTCCATCAACTCCACAATCAACTCCACCAAACTCAACTGATTGAGTTCTAACTGAAGTCATGCATGCAACAACTCAACTGACTCACAAGAAAAGAGTATTTCCTTCTGACAGCTACATGTGCCACCTCTGTAGCTCAAACTGAAGTGCTCCAAGAGAATAAGATCAAGTTTATAGTCCAAATATTATTATGAGATAATAATATTTGACTTTTCTATTTTTGACAGCCAGTCTAAAAATAGACTTTGATCACTCACACTGTGATCACTCACACTATGACCAAAAATAGAAGTCCATCTATTTTTCCCAACTTGACCAATCATCCATAAACAACAACCTGCAATCCATAGACATGATCCATATGTCTAAAAATAGACATAGTCTAAAAATAGACTTGCGCCAAAAATAGCCTGCGGGCCCACTTAGTGAAGGCGACTCTTTTCGCTAAGCTCCATCATCTTGTGGCAATCTCAACAAATAGACAGTAAGGGCACATCACAAATTTTAGTATTCCAGCAGTAAGGGCACATGCATGCATGTATGAAACAACCATAAATAGTATAGGATAAGTTTATCATTATAATTCATGTTAAAGATAAGGTGCTAAAGCTATATGAGGCAGTTCTGTTTTATTTTTCAGTCTTTCTGAATTCATTTTTTATCAGTTAGATAGAGTGCAGAACCAGATATGTAAGAAATATATCTATTTTTATGAACCATGGGTGTCACTTATATGAGAGAGTGAGAGTATGGATCTGTAATAGAGTTAGATTTAGTTCTTAAGAAAAATCCTTTCTAGCAAAAGTTTTAGCAGATTTTTATTCAGGAGTATTGGAATAGCAGTAACAAAGGATTTTGACATTGATCTATGTGTTCCAATGTATGTATTCCAACTGTGTTTATAGATTATAGTGACATTAAGATTGTAGTTTTGATTAGCCTTTAAAGTTAGACAATGTTAGTTTCCATTAGAAGAAGAATCTGTTTACAATGCATTAGACAAATTCATAATGGTATGAGAGAGGTTTGTTGAAACCTTCTAAAAATCGTTGAATAGATAGTAGGATTGCTCTCTATGAAAGGGAGTTATCACAAGGCTCTGAGGGTGAGATTTTGTGATCCATGCTTGAGAAAAGCACACTGAAGTTGTGATCAGGTACTTGTCAGGTTCTTTGTTAGGCTACTAATCCATTTTAAGTTTTGTTTAGGTGATATTATGATGCAGCAATATGGGTACAATCAATCTCAAATACAACGACACCTTGGAAGGTCCCTCTTAACTTCATCCCAAGGAAGTCTCGGGTAACCAACCGAGATCCATCGTAACTCTAGGTCTACCAAGCACTTGGAGGGATCAAATCTATTTTTCACTCTAAAAGAGGTTTTCAACTAAATATATTCAATCCCTCTTGATGCTTGATAGATATAGAGTTAAGATGGATCATGAATATGGAGGTGGAAGAGCTTGGTATCCCAAAAATAGATATGTTGAAATCAAAAAGATCATGAAAAGAAGATTTAGATTGGGAAGATTTCTGAGGTGGAAGGGGTGCCTCTTTACCTTGAAGTTCAACTAGAAATCCTAGGTGGATAATCTATACATTACCAGAGGGAACAGAGTAAGTTGGTGCTCCAACTATTTCCTTTCAAGTAAGCCACCCTCCTAAAACGTTCCCTAGTTATGTTTCACTGATGTCTTCCATTATTGAAACAAAACCTTCTAGTAACAAAGAGGTAGTAAGGAAGAAAGTACTTCAAAATACCATGATGGAGGAATACATCTCCTCTTAAAGAATGACGGGTAGGAGATAGTGTCAAGAATAGTGGGGAAGTCAGTGTTTGACTCTATGTTGTTTTACAAGGATAAGGCTGCAACAGATAGCAGCATAGAAAATTTCAAAGCTTGGCTTGTTGCTACAAGGTCCTCCCATTAAAAAGGAGCTATGAGGAGACTTTGTCTCTTGTTACTAAATGTACCTCTAACAGATTACTATATCTTTCACAACAACCTTCCATTTTATTTTATATCAAATTTATGTAAAGACAACATTCCCTAATAGGTTGGTTGAGGAGGTATATGAATAAACCAACAAAGAAGCTTTTAGGTGAATAGACTTGAAACCCATATTTGCAAGTTGAAAGACTTTTATGGGTTGAAACAACCACCATTTGCATGGCACTCCAAGATCAATGAGTAACTTTCAGATTTGGGTTTCACTAAGATAGGTGTAGATTCTAATTTTTACTATTTGGTTGTCATTCAAATATTCTTGTTTTAGTCCTATATGTAGAAAATATTAAACTCACAGTAAGTTCTAAGATATTCACAAAATGGTGAAGGGAAAAATTGGCAAGACAATTTTCGATGAAAGACATTGGCATGATGCATTACTTGGTGGCTCTAGGGGTGTAGAAAAGTGCAGATGAAGTGTTCCTTGGATAGAATAAGTATGTAATTGAAATTCTTAGAATATTTCAAATGATGGACTGCAAAACCATGGTTAGTTCCCTAATATGCAATTGAAATTTTGAAGATATTTCAGATGATGTACTACAAACCCACGTCTACTCCCCTACGGTAGTAAATCTATTGTACTTTGTTGATTCTAATTCAGATTTGATGAACATCTGTGTACAGGGAATTGATAGGTTCCCTCTTGTACTTAGTTAACATAAGGCCTAACATTTGTTTTGCAATCAACACTTTCAATACATGGTGTAGCCTAGGCAAGTTCATTGGGTTGCCACAAAACACAATCTCTAATACTTGAAAGGGGGAAGTGCATTTTTCAGTTAGATATATTAGTGATGGAGAGGTGGCATGACAAGGTTTCCAAAATTCTGATTGGGCAGATAGTGCTCATGACACAAGTAACACTTCAAGGCGCTCTTTCAGTTTAAGTTCAACTACGGTTTCTAGGTTCAACAGTTAACAAAGTACAAAATTATGCAGCACTCAATTGAGCATAAGTAGAATATATGGTTGTGAAGACAACTAGTTTTGGAAAGTTACTAACATAGTTGACAAATCAAAATTTGGATATTTTTATAACAATCAAAATTGTATAAAACTCTCTAAAAATCTAGTTTTTCATGATCAATCCCCACACACTAGGATCAAATAGTATTTTACTAGAGAAAAGAGTTCATAAATGAGCTGTGGTTATTCAACACATTCCAACATATCAGCAAGTACCTGGTATTTTGACTAAACCTTTGGCCAAAGGGAAGTTAAAGATGTCTTGGATTGGTGGAGAACACTTTTCTTGATAAGAGGGACTCTTAAATAGTCTTCTTCTGATCATCTTCTACTAGGTTGAAGCACAAATGGAAATTATCAGCACCTTTTTTTACAACAACATTACATAAAGCCATACAATGGTAAATTTCATACAACATAATGATCATATTTGATCAATATACTAGGATGCAACATGAAAATGCATTGTGGGCATATTACTAATTTTATTATTCCAGTAGTGAGTGTGCATGCATGAATCAACTATAGATAGAATAACATGAGTTTATCCTTACTCTTCATTTTAGATATAAGGTGATAAATTTATATAAGGCAGTTCTGTTATATTTTTAAGAGTCTTTGTAAATTCGTTTTTGTATCCAGTAAATAGAGTACAGTTCTTGCCTGCACCACAATCTCTTACATGGAGATCCCAAGATCTAAGAAATAGATACATTTTTGTAAACCTAGACACATACTAATATCTATAAGAGAAACGTTTAGGGTACAAATGATCTAGGTGGATGTTGGTGGCCACCCACCTATCCCATTTGGACCCCCACAACTGTTTCTTTCAGTTTTTCAATTTCCTTATTTGTAGCACAATTTACTATTTTTAGCATTTTTTTGTGTCCTGAACTTTCAGAGCTGTTTTGAGGCCATAAACGACGTTTTTTGGCAAATCTGAAAGCAACAGGGGTCCATGGTCCAATGTTGCTTTTCCCAAACGTGTAATGCTTAGATAGATCTTTCTAATGAGCCATTGTACACATCAAATGAAGATTGGGTGCCAAAGTTACGACCTCGGGAAGTTGATGTACCAACTTACCCAAAATGGGGTCCACAATTTGGCATTTCATCTTCTAGGGTTAGGTTTTGGGATGTTAAGGGTTTTCCATTGTTTCTCAATAATAAATAGGCCTTCAAGCATCATTGTAACACAGTTCAGAAGCATGTAGCCACCACATCTCTTCTCAGAGATAAGCTAACATCGCCCTAGCTAGGTTATTTCCATTTCTATTTGTAAGCATATTTCAGTATTTTACAGTAATGAAATGAAGCATTATTTTTGCTACATCTCTATATTTATGGTTATCTCTGTAATTTTTTGTGTTCTTGTTTAAATATGTATCAGTGGTATCAGAGCAGTCTTGTTTTTCTCTATTTTTCTTTGCATGTCCCCAACAAGGTTGGGATATAGGTGTCGGTCGGATAAATCGTTCTTGCGGACAAGACCGATCTCCCTAGTATCAACATATATATAGCAACAAGCAGGACAAGAAAATCTACCTTTCTCTAAATATATTGCAATTCATTAATAAAAAACTAAGAGGTGTTTTAGACCCTACCTTAAGTCCAACACTAGTTTGTGGCAGCCACACTTCGACTATCTAAACGAGTTTCCTTTTGAGAACTTGCAATCACAAACAAGCATACATCAAATAACACCTCAATAGCTAATATAATAAATCATATTTGTCATGGTGATTAAGGAATCCATGAAATAAACCATAAGGCACAACTTATTGAGAAAAATAAACTTGATTGTATTAACTTTGAAAATAGAAGAACTTTACAACCTTTGGTGCCTTGATGTTATACAAGCTCTTCCTAGGGTCCAAACAGGAATCTCCTCTACTTTGACAAGCCTCACACTCTTCCTAATGAGATCAAAAGAGGTATTTAATCTCTCTTCTCAAGCTCAATTAGGAAGACTAAATTCCAACACCATTTCACCTCAAAAATATTCAGCTTTCAACCTCCTCAGTAACTAGCCCAATGCTTCATTTTATAGTGCAAAGGAAGGAGGTTACATGTCCACCTATGAAGGGATAGAGTCCTCCTTCAAAGGGATAAGCTCCTGACATCAAGGGGTTAGCTCCTTAAGGTATGGAATGCATGAACCTTAAAGGAGCGAACTTGCCACCTCAATATTCCTTCTAGAAGCTTCCAGAAATGACTCAAAGTGAGTTTTTAAGAATGTACTTGTGCCTTTTTTACTTTTACGGGGGTCCACACCCATTACACAGAAACGGAGCAGTCAGGTATGTAGGGGACATGACCAGTAGGTGCGGGACTGCAGGTAACGCTAGGAAAAAGTGCGGAACCAGAGTTTTAGAGACTTTTAAGAGATTTCTCTTATTTTTCAAGGCTTGACATGAAGAACTAAGGTTTAGGACTTGCAAAGGAGGAAAGTATGAGTGGTGATAGAATCACACCAATTGCAAAATGTCATGGTGACAATATTTTGTGCAATAGATTACCCCTTAAAGTGCAAAGTCTGTAATAGATGAGGATAACATTTGTCATCTAAGAAGAGTGAAGTACTTGATCATTTCAAGGATCATCCTGTGGACATCCTGGTCGGAACCTGTAAAAACATTCAATACAAAATATATATATGTGAACATATCATCGCTGAGGTAGGAATATGAATGATTTTGTAATACATCATAGGTATAGACATATGTAGACACAGTATGGGCGCAGCCATCTGTTTATGAATAGTCCACTGTATAATGAATAACCAAATTCCTTGTATCCTGGATGGTGGAAACTAGATCCAGGGTCTTGATTTCTGCATCTCGAACTAGTACGATTCTATCCATGTGAATGAATGTGTCGAAGTCGAAAATGGTAGAAACCACTTGATTACCAGTCAATGATGTGAACTGTTAACAAGTGTGAGAGAAACCACCAGTAATGTCAATGGCTCTCAAAGTACTCAATACAATCCATGAAATGTGAATGGATGAGCTGATGTCGAACATGTCATAGAATCCTTTGATCGAAGGTCAATGATGCAACCTGTCGTCGAAGGTGAGAAACCTAACATTGAGGCATGTAGATTCCAAGGTATTGACATTTTCTAGATCATCTTTCTAGATAATGAGCTGAAGTCGATAGAAAGCGATCCGTCGTAGGCAAGCCCACAATACGAAATCATAGATCAAGTTTGAAGAAATATATTTGGCAAGGACTAACTCAAGGATGGTCAAGATGGATGACAGATATTTTGTAGATGAATGGTTTATTTGAACTGACCTCTTGAACACATAACAACACTGCAGATGATTTGGTGACAATTGACCCAAAGCTAATACCCATAAACTGACTAAAGACTTTCAATATGGTTTGATTAACTGTTAGGCAAAGGATTTCCAACCCAGGTGAACAAAAGTGTCGTGTTCAAGAGTGGTTGACTTCTTTTAAAATACAAAGTATAACAAACAAGTTCATTTTTCTCTCTTTTCCACCACCATTTTTGGCAAGTACCTCTTTATTTTTGACAAGCTGAGGAGGATAACATTTGCTTGGTTATAAGCTCATCCTTTAGATGAATCCAACTTAGTTTAAAACTTGAACCCTAAGAAGGAGTGGTTCATTCCTGTTTAAAATTGAATAGGTCCTTTACTGTTAAATTTTAATGAGTCCAGTATAGGAGAAACTCGGTGTTTTTCAATTTTAGGGAGTTAGAAGAAAAACTTAAGAAAACTCCATGGTTGTCCTTTTTCGTAAATTTGTGTCTCCCAAGCCTGAAAAAGTATAAAATAATACTTGAGAGAACCGCTTGACCATTACGATCAAGGAATACTTTTCATAATTAGTGTCTCTGATCCGAAAAAGTAAAAAAGTGATCAACGACACGTCATTTTATAACCAATATCGAACTTGAAATGACAAAAGCCCAGCAATCTTTTCATGTTTCTACGGTCAGAAAAGAGATGTAAGTGGACTCTCCTTTCAATTCTGTTTTAATGAGCTTAAAAAGAAAAACTCAGAAATCTTTTCATATTTTACGAGTTAGAAAAGAGCTTAAAGAGGGCTCCAATGTTTTTTGTTGAAAATGATCAATTTTCCCTGAAAAATCTAATATTCTGCACAAAAATTCAAACATTACTCATACCTGTTACAATAAATAAAAATGCATCAAAAAGTTATCTTTTTAAAGTGAAAAATAAACAAATTGAAAATTCAATTATTCAAAAATGCTTATAAATAGGGCTTTTGTAAATTCATTTTTACCGTTTGACTTCAGAGTGAGAAGAGAGATTTTGGGTAAGAAACTTCCTGTGAAGATTGCAGAAAATCCATCTGTTGGAATCGAAAACCATCAGCTCTAGGTAATCCACATCATCTTTATCTTGCATTTCAACCATTTTCATTTCGTTTTTAGGCTTCCATTTTGATTTTTAGGAAAAATTAGTTTAGAAAACCGCTCGCGAGGGTCCACAGGCGCAACATGTGAACCTGCGGACCCCGACTTTTTTCTACAAAGGAAAGAGCCAGAGTTCCGCACCTATTGCTTGGGAAGAGTGTGGACCTATGCACTGTCCCTAACTAGCGGGTGCGGACCCCACGAAATAGGTTTTAAAACTTCAATTTTTTCCATTTCCGCCCAAAAATTTTTGAACTAAAATGTTCTAAACTGTCGTTTTTGCAATGTAGGATATACAAAATGCTCATTTGGCAGGAATGAAAGCACAAAGATGTGGACCTTGCCACAATAAATCATCAACCCTCATTGGATGCATTGAGAGCATGCAGACTATTTAAATTCTGGGCCATACTTGGAATGAGGGCCCAAGTAGATTTTTTGCAATGGCTAGTAGACAGGTGGAATATACAGGACTAGTGTTTCATTATTGGTGGCCATAGGCTCAAAATCAAGCTAGAGGACATTTATTTCCTGACTGGTTTTCCCAAGAGAGGTGAACGATTATCTCTATTTGGGACTAGGTCAGGTGGCAAGTCTGTCGATAGTCTCTGACTAGAGTTTTGTAATGACCAAACAAAGGACAAAGGGATCGATATCAAAACTATCTCCCATCCTGAACTTAAAGTGATTGCATTTACTGTCACCAGACTCTGCGAAAGCGCAACATTGCATGTAGCTACCGGATCCCAAATGCGTATGGGAGTAGACTATTATCGAGGCACCATCTTCAACTGGTGCGAAGCTGTGTTGGCGAATGTAAAAGGCCAACTAACTAGAGCAAAGAATGGACAACTAAAAAACTTTGGATATGGTTTCCTAGTTGTGAGCTTTGGTCTAGAGAGGGTTCCGATGTTGGTCCCACAGCAGCTTTCCGTTGGAGTTGGACTTCCTCGAGAACCTAAGCTAATGCATTGGGTTGCAGTTATGGCCCGTCATCCTGAGGAGGGTTCAGAGGTTGTTCGATTTCCGCCTGAGTATTTTCATTGGTTGGAGAACCAAATTTTCGCGATTCAGGATTTTCCATATGCTGGAATGGATTATCATGATGACCCAGACATGACTCTTCCATCAAGAGAGTAGTGGGATGATTGAGGTAAAATCATTCTCAATATTTTATAAGTTTTAACTAATTTTTTCTTTTTGTTTTTAAATCGTCCAAAACTGATAATACAAGTTGCAGATGCAGATGTGGGTCCACAACGACCACCCTCTCTCCGGCCCTATGAGAGGAGACACCCAGCTGCAGCAATACCGGCCCCATGAGACGAATCTATAGAGACCCTGACCGAATTGGAAAATCATTTAGAGCATTTGACAGCAGATATTCCAGAGACTAGCATAGATGATATCCCACTTAGGTTACAGCGCTATGTGATTGGGGTCCCAGAACCTTTCATGAGGTTCCTTTGTAGGGTGGCTCGAGCAATGGTTTCTTATCGTGATCATCACTAGTGATAGGATGATCGCCTTTGTAGACTCATACGACATTTTTGCTTTTTGTACTATCATTTTTGCCAATCATAAGGTGTTTTTCAACCTATGATCGAAGACAATGTATATTTGACGCACTTCTATGCTATGTTATATCACTATTACTAGCTATCTTGTATAACATGTTATGGAATGTTTTTAAATTTACTATTTGATTATTACAAATGTTTATTTAACATTCGAGAAGCAATTGCATCTGCTAATGTATTTAAATATCTTGGAATATGTTGATATTCGATATAGTCAAATTCACGTTCCAAGAGATGAACTATCAAAAATAATCTTAATAACACTGGATTTCTAATGGCATAAACTCTGTTAAGCTGCAATACAACGAGTTCAGAATCTAAGCTAACAATCAAACTCTGAATGCCAAATGAGATGGATTCAGATAATAACTCAATCACTACACTATACTCTGCAATGTTGTTCGTTGTTTGACCGGGGCTTACCCCATGCATAGATACCAACTCATTAGAGGGTGAATAGATAACCCAAGTTGTGGAAGAAATGTTCCATGTATTATGACAAGCACCATCAACAAAACCAATGTATGTTTGAAGAGACGTCAACATCTGCAATATCAAGAGTAAAATTAAGATAAGCAGGAATAATGATAAAAACACTCTCTAAACTAGGCACATTTTTCTAATCTAAAGCACACCAGCTAGAAAGAAACTAATCCAACTAAAATCTCCACACCTAGATTTAAGCATAATATCTCTTTAGATAAAGACCATTTCTGGGTTTACCCAAAGAGACACTGTCAAAATCTACCAATTCATAGGCCCCTTTGGCCAGCTTTTGCTTAACAACACAAGGACCATGCCACATAGGTACAAATTTTCCAACCCCTAGCTTATCAGTTGCTTGATCGTATAGTAAGACTAGGTCTCCTTTCGAAAAATTACGAGGTGTAACATTTCGATCATACTAAGCTTTAATTCGTTTGGCATGAGTTTCGATTGCTAATGCAACATCACGTTGATTCTCATCTAGCTGAGCTAAGTACAACAAATGTTTCTCCTCTTCGGAAGTGGCTGGGAGTAATTCTATGGCTATTTGCAATGACGGAATTTCACATTCAATGAGTAACACAGCCTCCAAACCATAAACCAGTTGAAAAGGAGTGAAACCAGTTGATGTTTTTACTGAGGTTGGATACGCCCAAAGTGCTGAAAATAACATGTTATGCCAATTGGACCTATGAATGCCAATGATTCATCGGATCATAATGACTAGAACTTTGTTGATATCTTCAACCAGACCATTAGCCTGTGCGTAATATGGAGTAGAACTATCGTGACGCAGGCCAAGTTGATCTGTTAGTTCAATCATCATGATGTTTCGAAAATGACTCCCATGATCGATAATAATCGCTTGAGGAACACTGAATCTAGTAATTAAATGATTGAAAATGAAATTTGCAGCATTTTTTCCGTCTACCCAAAATATAGGCATCACCTCGGCCCACTTAGTAAAATAATCTACCGCAAGGATGATATACGCATGCGCCCCGGCCGAGTGAGGGTTACATGTAACAAAGTCAATACCCCACTTTGCAAAAGGATCGACAGCGATTATAGGGTGGAGAGGAGGAGGTGAAGCATGCATCTTTCGATCAAAAATTTGATAATTGTGGCATTTTCGGACCACATAGATACAATCTTTAAATAAAGATGGCCAGAAATAACCAGCACGCAATATCTTTTGGGTTGTGGCATACCCAGACATATGACCGCCACATGCTCCAGAGTGACAGTCATGTAGAACCTTTTCAGCGTCTTCATGAGTTAAACAACGTCAGAAAACAGAATCCACCCCACGACGATAGAGTGTATATCCAATGATTTTGTATTGTTGGGATTGGAAACGTATTTTCCGTCACTGATATCATGAAATTTTAGGCCGAAAAGATTTGGTTTGGAGATAAACAATGATATATCCATACCATGGATCAAGAGTACTAATAAGAAACAAGGATTCATCCGCAATGGGCTCTTCCGCCACAGTTTCAGTATCAGCACGTGGGAAATCACACATCAATTCTGCAAAAACCAAAGATTTCTTTGCCTTGGATTTTTCAAATTCCAAGTCAAATTCCTGCAGGATAACTATCCATTAGGAATACTTGCCCCCTAGCAATTGTTTGGTCAAAATATAGATCATAGGGTTACAGTCAGAAATTACTGTAGTTTTGTGTAGTAAGATGTAATGACGAAATCTTTCGACAGCTTGAACAGATGCCAAGGCCAATTTCTACACATGCGAATATTTAAGCTCAGTCGGATTCAGAGTTCAACTAAGATAGTAAATCACATGTTCACTGTTGAATTCCTCTTCCTGAACTAAAACCATCCCAATGGTGGAATGAGAAGTGGCAAGGTACAAGAAGTAATCTTGGTTGTAGTTGTGATGATGCAATAACAGTGCATGGGTCAACACGTGTTTAAGTGCATCAAAAGATTTGTGTGCTATCTCATCCCAAAAGAATCGAGTATTCTGTTTCAACAACCTGGTAAAACCCTTTGTTATCTCAGCGTAGTTAGGAATGAAACGACGTAAAAAGTTTTCTTTCCCTTGCAAACTTTGGAGTTGGCGAAGAGTCGAAGGAGGAGGAAATTTGACAATAGCTTCAACCTTCGAGGGATCGACATGAATGCCTGCTTTCGAAACAACAAATCCCAGTAAGCGACCCGTTTTTATGCAGAAAACACATTTGTGTGGATTCAGCCTAATTCGATAATGCCTACATCTCATAAAGATTGCTCGTAAATGAGTGAGATGATTGGCTCTACGTAATGAATGTGCAGGTAAGTCATCGAGATATGGCTGCACAATGTGCTTGATGTCATGAAATACGTAAGACATAGCCCTTTGAAAAGTTGCTCCAGCGTTCTTCAATCCAAAAGGCAATTTGCAGTAAGCAAACGTCCCCCATGGACAAATGAAAGCCGTTTTTGGTTGATCAGCAGGGAGTATGTTGATTTGATTGTAAACGAGAAAACCATCCATAAAGGAGAAAATTTCACTGCCGACACAATCATCAATTATTTGATCGATATAGGGGGTTGGATAATTATCTTTAGGACAAGTTTGAATAATATGCCTATAATCGATACATATTCTTATCGTTCCTTTATTTTTGTTAACATGAACAATATTCAATACCCAATTCGTTAAGGGAATTGGATTAATGAAACCTGCTCGAAGTAATTTCTCAACTTCAGCTTTAATAGCAGCAACTTTTCGCGGATGTATCTGACGCAAACGTTGCCGGATAGGTTTAGCATTTGGGTAAGTTTTAATTTCATGGACAACAATTGATGCATCGATTCCTGGAATTTCTTCATATGACCAAGCAAACACATCACAGAATTCTTGAAATAGGGCTTTATAAGTTTGGAGTTCATTGTCTGTACAGGAAGCACCTATATGAATGTTTTCAATAATTCTAGGTTTAACTAAAATGTCAATAGGAACCGTTCGAGAAATATTTCCCAAATTTAACTCAGGATCAGGATGTTGCAATGGATTCTGTGGTTCTTTGACATAATCAGTAGTAAAAATAGATGAAAAATCATTTTCAAAATGATCACGCTCAGGTAAAAACGAAGATTGCTGATGAAGATCTTCCCATGGTAAATCATCAACAGACAAAAGTTCACGAATCTGTGTAATGTCATCTCTATTTCAGTCATCATGATGTTTCGAAAATGACTCCCATGATCAATGATAATAATTGCTTGAGGAACACCAAATCTAGTAATTATATGATTGAAAACGAAAATTGCAGCATTTTTTCCGTCTACTCAAAATATAGGCATCACCTCGACCCACTTAGTAAAATAATATACCGCAAGGATGATATACGCATGCGCCCCGACCGAGTGAGGGTTACATGTAATAAAGTCGATACCCCACTTTGCAAAAGGACCGACAGCGATTATAGGGTGGAGAGGAGCAGGTGTAGCATGCATTTTTCGATAAAAAATTTGACAATTGTGGCATTTTTGGACCACATAGATACAATCTTTAAATAAAGATGGCCAGAAATAACCAGCACACAATATCTTTTGGGTTGTGGCATACGCAGACATATGACTGCCACATGCTCCAGAGTGACAATCATTTAGAACCTTTTCATCTTCTTCATGAGTTAAACAACGTCGAAAAACAGAATCCACCCCACGACGATAGAGTGTATCTCCAATGATTTTGTATTGTTGGGATTGGAAACGTATTTTCCGTCGCTGAGATCATGAAATTTCAGGCCGAAAAGATTGGGTTTGGAGATAAACAATGATATATCCATACCATGGATCAAGAGTACTGATAAGAAACAAGGATTCGTCCGCAATGGGCTCTTCCACCACAATTTCAGTATTAGCACGCGGGAAATCACACATCAATTCCGCAAAAACCAAATATTTCTTTGCCTTGGATTTTTCAAATTCCAAGTCAAATTCCTGCAGGATAACTATCCATTTGGAATACTTGCCCCCTAGCAATTGTTTGGTCAAAATATAGATCATAGGGTTACAGTCAGAAATTACTGTAGTTTTGTGTAGTAAGATGTAATGACGAAATCTTTGGACAGCTTGAACAGATGCCAAGGCCAATTTCGACACATGCGAATATTTAAGCTCAGTCGGATTCAAAATTCGACTAAGATAGTAAATCACATGTTCACTGTTGAATTCATCTTCCTGAACTAAAACCATCCCAATGGTGGAATGAGAAGTGGCGAGGTACAAGAAGTAATCCTGGTTGTAGTTGTGAGGATGCAATAACAGTGCATGGGTCAACGCGTGTTTAAGTGCATCAAAAGATTTTTGAGCTATCTCATCCCAAAAGAATGGAGTATTCTATTTCAACAACCTGGTAAAACCCTTTGTTATCTTGGCGTAGTTAGGAATGAAACGGCGTAAAAAGTTTTCTTTCCCTTGCAAACTTTGGAGTTGGCGAAGAGTCGAAGGAGGAGGCAATTTGACAATAGCTTCAACCTTCGATGGATCGAAACGAATGATTCCTGAACTAGTACGATTCTATCCATGTGAATGAATGTGTCGAAGTCGAACATGGTAGAAACCACTTGATTACCAGTCAATGATGTGAACTATTAACAAGTGTGAGAGAAACCACCAGTAATGTCAATGGCTCTCAAAGTACTCAGTACAATCCATGAAATGTGAATGGATGAGGTGATTTCGAACATGTCATAGAATCCTTTGATCGAAGGTCAATGATGCAACCTATTGTCGAAGGCAAGAAACCTGCCATTGAGGCATGCAAATTCCAAGGTATTGACGATTTCTAGATCATCTTTCTAGATAATGAGCTGAAGTCGATAGAAAGCGATCCGTCGTAGGCAAGCCCACAATACGAAATCATAGATCAAGTTTGAAGAAATATATTTGGCAAGGACTAACTCAGGGATGGTCAAGATGGATGACATATATCTTGTAGATGAATGGTTTATTTGAACTGACCTCTTGAACACATAACGACACTGCAGATGGTTTGGTGACAATTGACCCAAAGCTAATACCCAGAAACCAGCTGAAGACTTTCAATATGGTTTGATTAACTGTTAGGCAAAGGATTTCCCACCCAGGTGAACAAAAGTGTCGTGTTCAAGAGTGGTTGACTGCTTTTAAAATACAAAGTATAACAAACAAGTTCATTTTTCTGTCTTTTCCCCCACCATTTCTGGAAAGTACCTCTTTATTTTTGACAAGCTTGAGGAGGATAACATTTGCTTGGTTATAAGCTCATCCTTTGGATGAGTCCAACTTAGTTTAAAATTCGAACCCAAGAAGGAGTGGTTCATTCCTGTTTAAAATTGAACAGGTCCTTTACTGTTAAATTCTAATGAGTCCAGTATAGGAGAAACTCGGTGTTTTTCAATTTTAGGGAGTCAGAAGAAAAACTTAAGAAAAGTCCATGGTTGTCCTTTTTCCTAAATTTGTGTCTCCCAAGCCCGAAAAAGTATAAAATAATACTTGAGAGAACCACTTAACCATTACGATCAAGGAGTTTTTTTCATAATTAGTGTCTCTGATCTAAAAAAGTAAAAAAGCGATCAACGACACGTCGTTTTATAACCAATATCGAACTTGAAACGACAAAAGCCCGACAATCTTTTCATGTTTATACGGTCAGAAAAAAGCTGTAAGTAGAATGTCCTTTTAACTTCGTTTTAATGAGCTTAAAAATAAAAACTCGGCAATCTTTTCATATTTTACAAGTCAGAAAAGAGCTTAAAGAGAACTCCAATGTTCTCTGTTGAAAATGATCAATTTTCCCTGAAAAATCTAATATTCTGCACAAAAACTCAAACATTACTCATACCTGTTTAAAATAAATAAAAATGCATCAAAAAGTTACCTTTTTAAAGTGAAAAATAAACAAATTGAAAATTAATTTATTCAAAAAAGCTTATAAAAAGGGCTTTTGTAAATTCATTTTTACCGTTTGACTTCAGAGTGAGAAGAGAGAGCTTTTGGGTAAGAAACTTCCTGTGAAGATTGTGGAAAATCCGTCTGTTGGAATCGAAAAGCGTCAGCTCCAGGTAATCCACATCACCTTTATCTTGCATTTCAACCATTTTCATTTCGTTTTTAGGTTTCCATTTTGATTTTTAGGAAAAATTAGTTTAGAAAACCGCTCGCAGGGGTTCGAAGGCGCAACATGCGAAACCTGTGGACCCCGACCTTTTTCTACAAAGGAAAGAGCCAGAGTTCTGCACCTGTTGCTTGGGAAGAGTGTGGACCTACTCCCTATCCCTAACTAGCGGGTGCGAACCCCGTGAAATAGGTTTTAAAACTTCAATTTTTTCCATTTCCGCCCAAAAATTTTTGAACTAAAATGTTCTAAACCGCCGTTTTTGCAATGTAGGATATACAAAATGCTCATTTGGCGGGAACGGGAGCACAAAGATGTGGAACTTGCCACAATAAATCATCAACCCTCATTGGATGCATTGAGAGCATGCAGACTATTTAAATTCTGGGCCATACCTGGCATGAGGGCCCAAGTAGACGTTTTGCAATGGCTGGTAGACAGGTGGAATATACAGGACCAATGTTTCATTATTGGTGGCCACTGACTCAAAATCGAGCTAGAGGACATTTATTTCCTGACTAGTTTGCCCAAGAGAGGTGAATGATTATCTCTATTTGGGACTAGGCCAGGTGGCCAGTCTGTCGATACTCTCTGACTAGAGTTTTGTAATGACAAAACAAAGGACAGAGGGGTCGATATCAAAACTATCTCTTGTCCTGAACTTAAAGTGATTGCATTTGCTGTCACTAGACTCCGCGGAAGCGCAGCACTGCATGTAGCTATCAAATCCCAAATGCGTATGGCAGTAGAAAATTATCGAGGCACCATCTTCAATTTGTGCGAAGCTATGTTGGCAAATGTAAAAGGCCAACTAACTAGAGTAAAGAACAAACAACTAAAAAACTTTGGATATGGTTTCCTAGTTGTAAGCTTTGGTCTAGAGAGGGTTCCGATGTTGGTCCGACAATAGCTTTCCATTGGAGTTGGACTTCCCCGAGAACCTAAGCTAACGCGTTGGGTTGCAGTTATGGCCCGTCATACCGAGGAGGGTTCAGAGGTTGTTCGATTTCCACCTGAGTATTTTCGTTGGTTGGAGAACCAACTTTTCGTGATTCAGGATTTTCCATATGCTGGGATGGATTATCATGGTGACCCAAACATGACTCTTCCACCAGGAGAGCAGTGGGATGCTTCAGGTAAAATCATTCTCAATATTTTATAAGTTTTAACTATTTTTTTTTTAAATCATCCAAAACTGATAATACAAGTTGCAAATGCAGATGTGGGTCCATGGTGACCAGCCTCTCTCCGGCCCTATGACAGGAGACACCCAGATGCAGCAGTACTAGCCCCACAGGATGAATCTACAAAGACCCTGACCGAATTGGAAAATCATCTAGAGCGTTTGACAGCAGATATTCCAGAGACTAGCATAGATGATATCCCACTTAGGTTACAACACTATGTGATTGGGGTCCCAGGACCTTTCAAGAGGTTCCTTTGTAGGGTGGCCCGAGCAATGGTTTCTTATCGTGATCATCACCAGTGATAGGATGATCGCCTTTGTAGACTCATATGAAATTTTTGCTTTTTGTACTATCATTTTTGCTGATCATAAGGTGTTTTTCAACCTATGATCGAAGACGATGTATATTTGACACACTTTTATGCTATGCTATATCACTATTACTGGCTATCTTATATAACATGTTATGGAATGTTTTTAAATTTACTGTTTGATTACTACAAATGTCTATTTAACATTCGAGAAGCAATTGCATCTGCTAATGTATTTAAATATCTTGGAATATGCTGATATTTAATATAGTCAAATTCACGTTCCAATAGACGAACTCTCAAAAATAATCTTAATAACACTGGATTTCTAATGGCATAAACTCTGTTAAGCTGCAATACAACAAGTTCAGAATCTAACCTAACAATCATACTCCGAATCCCAAATGAGATAGATTCAGATAATAACTCAATCACTGCACTATAATCTGCAATGTTGTTCATTGTTTGACCGAGGCTTACCCCATGCATAGGTACCAACTCATCAGAGGGTGAATAGATAACCCAAGCTGCAGAAGAAATGTTCCGTGTATTACGACAAGCACCATCAGCGAAACCAATGTATGTTTGAAGAGACATCGACATCTGCAATATCAAGAGTAAAATCAAGATAAGCAGGAATAATGATAAAAACACTCTCTAAACTAGGCACACTTTTCTAATCTAAAACACACCAGCTAGAAAGAAACTAATCTAACTAAAATCTCCACACCTAGATTTAAGCATAATATCTCTTTAGATAAAGACCATTTCTGGGTTTACCCAAAGAGATACTGTCAAAATCTACCAATTCATAGGCCCCTTTTGCCAGCTTTCGCTTAACAACATAAGGACCATGCCACATAGGTACAAATTTTCCAGCCCCTAGCTTATCGTTTGCTTGATCGTATAGTAAGACTAGGTCTCCTTCCGAAAAATTACGAGGTGTAACATTTCGATCGTATTGAGCTTTAATTCGTTTGGCATGAGTTTCGATTGCTAATGCAGCATCACGTCGATTCTCATCTAGCTGAGCTAAGTACAACAAACGTTTCTCCTCTTCAGAAGTAGATGGGAGTAATTCTATGGGTATTTGCAATGGCAGAATTTTGCATTCAATGGGTAACATAGCTTCCAAACTGTAAACCAGTTGAAAAGGAGTGAAACCAGTTGATGTTTTTACTGAGGTTTGATACGCCCAAAGTGCTGAAAATAACATGTTATGCCAATTCGACCTATGAATGCCAATGATTCGTCGGATCATAATGACTAGAACTTTGTTGATAGCTTCAACCAGACCATTAGCTTGTGGGTAATATGGAGTAGAACTAATGTGACGTAGACCAAGTTGATCTGTTAGTTTAGTCATCATGATGTTTCGAAAATGACTCCCATGAGCGATTGAGGAACACCGAATCTAGTAATTATATGATTGAAAATGAAAATTGTAGCAGTTTTGCCGTCTGCCGAAAATGTAGGCATCGCCTTGGCCCACTTAGTAAAATAATCTACCGCAAGGATGATATACGCATGCCCCCCGGCCGAGTGAAGGTTATATGTAATAAAGTCGATACCCCACTTTTCAAAAGGACCGATGACAATTATAGGGTGGAGAGGAGCAGGTGGAGCACACATCTTTCGATCAAAAATTTGACAATTGTGGCATTTTCGGACCACATACATACAATCTTTAAATAAATACGGCCAAAAATAACCAGCGTGAAATATCTTTTGGGTTGTGGCATACCCAGACATATGACCGCCACATGCTCCAGAGTGAGTCATTTAGAACCTTTTGAGCTTCTTCACGAGTTAAACAATGTTGGAAAATAGAATCCGCCCCACGACAATAGAGTGTATCTCTAATGATTTTGTATTGTTGGGATTGGAAACGTATTTTCCGTCGCTGAGATTGTGAAATTTCAGGTCGAAAAGATTAGGTTTGGAGATAAACAATGATATCTCCATACCATGGATCAAGAGTACTGATAAGAAATAAGGATTCGTCCACAATGGGCTCTTCCGCCAGTTTCAATATTAGCATGTAGGAAATCACACATCAATTCCACAAAAACCAAAGATTTCTTTGCCTTGGATTTTTCAAATTCCAGGTCAAATTCTTGCAGGATAACTATCCATTTGGAATACTTGCCCCCTAGCAATTGTTTCGTCAAAATATAGATCATAGGTTATAGTCAAAAATTACTATAGTTTTGCATAGTAAGATGTAATGATGAAATCTTTGGACAGCTTGAATAGCTGCCAAGGCCAATTTCTCCACATGCGAATATTTAAGCTCAGTTGGATTCAAAGTTCGACTAAGATAGTAAATCACATGTTCACTGCTGAATTAGTCTTCCTGAACTAAAACCATCCCAATGGTGGAATGAGAAGCAGCGAGGTACAAGAAGTAATCTTGGTTGTAGTTGGGAGGATGCAATAACAGTGCATGGGTCAACGTGTGTTTAAGTGCAACAAAAGATTTGTCAGCTATCTCATCCCAAAAGAATGGAGTATTCTGTTTCAACAACCTAGTAAAACCCTTTTTTATCTCGGCGTAGTTAGGAATGAAACGACGTAAAAAGTTTTCTTTCCCTTGCAAACTTTGGAGTTGGCGAAGAGTCGGAGGAGGAGGCAATTTGACAATAGCTTCAACCTTCGAGGGATCGACATGAATGCTAGCTTTCAAAACAACAAATCCCAGTAAGCGACCTGTTTCTATGCAGAAAACACATTTGTGTGGATTCAGCCTAATTCGATAATGCCTACATCTCATAAAGATTTCTCGTAAATGAGTGAGATGATCAGCTCTAAGTAATGAATCGGTAGGTAAATCATTGAGATATGGCTGCACAATGTGCTTGATGTCATGAAATGCGTAAGACATAGCCCTTTGAAAAGTTGCTCCGGCGTTCTTCAATCCAAAAGGCAATTTGCAGTAAGCAAACATCCCCCATGGACAAATGAAAGTTGTTTTTGGTTGATCAGCAGGGAGTACATTGATTTGATTGTAACCGGAAAAACCATCCATAAAGGAGAAAATTTCACTGCCGACACAATCATCAATTATTTGATCAATATAGGGGGTTGGATAATTGTCTTTAGGACAAGCTCGATTAATATCCCTATAATCGATACATATTCTTATCGTTCCTTGCTTTTTGTTAACAGGAACAATATTCGATACCCAATCCGTTAAGGGAATTGGATAAATGAAACCTGCTCGAAGTAATTTCTCAACTTCAGCTTTAATAGCAGCAGCTTTTCGCAGATGTATCTAACGCAAACATTGCCAGACAGGTTTAGCATCCGGGTAAGTTTTAATTTCATGGACAACAATTGATGGATCGATTCCTGGCATTTATTCATATGACCAAGAAAACATGTCACAGAATTCTTGAAATAGGGCTTTATAAGTTTGGAGTTCATTATCCGTACAGGAAGCACCTATATGAATGTTTTCAATAATTCCAGGTTTAACTGAAATGTCAATAGGAACTGTTTGAGAAATATTTCCCAAATTTAACTCAGAATCAGGATGTTGCAATGGATTCTGTGGTTCTTTGACATAATCAGTAGTAAAAATAGATGAAAAATCATTTTCAAAATGATCAAGCTCAGGTAAAAACGAAGATCAATGATGAAGATCTTCCCATGGTAAATCATCAACAGACAAAAGTTCATGAATCTGCTCATCAGTATGAACAAGCTCGGAAAAATTTGTTGAATCTGAGGTTGATATTGAAAGTGATTCTCCATGGACCACATTCATTAGATCAATTTCGGTTGAACAAGGGTCAGAAAACAACTGTATAGCCTGATATGCAATTTCATAGGGACTCAAAGGCATCACATCACCAAATGAATCCACCTTAGACTCAAAAGGTACGATCCAAGGATCATCAAAATCAATAGTGTTTGATAAAATCATATGAATAGTTGCAGTAGAAGGCGATATGTTAGGAGGAGGAAAGGAAAAAGTTCCTAGTAAACCAGAATCTTTAACCAATCCTACTCCAACATCCTTGTAAGGGATAGTTGTTTTACCGACATGTTGGATACTTTCAAAAGAGGCTAGGTCGGATGAAAAATAAGTCAGCTGGTCTATGGTTATGATCTTTCCATTATGAGGAAACTTGATAAGCCGAAAGACCAATGAAACAATAGCAGTCATAACGTAAGACCAGCTTCGACCCAAAAGAAGGTTGTAATCTAGAGGGGCATCAACCATTTCCACATCTAGATTAACATTTTTGCCTTCAACCCCTATAGGTAAATCCTATAGAATGCCAAAAGGATGGAACCCACGGCCATCAAAAGCCTTTAGAATCGTCGGGGATTGATTGAGTGTAGGAGAACCAAGCGATCTCCAACACTGGATCGACATAATACACATAGAAGCTCCGTCATCAATTACAGTCCTAAAGCAAGGTCTGTTTTTTACTAACACTAGAATCTGGAAAGCCATTTGATGAGGTAGGTGAGGTGTACTATTCTCTAAATCGAAGATTATAAGGTTTGAATCCTGAATATCAATAGCTCCTATAGTCGAAAAAAGTAATTTACACTGTGCTAGACATGATTGCAGCACTTCCAAAGCCGACATTACTGAAGGGGAAATAGCTAAGTCTTCAATAATATTATAATTCTGAGTAGCTCTCACATGTGGATTGAAAGCTAACTTCCGAAGTATACCTTTAGCAGGCAGTTTGATTACTAAGTCCGGGTTAGGTTTCTCAATCTGTAGCGGATCAGAACCAGAAGGAGTTGAAGTTGATGGGTTTGAATTAGAAGATTCTGCTTCCTTACCACCAACAGGACTTTTACTCCCATAATCTTGTGATTGCGTCACAATCCTGACATGAGACATCATCATTATGGGTTCTTCTGAGGCATTTGAGGAAGAACCAATCATCTTATTATCTTGACTGGGAAAAGGATCCTTTAAGACAGTAGGCATCTGAGAACCTTTGACGATTTTTGCAACCTCAGCTCGATGTGGGCAATCTCTTGTAAAATGCTTCTCGTCACAAATGAGACAAGGATATCGAGGTTAACATTTCTCATAAGTAGATTCAGTTTTATCTGATTTCTCTTTAGAGTTTTGTTTATTTTTATTCTTCCCTTTCTTTTTACCACCGGATTTTGATTTCACCGTAGATGATTCTATGACATAAATATCGGCAAGAATTCCAGTCGAAGAGTCTCCTATCAGGGAATCTGGTAAAGTTATAATAGGAGAATAATTCTTTGAAGAATTCTTCTTGCTTTTGGTGCTAACTGAACCAATCATACCATTAGTGGCATGAGACCCTGAAGGAGCTGCAGTTATTTGATTTTGTTTCCGAAGGTCGGGGATTTTTTCGTGTAAAGTACCCAACTACGTATAAACGAGGTCAAGGTACTGAGTTTGAGCAATTACTTGCTCTTCAGTAATAACTCCTGCCTTAACTACATCCTCAGTGATTTTAGGTAACAATGATTTAACAAACCATTCTGCTAAAATTTGATCCGGAATAAAAACTTTTGCTAAACGCCGTCTACGTCACCATTCATGAATATGATCTGAAATATATGTGGATGTTGACTGTTTTAATGAAGTTAATAATTCCATGCCATTTTCATATTTGACAGGCAACTGAAAATGAGTTAAGAATGAAATGGCTAACTGACTAAAATTATAAAAGGAAGCTCGCAGTAACTCAATGTACCACTTGGTCGCAAGACCAATTAAAGTGCGTTGAAAAAGACGTAAGCGAATTGAATCATCTATAATGGAATTAGATGCACTCCAGAGGTGATAATTAATCACATGGTTTGAAGGATCCTCTCCTGATTTACCTTCAAACTTTGGGATATCACTGGGCAACTTATTCGGCATTGGCAGCCAAAACGGAAGATAATTAATCAAATCATTCATAAGGCACGACAAATCAGGCAAGTCCAAAGTTGCAATAAACGGTAACTGATGGTTAGTGTCACGAAAACCTTGGGTCATAAGACCAACCCCAGGAGGAGGATATCCAGGAAAACTTGGAGTTGGAATTGCATTTGGAATATTGTATCCTCCCAGAAAACCAGGATTAACCAAACCAAACTGGGGTTGTTGAGGTTGCTGATAAGTATATCCAGGGTACGGTTGATACTGGTAAACTGGGCTTTACACAACAGGACCGAATTGGTACTGTCCCTGGTACGATTGATAAGTGAATTGCGGTTGACTTGTGACAACCATACTTGGACTAGGTTGTCCTATAGGCATCTGAACCGAAGTCTGAAAAGTAGGTCTCGACTGAGGTAAAGAGGCTTGAGGAGTTGATGCAGGAATAGTAGAAACCGGGGCTGCTGATACTCTAGAAGTAGATGGGGTAGATTGGACAGAAGCTGCAGTAGTTGCAGCAGTCATTTGAGGTGGAGTTCAAGGTGAACTAGGCCCAGACTGATGAGCTACACCAGGTGCAGAAGTTTGAATAGTAGGTTGGACAGGTTGCTAGGTTGAACCAGAAACCAAAGGTTGTCCAAATTGAGATGAAAACTGCACATTAGGTTGCAAAATTTTTTGAGATTGAGATGGATCCCACACCATGTTCATTCCGGGGTATGGACCCATAGAAGGTTGAACATATTGAGGACCATAACTTGATTGAGCATAGGGCTGATAATTAAAAGGTACATTTCCAGCTCCTTGTACGAATGATCGACCAGAAGGTGGTTGGAAACCTTGGGTTGGGTATAGACCTTGAGGTTGATAACCTTGAGGGACGTACTAAAATTGGGGTTGACCTTGAGGTATAGATTGATATTGGGGTTGACCTTGAGGTATGTACTGAGTCTGGGGTTGACCTTGAGGTATGTACTTTCCGAAGGTATGTACTGTCCTTGAGGTTTTCCCCCAGGTGGTAACTGACTACCTTGAGGTTGCCGCCCAGGTGGTAATTGAGTACCTTGAGGTTGCCCCCAGGCGGTAACTGACTACCTTGGGGTTTTGGATTTGGAATAGTACCATACATCATAAGAATTTCTTCTACGCTCATCAATTGAGTTCCGTTATTACCAGTTGATATTCCATGTTCAATGGGTTCAGGAGATGCTCCTGAAAAAGTACCAGTGAGTGATTGATACCCAGAAGGAATAGAGGACCGTCATATAAAAATGTTTCCGGTGATTGGGAAAACATGGATGACTGTCTCAACATATTCAAAGGAGGATAATAACCTCTAGGTGTTGGATGAAAATGAATTCGAGGTGGTGAAAAACTAAGACCCAGATTTTCTAAAAAGTTGGTCAATGAGATGTACCAAGCGTCCCTCCTAGGTGGATTGTAGAAAATTGATTCATGCTCCCTAAGTTCTAAAGTTGGTTTATTTTCAGGGAAAGTTATATCTTCTTCCAGACTAACAAGTTCTTCAATAGAAATGAATCCCGAAGGAAGATTTTGGGTAATGATCCTTCCTACCCTGGGTGAACTAGGACCACTAGAAGTTGGAGAAGCAAATCTTGAGGATGGAGTAGCAGCAGGTTCAGTTTCAGGCTCAGAAATTTTAGGTTCTTCAGCTAATTCACTAGTAGAAGAAATACTATCAGTAACTTCGGAAAATGAAATTGGTTCAGAAATATACTCTATTGCTTGAACTTGATAATTAGGATGAATAATTAAAGAAGATTCTCTATCCTCCGGTGACCCAACTCTACTATCACTAGGTGTTACAAGAGCTCATAGCCCTTCAATCTGGCTTGGTGTATAATCAGGAGGTTGCCCCCGAAGTCTACGGGATTGTCTCGGTAATTTAGCCATGATTAAATATTTTAATTACTTCACACGCAAACAAAGAAAATCTCAATAAAACTACCTAAAGTCTCTAAAGAACCAAACAATTGAATCACATGCCTAAAAAATCTAAGAGTTCAAACCACACACAAACAGTAACTTTCCGTACCAAAAACACTAGTTGGTGATGAAATCCAACATCGCAAAATTCAATACAGAAAGGGCGGTTGGAACAATTACCCCAACAACCTGCTTAATGAAACAGACTAGCACAAGTTTCTTCACAAAACCATCTCGAGTGAAGAGAACCCCCCAGAGATTCCAAGTGAGTCTAGTCGACGTCTGCTCCAGGTACAGTGAGATTCGTCCTTCACCATCACCTTAGGAAAGAATCTTAAGATTATGGTCACTAAGGATACCAGCAATAACAAATACAACTAGGGGAACAGTCTACTATCCGATCTATGCGCAAGGGCAGAGTAACAAAGCTCAATCCCCTTGAAGGCTCCTTGACATGATCAATCCGAGGTTTACCAACAAGTGACCCCAGGTTCCTCGACAATGGCTAATCCGAGGTTTACCGTTTTAAATACGCGCAAATCTTCTATCTTTCCCAATGAGACAGACTTGATTGTCTCAAAGGTTCAGACATGATCTCTTGATTGACTCCTTTAAGAGGAGTTTCCCAGATTATATCAATTACAATTGGATTTATTTCCTACCGCAAGATATAGCTACTTGTTTGTTTTAACTATCTTGGAGAGTTAATTACTCCCTACTCCAAGATACTAGCCTAAGCTATATTGGTGATAAGAGCCCTAGAAATAAAAAGATTGCTAGATCAATTTTAATTTAAGCGTTATTTTTATGGGTTGTTTCTTAAGTCAATAGGAATGGAGATGAAACTTTATGGTGTGAAGACTCGACTCCAAAAACACTAAAAATGCACCTAAGATGATAAACAATTCTTTTTCTTCAATGAATTTCTAGCTAAAAGAAAGAGTTGAGAATGCAATTCTTTGAAAAACAACTCTTTCTTTCAACATGTAAATGAAAAGAAAATATTTTTTTGTCTTTTTCAATAAACTCAAAACGAGACTACTAATTATGCTCATAAAAAAATCCCTTTCTTTTTCAACATTCAAAAACTACAAAAAACAAATTCTTTCAAAAGAGATTCTACAATTTCTAGAAAACACTCAAAACTATAAAAATCAATCTTGAGATCTAAAAACTTCTAAAAACCTAATGGAAATAAAAGCTTCAAATCTTTTGAGGACGTTTTACTTAGTTATTCAACAAACTAAGGATTAATTCATTCAGAATAACAAATTAATCAAAAAACACCCAGCTATGTTTTCTTTTTATAAAAATGAAATTCAAAACTTTCAAGCAAGTTCGTTCAAAGCTTTGCAAAGAGAAAACGAAATCTATTTCTCAACAAGGGCAGATTTCACAAATTAGTCAGACTCATTAAAAAAGCCAAAAATACTAGGGTAATCTAAGGTTTCTTAGGCTTCTAATCTCTGAGTCACTACAAAGACCAAGTGAAAATCAATCCAGGCACACAAAACTTCTAGAAAATCACCTAAAACCAAAATGCCAATGGAACTTACTTACAAGAAATTTTTGACAGGACACATGCAGATCTGGGTAGAGACTAAAAAGCGTAAATAAATCCTAAGCTTAACTGGAAGAAAACATTTTGGGTTTTTCAAAAAGTTTGATAGGGTATACAGGTTTCCAGTAGAACCAGATGTGGTACTACTCTGTGCACTAAAGGAACAGTGCGGGGATGTCCGCATTGTCTTGTAAAAGAAAGTGTGGTCCTCTTCAAAATTTCAGAAAAAAAAAAATATACTCTAGATCCTAAAAACTACCCAATCCCACAAACATCAAGCAAAAACCAGAAACAAGAAAAAGTTTCCCAAGTCAAAGAAAAAGGAAAAGCAAAAAGCCAAATTCCATTCCCAGTGGAGTCGCCAATTTGTTGGCCAGATAAATCGTTCTTGTGGAGAAGACCAATCTCCCTAGTATCAACAGATATCTAGCAACAAGCAAGACAAGTAAATATACCTTTCTCTAAATATATTGCGATTCATTAATAAAAAACTAAGAGGTGTTTTAGACCCTACCTTAAGTCCAACGCTAGTTTGTGGCAGCCACACTTTGACCGTCCGAATGAGTTTCCCTTTGAGAACTTGCAATCACCAACAAGCACACATCAAATAACACCTGCATAGCTAATACAATAAATCATATTCATCATGGTGATCAAGGAATCCATGAAATGAACCATAAGGCACAACTTATTGAGAAAAATGAACTTGATTGTATTAACTTTGAAAATAGAAGAACTTTACAACCTTTGCTGCCTTGATGTTGTACAAGCTCTTCCTAGGATCCAAACAGGAATCTCCTCTACTTTGACAAGCCTCACACTCTTCCTAATGAGATCAAAAAAGGTATGTAATCTCTCCTCTCAAGCTCAATTAGGAAGACTAAATTCCAACAGCATTTCACCTCAAAAATATTCAGCTTTCAACCTCCTCAATAACTAACCAAATGCTTCATTTTATAGTGCAAAGGAAGGAGGTTACAGGTCCACCTATGAAGGGATAGAGACCTATTTCAAAGGGATAAGCTCCTCACATCAAGGGGTTAACTCCTTAAGGTATGGGATGCATGAACCTTAAAGAAGCGAATTTGCCACCTCAAGATTCCTTCTAGAAGCTTCCAGAAATGACTCAAAGTGAGTTTTTAAAAATGTACTTGTTCTCTTTTGACTTTTACAAGGGTCCACACCCATTACATAGAAACAGAGTGGTCAAGTATGCAGGGGACATGACCAGTAGGTGCGGGACCGCATGTAACGCTAGGAGAAAGTGTAGAACCGGAGTTTTAGAGACTTTTAAGGGTTTTCTCTTATTTTTGAAGGCTTGACATGAAGAACTGAGCTTTAAGACTTGCAAAGGAGGAAAGCATGAGTGGTGATAGACTCACACCAATTGCAGAATGTCATGGTGACAATATTTTGTGCAAAAATAAGGAGTTAGGGATTGAACTGGTCGAACCCTTGCAAGACCAGCCTCGTAAATCCTGACAGCCTCCCATGGTGGATGAAAAGAGAGATGAGGGGGCAGGAGATCATATCAAAATCTTGCTCGAAGAAGCCCTTGAGTGGCAAAGGAATGAGATGATGGACAACATTGCATAGATCCTTCAACGGCTACCCAAGGGCCATGCATCAACTTCCAACAACGACTATGGAAATGCCACACCCTTTAAGGTACAAGTTAATTTTGAAATCCTCATCTTCAAGGGTCAAATAGACGTAGATGTCATAGATAAATGGTTAAATCTGCTAGAATGGTATTTTTCTATTCATAATTCTTCCAGTCAGGAAAAGATTATTTTCGCTCTTCTCAAAGCAGCCCCCACATCAAGGACTAGTGGGAAACCTACTGTGAGCAGAAGGATGAAAGTATAGGCTCACTATTTTTAGCCACACCGACTTGTAATTCATTCTAGGATGCCATGAAGAGTAGTACACCCTGTCAAAAACTATGAGGATAAATACATAAAGTGGACCATGCTGTGATAGGTAAGGGACCAAGATGTGCTAGAGTTCACAAACATTTTTCATACCCTTCACACATAGTTGGGTGTCAAGGACTCTGAGATTCATTTGGTACTCAAATACCGTGATTGCCTACAAACGTACATCCAGGAAGAGATGGAGTTCTTGAACATCTCCTTGCTCTGCACAGTGTATAGATATCTTGTTAAAATCGAGAAGAAGTTGAAACAAAAGAAACAAGACTTTGGATCTGCAAATCTAAAGAACAAAGGACAAATCCAAAGCGGTGTGACCGAAGACAACCCGTCAAAGCGAGAAGAAAAGAACAACACCACAAAGTCGAAGAAGGACATGGTAAAGTGGTGTGAGTTCCATAATAGCCCCACTCATAACACAAGTGTGTGACAGACCAAGCAGTAGTTGGTGGCCGAGTTGAAGGCTTCTGAATCAAATGCATGTTCCAACCCTGAGTCAAAACCTGACAAGGGGAATGGAAAAGAGAATCAGATCATCGATGCAGAGCCCAACACCATTGTTTCCACCACCAAGATCCAAAAGAATGAGCCCGAAGATCCAGAGGAGGGGGAGCATCTTTTACACTCACAAATGTGGGTGAAGGGTTCACCGCTACAATTCATTGTCAACAGTGGCAACCAAAAGAACCTCATTTTAGTAGAGTTCATGAAGCAGTTGGGCCTACCGACTACACCACACCCGCAGCCATACAGTATCGGGTGGCTTCACTAAGGACGAGATTTCCAAGTTCGCAAGCATTGTCGCCTTCCCTACAGCATCAAACCCTTCATAGACGAGGTATTGTGTGATGTTACACCTCTGGATGTTTGTGATGTATTATTAGGTCAGCCATACTCGTGGAGGGGACATGATGTGTATGAGTCAAGGCCTCTTGTTGTCATTATTTATTTGTATAATTCATTATACAGGATACCTAAGATAGCACCTCCTACCACCACCTCTTTGATCACTGCTAAGAAAGGCAGCAAGCTCATCTCACAGACTAGGAAATTTATTTTCTTTCAGGTTCGCTCCCAAAGTAAGATCATTGCCACATCCATGACCCCAACGAAGGGTTCCTCCACACAACGGCAGCAGAAACAGAGGGATACGGTCATGAAAGAACACAAGAACAACTTCTCCTCACCCACAGGGGTACCACACAAGTTTGAGGTGGGCAACAAAGTCTGGTAGCATCTGTAGAAAGAACGCCCTACAAGAGCCCATCAGAAGCTCTGACCACTCTGACATGGTCCTTACACCATTACCAAGGCTGTGGGAAACAATGCTTTAGAGAACAACATTCCCCCATTCCTTCACTTGCACCGAGTTTTCAATATGGACCACTGTTGACCATGCTTCCCACCATTACTAGACACAACAACGGTTACAGAATAACTCACCAGGGACCAAGTTTAGTAGAAGTTTCATCATCTCATGGAGGAACTCAACGCAATGGGGACCATTGCTTCCTAAGGGGGGAGGAATGATCCAAGTGGATGTTGGTGGCCACCCACCTATCCCATTTGGACCCCCACAACTGTTTCTTTCAGTTTTTAAGTTTCCTTATATGTAGCACAATTCACTATTTTTAGCAGTTTTTGGGTCGTCAACATCCGGAGCCGTTTTGAGGCCCTAAACGACGTTTTTTGGGAAATCTAGGAGCAACATGGATCCACAGATTGATCTTTCTCTTCCCAAAGTTGTAGTGCCTGGATAGATCTTTCTAACGAGCTATTGTACGTGTCAAATGAATATTGGGTGCCGAAGTTACGACCTCGGGAAGTTGACGTAGCAACTTACCCAAAACGGGGCCCAGAATTTGGCGTTTCATCTTCTACAGTTATGTTTTGGGATGTTAAGGAATTTCCATTGTTTCTCAACAATAAATAGGCCTTCGAGTCTCATTGTAACATAGTTCAGAGGAATGTAGCCACCACATCTCTTCTTAGAGATAAGCTACCTTCGTCCTAGCAAGTTTATTTCCATTTCTATTTGAAAGCATATTTCAATATTTTACGGTAATGAAATGAAGCATTATCTCTGCGTTTATGGTTATCTCTGTAATTTGTTGCATTCCTGTTTAAATCCAGATCAATAGATCTGAATCAATATTTGAGAGTTTTACTTTTATTTATGCTACAAAAAATTCAACATATCTAATTTTCTATTAGTTTTTTATTCAATGATAATGGAATAGCACTAACAGGGGTTCTCGACAGTGATCTACATGTTCTGTGTATGTTTTCTAGCTATGTTTGTTTATAGGCTAAAACAAGATTCATATTACAGTTTTGATTAGCCTTTAAATTCAAATTATGCTAGATTCCCGTGGGAGAAGAATCTGTTTACCAAGTGTTACTAAATTTAATGAGTTTTTAGTAATTAATTGGATGAATGAAAGTAGTAGAATATGAATTCAAAATTTATGTCTGCTTTTATTTTAGAGTGCTTTGAATGTCTACAAAGAATTAAATGGTGAATCAGACACCTTGAGGAAGGAAGGACTACAACTGTCTGAGGGTTCAAGGTTATGGAGGGAAATCAAGGATTTCCATGTATTATAGGAACATATTTATCCATCCTCAAATGGGTAACACTCATATACTTGCACTGCTAATTGTCATATGGATGAGCATCCACTAACATGAAGGTGAGAGAAATTGGTAGGGATTTCCTAGTGAAAAAGGGTTGAATCTTGATAGCTATGGTAAGATTCTCATTTCCTAGTGTTATCTAATGGATTTATAATATTTATGGTTTATCCCAATTCATAGTTGAATCTCTATAGTTCCTCTAATTCCATAAAGCATCACCCTGAAAGAAATTATATGCTTGCAATAGGTGATTATTCATTGAATTTTAGGAAATGATGGGAGGAATTCCATTTCAAGAATGGAATTCTAATTTGCATCTATAGCTAAAAATAATGGCTTTGGCTTAGGAAGGGTCTGTTAGGAATCCGCATAGAGCTATCCATCATACAATCTATGAATCATTCATCTTATGCTTCAACTCTTAAAGAACACAGGAAAGGGAAACATCCTCTCGTGCTCTTATGAAGTATTGACTGATCAAGAGATGAAGTACTAATAAAGAACATCCTGTGCCAATCTCTATAGGTTTGTCTACCCATGAAGAAATTCTTATCTATCCACTATCTTATTTCCCATCAGCTTCTCTCCTTCTTATATAGCCACCATATTCTCAATCATCCACTCTACCATCATATTCTTTGCCAACCCTATTATAAACCATCTTAGTATATGACTTAGTAGATGAGAATTCGTAAACTCAAGTTTTTGACATAAAAAAGGCATTTAAATCAAATTGATGACTGATATTACATAGATTTCTTCGGCGTATGAATTGGATTTGATTGATAGTCAGACCCTAAATTTTAAGAAAATGCCAAATACAAGTGATAAGTCCCTTCAGAATGAACCTTGGGAATGATGAATATACCAATCAACAAACATTAAAGTAAATGGTTTTTCTCGCCCAGATACCACAAATTCTTCTATAGAAGATAAAAAAATTAAAAAATCCACAAATTGTATAGGAAGCAAACCTTGAAAATAAATTGTGCTTGAATATGGGCTATGGGAACCCTCACGACCTCAAATAAACCTTATCCATTGAATTCCTGGATTTTCTACCCAGATAAACTCAGCCCCTACATAATTCCCAAAATACCAGACCATGTAACTTGACGATGTTAACTTCAAATTATGTCCAATAGATTTATACATAAAATAAATATAATAAGTATGAGGATCATTTTCAGAGTAGTAGGGGTGTTCTGTGCAGATATCTCTTGTTAGAGATATCCCAAAAGCTTCCCACAAGGTAGGTAGTCTCCCCATAAAACCATAGGAGCCGAGAGTGTGTTGTATATGTAAGCCAAGAGCATCGCTCGTGGAAACATTGAGTTTCAATGCATGCATTACATTCCGCAAAAACTGCAAGGTATGATACAAGTAACATCACAACAAGTCAGATTGTCAGCCCGTGGCTATTGTCACTTTTGAAATAAAATTTCCTTTCTAGCAACCAAACATTTCTCTTCCACATAATCAGTGAAAAATGGATTAAAACATTTGATCTACCTCCTTGTCTATTAAGGGAACACCACCATCTAAAATATTTCTACTGGAAGATTTTGACCACTGTTGAAATAATATAACAATGCACTTACAACTACCAATATTGCCTCTAGTTTCTATGGAAATTGCATCATTCTATCCTGCCCCACTCACCATAGCATTTCATTGATCTATTGAAGAAGAATATTGGTTATCCTCTATTTAGAAATATGTTGTATTTGCAGAATTCAATGCCCTAATACTTATTCTGAAGCAAGATGATGTTTTCAATTTTTAGTACCATATAATTTCATTTTCAAGTTCTCCTACCCTTATTTTCCTAGTTCTAACACCCCAAACATTGCACTTACTTGAAGAACACTAGAAATGTTGCAAGCATCATATTCCATGAAACCACATCTCTTTGCGATATTTTGTTAATATATGTTGTGCATCCTCTAGAACCTTGCATAACCATTTAATGGTATCATGTGGATCCATTTTAGATTAGATATACCCCTTCATTGTTGCATATATATGTTGTTTGCACTTTTCATGAGTCCAAACAAGTTAACGAATATGCATGTATACTTATTTAGACAGTTGAACTAGCCACCACTATTGTTCATTTACACCTGCCATAAATAAACCTGTAACTACTAACTCACCACCTAGTACAACCTTTCACAACAATTACTAGCCCCACAGTTACACATGCATCCCTTAAGAGGTTGTAGCTTGTAACAATAATCACAGGCCAACTTTTTTCCAAACACCAATATCTCGACTTGCTTACATGCCAATGTGTGTACTGGAAATCCATTCTCTCTACTAATTCTTAGTAACTTACTAGGTTGGCAGGTAACTATGATTTATAGAGTGTGCAACATTCCCATACCTACACTCAAATGTACCCATGCAACATGGTTTACCATCCACTTTTATATAATGGTGCTACCAACTCAAGTAACCATATGATATAGCTTATATAACACTTCATCATTCTTCATTTGTATCTCATTGTCTACCACTGGGAGTGCAAAATTGATTGTATGCAAATATAGATTTACTATTGTTTTTTGTCCATAAATAGTAATCCCCACAAGAACATAAACCATCTTTAAAAAAATGGAAACAACATAGAGAAGATGCATTCATTGTTTTCTTGGACCAACGTTGTAGGCATTTACTGTGAGCATATTATAAAGCTAGGAAAAAAAACTCATGCACCTAGTTTGGATCAAAAAATAAGTAAAACTATGTCTCCTCAACAACAGATGAGTAAAATTATGTCTCCTCGACAAAATCCCTCAAACTTCCATCCACCATATACAACTTACTTGGATAATATTCCTAATATGTTGCTAGATTGAACAAAGTAAGAAAGATGCAAGCCTTATACTAGACAATGACATGCAATTCCTCATTAATAATTTAGAAATTGGGCACCTTTAAACTACATGGAACTTCCATATTTCTTATTCTATCCTCTTTTTGACAAATATGCCACTCACTACTATACCAAGGGGTTTTTAAGACATTTAAGAAAAAATTACCATTTCCTCTTAAAATGATCAAATTGTCCCAACTATTTATCTTTTAATTATTTTAAATTAAAAATGGTTCATAGGACCTTTCCCGCTTGACTAATTAGAGTTCCATAGAATATCATGTTTGTAGCGTCAGATTTAGCCGAAGTTGAAAAATGGTGTGGATTCATCACTAGCATGAGGGTTATCTGGGCATGTGCATGAGAAAAAGAACAAGGTTGTCCATGGCCAAGGTCAACCCACAGTCCTAAGGGTCAGTACACTTCTAAGGAAGAAGCCCGTTGTGCCCCCATTGCGACCCTTAGGATGGTTTGAGGTTTATCTCTTCTATGTTTGAGTGAGTTAGTGCCCTGTGGAAGGAGCCCCACAGTCAATTACCTTGCAGCACCACCTTAGGATCATGGGTGTCACGCTGGAGATTAATGGAATAAGGATATCACTAGTGGAATCAGTGTCCCTAACCCTATGAATGGACATGTTAAAAAGAGAATTGACTGGGGCCACTTATCTAAGCACGATGAAGCGAACAGAGTTCCTTCTACAATTTTAATTACTCCAGAAGACTTGGAATATAAAGATATCCATGACGATACAAATATTATATTAAAGTGTGTGAATAAGATTAATTTACAATGAGAATGAGAGGCTTGCTTATATATCAAGCAAGTGTCTCTTCATGGAGAGTCATGTCCTATTTAGACATGCCTCTTCAACCAAACTACTAATTATTATTAACTATTCATTCTTACAATTATCCTTGTTACTTATATTTATATTATTTATGTACATTTTATCTGTAATGTTGCCTTCTTCCTCAAAAATCTTTGTCCCCAAAGCTTGTCGAAAAAGGTTTGATCTATTTTCCAGCTTCAAATGAATTTCTCTCTCAGAACAATCATCTTCGTCAATACAAGTTGATATGATCTTCTAAGTGACAAACAAAATTGTCGCACTGAGAAGGGATCAGACCATCCTAGATTAGTTTTCTATGGAATATTCTGATCATTGGAATTTGTAACGACTTGTTAGCATAAGACGAGATTGATTTTATGTCATTATTCTTTGAAACATCAATTTGTTCTTTCTGGTCTGAATGGTCCTAATACGTAGCATGGTTGAGTTGTCTACCCTCATGATTCGGATGTCGATATGGGACTTTACTTTCCCTTATTAGGTGTGTGGAAATTTTTTGATATACTTCACGGGATGATGTTGTTGAGTTCGTTACCAAATCTTCAATTGGGGTGTTTATCATCTGAACTGCAACATCCAAGCACGTCTTTTCTTCAACTTGCTTGTCTTCTTCTTGAGTTGTGACATTCACTGGATCGATATCTGTTGTTTTGTCATCAACTTGAATTCCTACATTTGATGCTTCCTTCTTGATAAGTTGTTGTACCTTGTTTTCTAATTTTTTATCCTTCTTAAGTTTCTTAATTTGCATCAATAATTTTTCACTATGGTTTTTAAGTCGAGAAAATTCTTCATTTTTGTCAACAATGATTTTGTCAATTTCATTTTGCATATTTTGTAATACTTTTTTACCTTCTTGAGAAATTACTTTTGAAATATCTGATATATATTTTGGTGTTATTGAATTTGGTTTCAGTGTAATGTCTTGGAGTGTTATTTTCTTCTTTTTGTGGGAAAATGTCAAAAACTTCTTTTCTGTATTTAGAATAAAGGACCCTAGAGCTTCCATCCAGGGTGATCCCAAAATAATTACACCTTGATTGTTCCATAGGGTGTGAACTGAGAATTGCGATACAAATGTATAATCTTCAATGTTTAGCTGTAAATTGGCTATGTCATATATTTTATTGCCAAAAAAATCTATTTTTTCAGTTATATCTGACTCCGGGATCACTAATTGGTTTGCAATTTTAGGTGTTATATAATTTGAATCTTCTGCCAGAGAAATAGAAATAATATCTTTTCCTACAAGAGTTCCCTTAATGTTAAATAGCACATTACCATCTCTGGGTAAAGTTTGTGGGAATCTCTTGGAATTCATTTCTGTATTAGACTCCATTTTGATTTTTGAATATCAAATACTTTTTAAATCACTTTTTTTTTTAAATAAATCCCTTTTTTTTCTATATATATTTTTCAAATATTCTCCTTTAATGTGGATTGTTAAAAACTTGAATACCTTTTTCTTATTAAAAAAATATTCCTTTATCTTTTTTCCCTCTATATATGTATGTCTTTCTTTATATTAAGACCCCTTTTGAAAAAACTTTATCATCTTATAATAATAATAGTTTCACTTCTTCTTTTTTTCTTTATAATAAATTTAATTTTTACTATTTTAATACCGCTCCTTTCTATATCTCTTATTTTATTAAAATCTTGCTACTTAATAAATCTTTAGCGTTACGTATATTTTTTATTTTTTATTTAGTTAGCAGTTATTACTTAGTAATTTATTAATCTCTTACCAATAGTCACGTCCCCTACTCCACAGTTTATTTACTACACTTTTTTAATAAAATCTTAGGGATGTAGTCCTATTGTAAAGATGGCTTGGTAAAAATGGCGGTTGCCATGTTTGGAAAATCAGGAATGAGAAGTGTTCTTCCTGGCTTTGTGGGTGGACAACCCCATATGAAAGGTACGATGACTATCAAGTAGTTGATAGGAAGCATTGGCAGGGCTCAGTACTCTGCAAGTTACAGTGGCTATGTCAAGAAGGTCAACTTTGCAGTGAGGGAGAAAAATGTTAGCCGCTTGCAGTGGCAGGTGGGACGAGAAGGTACCCAGGCTATGAACGACTTGGGAGAATGTGCTTGGCCAAAGGGTGAAGGGCCACTCAAGGGACGAAAGGTGAATTACGGGGTGTTTTAGGGACGGACATCACGGTTCTTGCAAATTGTAAACAGTTTATTTAAACTTGTCAGCGGCGGAGTTGTATGGTCGAAACGTAGCGATGGTGCGGTGGCTAGGTGATGGTGGTCTAAAACTATGCTAAAGACAACCAAATGACGTTGATTAGTGGAGTTGACAACTATGATTGTGCAGAGCCAGTGGTCTATGGAGGACAAGAGGCGAAAGTGGTAATGTTCGATGGTTGGGTGGTTGTCGGTAGCCTGATCAACGAGGAATGATTCACAGACAATTGTGGTGGTAGCAGGGTTGTAGGTTTGGTGACTGTGCAACCTTGTGCCCATTGTTAATAATTCTGAATAGTAGCCCTAATGGAAGTGGCTGTGGCTACAAAATGTGGCTGTCGCTGGGACAGTGGGGCTGTGCAAACAAAAGAAGAGTGGTGGTAATTGTTTTGTTTAATAATATATATTATTTGTTTAATATATCTGACAATGACCCATCCATAAGTGCTATGTTTTTTTTTTTTTTTTGTTAGCAAGTTGCCAAAGACCTGAAAAATGGAGAATCTCCCAATGTCTAACGAAATGCTTCAATTATGACAGCAACAAGGTTGATGACTGTTACACTAAAAAATGTCACCATGACTATCTGCAGTTAGTATGGCTCCATCCACTGTCATACTATCCTCCTTAGCAAGTCTTATGCCTCTGCTCTGCATGTCAAACTCTAGAAAGAAGAGAAAATTCATTTAAAGTCAATTATCTCTAGTACGCAGTTTCTCTTAGCCTTACCTGCGGGTACGCAGCCCAAGTTCACAGTACCTGCGTACATGTACGCTCTATATGTAAAGGGGTGGGTGCGTACCCCTGTAAAGGTCAAAAGGCGCGAGTTTCATCTTAAAAAAGTTACTTGTGGTCATTTCTAGAGCATTCTAGAAGCTTGTTTGACGTGTATGAAGCGCCTCCAGATGGTTCATGTACCCAAAGAAAGAGGAACTTATCCCATGAAGAGGGGAGCCTATCCCATTGAAAGAGGGGCTTATCCCATCCATGGTGGAGCTAATTAACTTCCTCTAGAACACTATAAATACAGGCATTGGGCCAGAGGGAAGGAGGCTGAAAGCTGAACATTCCTAAGGGTAGATGCTGCTGGAATTAGGACTTCCTTGTGAGAACTTGTGAGGAGAGATTACCATCTTTACTTGTTTCCATTGGGAGGTGGGTGAGCTGATCAGAGTAAAGGAGGACTCTTGTGGACCCTGGGAGGAGCTTGCACAACACCAAGGCTCAGGTTGTAATGGTTCCTTTTGTTACCTTTAATACAAATTAGTCCATTCTTCTCAATAACTTGTTATTTATGAGTTGTTTCATATACTCCTTGGTCTATATGTTGAATATGCTTTGTTTTATGTTATAATCAGGTGCTATTTAATGGTTTGACTGTTGGTGAATGCAGGTTTTGAAGAGAAGGAGGAGCTCATCCGGATCAACGAAGCTAGGCTACGACAACAGCGTTGGGTTAAAGGTAAGAGCTAAACACTTGATTTCTCATATTGTAATGCATATTTAGAGAAGGATTGCTCTCTTTTGTCTTGTTTGTCATTAGAAAGTCTTAGACTTCTAGGAAGGTCGGTTGTGTCCGCACTGTCGACTGATTCCGTGTGACAAAATGGCGACTCCACTGGGGAAACCATGGATTTGTTTGAGTTCTTTTTGATTTCATATTTTGATCTGAGAAACACTGCTTGTTTTCTGGTTTTTGGCTGTTGAACTGTGTGTTTGGGTAGGTTAGCTTAGGGTTGATTTAGTTTTTCTTTTTTCTTAGTTTTGGTCGAAGTACGCAGGCTCTGAGTTCAGCACAGTGTGTACTTGTACGCACTGTTACTGTGTGCACAGAGCGTACCCGCACCTGTCTTAACAGGTTGCCTGCGTACCCTGTTAAAATTAAGAAAATTTCAAATTTTTGCTTTTTGCTCTTTAGATTTTTCTTTTAATTGGTTTTTCCTGCCCAGATCCATTGGTTTACTATCAAAGATCTTCACCTGAACTTGTTCCGTTAGTGTCGAGAGTTTTTGGTGGAATTCATAGAGTTTTTGCCTTAGGGTTTGATTTTTAACTGGTCCTGTAGTGACTTTGGCGTTAGAGGTTGTCAAACTTTGGATCTCCCTGGTTTTGTTCATCCCTCTTAGGAGTCGGGCCTGTCATAGAGATCACCCTTGTGAGAGATCTACCTTTGTATCTTCTCTTTGCAAATCTCGAAAAGTTTGTTGATTAAAGCTTTGAATTTCATTTTTGTGAAAAAGAACAAAAAGATTTCGATTTTGTTTTTCGATTAGTTTATGATTCTGCATAGACTGATCCTTAGTTGCTTTTTGACTAAGTAAAACATCCGGGAATTATCCTTGTAGGCTTTTGTCCTCTTTATTTTGTTGCTTTTAGGTAAATTTCCCTTTAATTTGCTTTTGAGTGATTTTGATTTGATTGCCTTAGATTTGTTAAAATTGATTTTTGGTAAATAGTTTTATATGCTTGATTAATATAGGGAAAAATACAAAATTCTTTTGGAATCAAGTTTGCTTTGGTAGCATTTGTTGTCTTTTGAAGAAAAGGAAATTTCGTGAATAATTAGTGGTCATGAGTGCATGTTTTGAAAAGATAAAAGAGAATTGTTTCTTTGATTGTCTTTGTTAAGAAAGTTGTTTTCTATAAAATTGCATTCTCTCAACTCTCTTAGCTAAGAGATTCATTGAAAAAGAAAAGTAGTGTAAATCATCTTAGGTGCATCTTTGTAGTGGTTGCGAGTCGAGTCTACACACCACCAGTTTCATCTCCACTACCTTTTGTCTTAAGGAAGCCATAAAATTAACGCTTAAAGTAAAATCAACGTAGTAACTTTTATTTACTAGGGCTCTGAAACACCAATATAGATCAGGCTAGTGTCTTGGAGTAGGAGAGTAATAAACTCTCCAAGACAACAAAACCAAACAAGTAGCTTATCTTGTGATAGATTAAATCCAGCTGTTTCATTTATACTCTGGGAAAGCTCCTCTTAAAGGAGAAGCACGAGCTCGTGTCCGAACCAGTGAGGGGATCAATCCTCCCTCGTTGGGAACAACGCCAGACACACACGTATTACAAACGGTAAACCTCGGATTAACCATTGTCGAGGAGCCAGGGGTCACTTGTCGGTAAACCTTGGATTATTGTCAAGGAGCCGGCAAGGGGATTGAGCTTGATACTCTGCCCTTGCGTGCTGTCGGAGTGTAGACTGTTCCCCCAGGTGTACTTGTTGCTGTTGGTAACCTTAGTGACCATAATCTTTAGGATTCTACCGAGGTGACGGTGGAGGGAAGATCCCACTGTACCTGGAGCAGACGTCGGCTAGACTCACTTGGATTTTCCGGGGGGTTCACTTCACTCGAGACGGTTAAAGTGGAGGAACTTGTGCCGGTCTATTCATTAAGCAGGTTGCCGGGGTAATTGTTCCACCCGCCACTTCTGTACTGAATCCGGCGATGTTGGACTTCATCACCAACTAGCACTTTCGGTCCGGAAGGCTACTGTTTGTGCTTGGTTTGATGCCCTAGATTCTTTAGGCGTGTGCTTCAAATTTGTTTGGTTCTTTAGAGACTTTAGGAAGTTTGCTTTGAGATTTTACTTTGTTTGCGTGTGCAGTAGTTAAAAATCTTTAACTGTGGCGGAATTACCGAGACAGTCCCCTAAATCTCGGGGCAAGTCTCCTGCGGCTGTAACCATAGCCGATTTGTTGAGGAGGTCTCGTAGACTTCGAGGCCTATCTCCCGAAGAGGTTCCAAGTTATTACGAAGGTTTGAAAGTCCTTGTAACTCCTCCTAGTGGCAGTAGAGTAGGTTCACCTGAAGAAGGAGAGTCTTCCTTGGTAGTCCATCAAGATTACCAAAGTATAGAGACAGGTTATAATCCTGACGTTGTTGCAGTTTCTGAGCTTGCTGGTAGTTTTTCATCTGCTAGTGACATAGGCGAGGAACCTGAAATATCTGAACCTGTTACTCCAACTTCTAGTGTTCCTGATTCACCTAGGGTAGAAAGAGTCATAACCGAAAATATTCCTTCTGGATTGATAGCTATTGAAGAACTTGTTCCAGAAGAAGAAGTAGGCCCTGTTCTTGAAGATCAACCTACCATTGATCTAAGAGAGCGTGAATCTATCTTTTACAGTCCTCCTATGAGTACTACTTGGTATCTTTCGTCAACTAATTATCTAGACAACTCAGGTACCGGTTTTTCTCCACCTCGTACTCCTTTTCCACCTAGAGGTATATATAGTCCTGTAAATATGTCTGGTCAGTCATCCATCTTCTCTCAATCACCTGAATCATTTTTGCATGGCGGTCCTTCTGTTCCTACTGTGTATCAGTCACTTTCTGGTACTTTTGCAGGAGCATCTCCTCAACCCATTGAACATGGGTTATTAGCTGGAAACAATGGTAATAAGCCGTTGGGTGTAGGTGACATCTATATGATGTCAGGTTCAACTCCTAGTTCTCAACCTCAAGGTGGGCAGTTACTGCCTGGGGTCCAACCTCAAGTAATGCCTGGGGGGCAACCTCAAGGTACGCAAATTGTGTCTGGGGGGCAACCTCATGGACAGTATATACCTATGGTACAATACTTACCTCAAGGTCAACCCCAGCCTCAATATGTACCTCAAGGTCAACCCCAGTATCAGTACTTACCTCAAGGGTATCAACCCCAAGGTCAGTACTCGAGTCAAGGTCAACCCCACTATCAGTATTTACCCCAAGGGTATCAACCCCAGGGTCAGTACTCGACTCAAGGTTATCTACCACCTCAAGGTCAAAATTATGTTCCAAGTATAGGGAATGTACCTGTCAATTATCAATCCTACCCTCAACCTGGTTACGGATCTCAGTATCCTCAACCTGTTACGAGTCAATACCCCGGAATGATAGTGTGGGATCCATCACAAGGTCAGCAGGTGATGCAGCCAAGTATACAGTTGTTACCTCAAACTGGACAACCTGTAGTTTCTGGTACACCCCAGCAACCACAACCTATCCAATCAACTATTCAAACTCCTGTAACTTCGGTAGTTACTCAGTCGCCAATTGCACCTCGTACTCCATCTCAAATGACTGCTGCAACTACTGCACCATCTGTCCAGTCTACCGCACTTACTTCTGGAGTATCGACAGCTCCAGTTTCTACTGTCTCTGCAACCACCCCTCAGACATCTTTACCGTTGTCTGGATCTACGATTCAAACCATGGTCCAGATGCCTGTAGGGCAGCCTGGTTTAAGTACTGTTGTGACAAGTCAACCTCAATTTACGTACCAACAGTACCAGGGGCAGTATCAACTCGGTCCTGCTGTCCAACAACCGGTTTACCAGTATCAACCGTATCCTGGGTATACTTATCAACAACCTCAACAGCCCCAGTACGGTCCGGTTAATCCTGGTTTTCTGGGAGGATATAATATCCCGAATGTGATTCCTATTCCTAGTTATCCTGGATATCCTCCTCCTGGAACTGGTATTGTGATCCAGAGTTTTAGAGATCCTAACCGGCAATTGCCATTTATTGCAACTTTAGATTTACCCGACTTGACGTGCCTAACGAACGATCCAATCAATTATCTTCCGTTTTGGCCGCCAATGCCAAATAAGTTGCCCAGTGATATACCTAAGTTCGAAGGTAAGTCTGGAGAGGATCCGTCAAATCATGTGATGACTTACCACCTCTGGTGTGCTTCAAATTCTATCTCGGATGATTCGATCCGTTTACGTCTTTTCCAGCGTACGCTCATTGGTCTCGCGGCCAAGTGGTACATTGAGTTGCCACGGTCCTCTTTTTATAATTTCAGCCAGTTAGCTACCTCGTTCCTTACTCATTTTCAGTTGCCGGTCAGATACGATAACGGTACTGAGTTATTAACTTCATTAAAACAATCGACGTCCACTTATATTTCCGACCATATTCATGAATGGCGACGTCGAAGACGCTTAGTGAAAGTTTTTATCTTGGACCAAATCTTAGCTGAATGGTTTGTAAAATCATTATTACCGAAGATTACTGAAGACGTAGCTAAGGCCGGAGTAGTTACTGAGGAGAAAGTCATTGCTCAAGCCCAGTACCTTGACTTAGTTTACACTCAGTCGGGTACGTTGCACGAGAAGATCCCAGATCTTCCTAAGTCGAATCAAATCGCTGCTGCTCCTTCGGGGTCTCATGCTGCTGATGGCATGATTGGTACGGTAAATACTAAAAGTAAGAAGAAATCCTCAAAGAATTCTTCTCCAATTATAACCTTACCAGACTCCCCGACAGGAGAATCTTCTCCTGAAATTACCACCGAAGTTCACGTTGTAGAGTCATCTACGGCTAAATCCAAAAACGGTGGTAAGAAGAAAGGTAAGAAGAAAGAGAAAGCAGATAAGGCTCCAAAGGAGAAAAAAGAGAAGTCAGAATCTAATGACGAGAAGCGCAAACCTTGATATCCTTGTTTAATTTGTGAAGAAGATCATTTCACAAGAGATTTCCCTCAACGGGCGGAGGTTGTGAAGATCGTTAAAGGTTCCCCAACTCCTGCTGTTTTGAAAGATCCATTTCCAAAGCAGGAGAGTAAGATGATAGGTTCTTCCTCGAGTGCCAGTGAAGAACCCATATTGATGATGTCTCATGTACGGATTGCAACTCGGTCGCAAGATTATGGTAGTAAGGGTCCTGTTGATGGTAAAGAAGCAGAATCTTCTCATTCTAATCCATCAACTTCAGCTCCCAGTTCTGATCCACTACAGATCGAGAAACCTAACCTAGACTTAGTAATCAAACCGCCCGCTAAGGGTATACTTTGAAAGTCTGCTTTCAATCCACATGCGAGAGCAGCTCAGAATTATAACATTGTTGAGGATTTAGCTGTTTCACCCTCAGCAATGTCGGCTTTAGAAGTGCTGCAATCATGTCCAGCACAACGCAAATTACTTTTGTCGGCTATAGGAGCTGTTGATATTTAGGACCCGAACCTGATAATCTTCGATCTAGAAAAAAGTACACCGCGTCCCCCTCATCAAATGACTTTCCAGATCCCAGTGATAGTCAAAAACAGGCCCATTCATCGGACTGTAATTGATGAAGGAGCTTCTACGTGTATTATGTCGATTCAATGTTGGAGATCACTTGGTTCTCCTTCATTGAACCAATCCCCGACGATTCTTAAGTCCTTTGATGGCCGTGGGTTCCATCCGTTTGGCATTCTACAGGATTTGCCTATAGGGGTTGAAGGAAAAACCGTTAGTCTAGATGTGGAAGTGGTTGATGCCCCTCTAGAATACAACCTTCTTTTGGGTCGCAGTTGGTCTTACGCTATGACAGCGGTCGTGTCATCGGTCTTTAGAGTTATAAAATTTCCACATAATGGTAAGATCGTGACCATAGACCAGCTGGCTTACTTTTCATCCGACCCAGCCTCTTCAGAGAGTATCCAGCATGTCGGTAAAACGACTATCCCTTACAAGGATGTTGGTGTAGGATTAGTCAAAGATTCCGGTTTACTGGTAACTTTTCCCTTTCCTCCACTCAACGCAGACCCTTCATTTGCTTTCATTCATATGATTACTTCAGACACTATTATTTATGATGATCCTTGGATTGTCCCATCTGAATCTGAGATAGACTCATTTGGTGATGCTATGCCTTTGAGTCCATATGAAATTTCTTATGAAGCCGTGCAGTCTTTTTCCGACTCGAGTTCAACCCAAATTGACCAAATGAATGTGGTCGGTGAAGAGTCACTTTTCACATCAACCTCGGAACGGATAGCATTTCCTGAAGTTGTGTCATCTGACGAACAACTTCGCGAAATCCTAAGTGTAGACGATCTACCATGGGAAGATCTCCATCACAGATCTTCGTTTTTACCTGAGAATGATGACTTTGAAAACGATTTTTCATCCATTTTTACCGCTGAATATGTCAAGGACGCTCAGAATCCCATGAAACATCCTGATTCAGAGTTGAATTTGGCAAACATTTCTCAAACTATTGCCATTGACATTTCAGTCAAAACCGGAACTATTGAGAACATTCATATAGGTGCCTCGTGTACAGATGACGAAATTCAAAACTACAAGGCCCTATTCCAAGAGTTCCGCGACGTGTTTGCCTGGTCTTATGAGGAGATGCCAGGAATTGATCCCTCCATTGTTGTTCATGAGATTAAGACTTACCCGGATGCTAAACCCGTTCGGCAACGTCTGCGTCAGATACACCCTAGGAAAGCGGCTGCAATTAAAGCAGAAGTCGAGAAGCTGTTGAAAGCAGGTTTCATTTATCCGATCTCGTTAACGGATAGGGTTTCGAATACTGTTCCAGTTAACAAGAAACAAGGAACAATAAGAATATGCATCGACTATAGGGATATAAATCTTGCTTGTCCAAAAGACAACTATCCCACGCCCTATATCGATCAAATAATTGATGATTGTGCCGGGAGTGAAATATTTTCCTTCATGGACGGTTTTTCCGGCTACAACCAAATCAATATTCTACCTGCCGATCAACCAAAAACGGCTTTCATTTGTCCTTGGGGGACGTTTGCTTATTGCAAATTACCTTTTGGACTTAAGAATGCCAGAGCCACTTTCCAACGGGAAATGTCTTACGCGTTTCACGACATCAAGCACATTGTGCAACCGTATCTCGATGATTTTCCTGCTCACTCTTTACGTCGAGCTGATCACCCTGTTCACTTACGAGCTATTTTTATGAGGTGTCGGCATTATCGAATTCGGTTGAACCCACACAAGTGTGTCTTCTGCATAGAAGTGGGACGATTGCTAGGATTTGTCGTTTCAAAAGCCAGTATCCACGTCGATCCCTCGAAGGTAGAAGCTATCATCAAATTGCCTCCGCCTTCGAGTTTGCACCAACTCCAAAGTTTGCAAGGGAAAGCAAACTTTTTACGTCGATTCATTCCTAACTACGCCGAGGTTACAAAGGGTTTCACCTGGTTGTTGAAACAAAATGCTCAATTCTCTTGGGATGAGATAGCTCAGAAATCTTTTGATGCACTTAAGCACGCGTTGACCCATGCACCGTTGCTGCATCCTCCCAACTACAACCAGGATTACTTTTTGTATCTCGCCGCCTCCCACTCCACCATTGGAATGGTCTTAGTTCAGGAAGATGAATTCGGAACGGAACATGTGATATATTATCTTAGTCGGACCTTAAATCCAACCGAGTTAAAATACTCACATGTGGAAAAGTTGGCACTGGCAGCCGTTCAAGCTGTCCAGCGTTTTCGTCACTACATTCTTCTCCGCAAAACTACAGTGATTTCGGATTGCAACCCTATGATCTATATTTTGACTAAACAATTGCTAGGGGGCAAGTACTCCAAATGGATCGTTATCCTGCAGGAGTTCGATTTGGAGTTCGAGAAGTCCAAGTCTAAGAAATCCTTAGTTTTTGCCGAGTTGATGTGTGATTTCCCGCGTGCTGATACAGAGACTGTGGCAGAGGAGCCCATTGCGGACGAATATTTGTTTCTTATCAGTACTTTAGATCCGTGGTATGGGGATATAATTGTCTATCTCCAGACCCAATCCTTTCGGCCCGAAATCTCAAAGTCAGAACGTCGGAAAATTCGGTTCCAGTCCCAACAATACAAAATCATTGGAGATACTCTTTATCGTCGTGGGGCGGACTTGATTTTTCGACGTTGCTTAACTCATGAGGAAGCTGAGAGGGTTTTGAATGACTGTCACTCTGGAGCATGTGGCGGTCATATGTCTGGGTATGCCACTGCCCAAAAGATATTGCGCGCTGGTTATTTTTGGCCGTCCTTATTTAAAGACTGTATTATTGCGGTCCGAAAATGCCACAACTGTCAGGTGTTTGATCGAAAGATGCGTGCGCCACCTACTCCTCTCCACCCTATAATTGCCGTTGGTCCTTTCACCAAATGGGGTATCGAATTTATTACTTGTAACCCTCACTCGGCCGGGGGGCATGCGTATATCATCCTTGCGGTTGATTATTTTACTAAGTGGGCCGAGGCGATGCCTACATTCGAGGTAGACAGCAAGACAGTAGCAATTTTCGTATTCAATCACATTATAGCTAGGTTTGGTGTCCCACAAGCAATAATCACTGACCATGGGCGCCATTTTCGAAACATTATGATGACTGAACTTACAGGCCAGCTTGGTTTACGTCATGATAGTTCTACTCCTTATTATCCCCAAGCGAACGGTCTGGTTGAGTCTATCAACAAAGTTCTAGTTATCATGATCCGACGGATCATTGGTATTCATCGGTCGAATTGGCACAACATGTTATTTTCGGCGCTATGGGCATACCGAACCTCAGTGAAAACATCAACAGGGTTCACTCCTTTCCAACTAGTTTATTGTTTGGAAGCCATGCTGCACATTGAATGCGAAATCCCGTCACTGCAAATGGCCATTGAATTACTCCCAGCTACTTCTGAAGAGGAGAAGTGTCTGTTATACTTAGCTAAATTAGATGAGACTCGACGTGAAGTTGCTTTAGCAATCGAGACTCACGCAAAGCGAATGAAAGCTCAGTATGACCGGAATATGACCCCTCGAAGTTTTTCGGAAGGAGACCTAGTGTTGTTATATGATCTAGCTAATGATAAGCTAGGTGCTGGAAAATTCGTTCCTATGTGGCATGGGCCCTACATTGTTAAGCGAAAGCTAGCAAAAGGGGCCTATGAGCTGGTAGACTTTGACGGGGACTCTTTGGGTAAACCCAGAAATGGACTTTACCTAAAGAGGTATTATGCTTAAATGATGGGTATGGAGATCTTAGTTAGTTTAGTTTTCTCTTTCTAGCCAGTATGTGTGCTTAGTTTAGACTGTGTGCTTAGTTTAGACAATGTGCTTTAATGTAGAGAGTGTGTTTTCGTCATTATTCTGGCTTATCTTGGTTTTGCTCTTGATATTGCAGATGTCGACGCCTCTCCAAACGTACATTGGATTTGCTGATGGTGCTTGTCGTAGTACACGGAATATCTCTTCCGCAGCTTGGGTTATCTATTCGCCCTCTGACGAGTTAGTTTCTATGCATGGGGTGAGCCTCGGTCAAACAGCAAAGAACATTGCAGAATACAGTGCAGTGATTGAATTATTATCTGAATCTATTTCATTTGGGATTCGGAGTTTGATAGTGAGGTTAGATTCTGAACTCGTTGTATTACAGCTTAATAGAGTCTATGCCATTAGGAATCCAGTGTTGCTGAGATTGTTTTTGAGGGTGCGTCTCTTGGAACGTGAATTTGATTACATTGAATATCAACATATTCCAAGGTCTTTAAACACATTAGCAGATGCAATGGCGTCTCGAATGTTAAATAGACATTTGTAACAATCATAAATGCAAATTTATAAACATTTCATCATACATGTTAAACAAAATAAGCCGGTAATAATGATATATATAGATAGGAGTGTGTCAAAAAATATACATCGTCTTCGATCATAGGTTTAAAACACCTTATGATCGGCAAAATGATAAGTACAAAAAGTCAAAATGTCACATGTGACTACAAAAGTGACCATCCAGTCACTGGTGATGCTCCCTGTAAGACACCACTGCACGGGCTACCCTACATAGAAATCTCCTAAAAGGTCCCGGGACTGCGACTACATAACGCTGCAGTCTGATAGGAATATCATCTATAGTCGTCTCCGGTATATCCACCGTCAGACGCTCTAGATCCTGCTCCAACTCAGCTAGCGTCTCTGCGGCCGCATCCTGTGGGGCCGGTGCCGGTACAGCTGGATGTCTCCTCTCAAAAGCCCGGAGATTGGCTGGACGCCGTGGGCCTACATCTGCATTTTGAACATTTTTACTGTTAGTTTGAGATGATATATATAAAAAACAAAAAAATAGATAATTTAAAAACTTGTGAAAAATGAAGTACCTCTGTCATCCCATTGTTCTCCCTGTGGAAGAACCATGTCCGGATCATTCCGAAAATCCATTCCGGCATAAGGAAAATCCTGAATCACAAAGACCTGGCCCTCTAGCCAGTGAAAGTAACCATCAGGAAATAGAACCACTGTCGTGCCCTCGTCAGGATGCCGGGCCATTAGCACAACCCATCTCGTCAACTTAGGCTCCCGAGGAGCCCCAACTGGAACAGTAAGCTGCTGGGGGATCAACATAGGAACTCTCTCTAGGGCAAAGCTCACAACCAAAGGCCCATATCCAAAGGTCTTTAGTTGCCCGTTCTTTACCCTAGTCAGTTGGCCCTTCATGTTGGCCAACACATCATCGCACCAGTTGAAAATGGTGCCTCGGTAGCAATCTATCGCTATCCGCATTTGGGACCAGGTGGCAATGTGCAAGGCGGCTGCGGCGTAGAGTCTGGTAACTGAAAAGGAAATTACTATAAGTTCAGGCACGGATATATATTTGATTTCTATCCCTTTCTCATGGTTCTGATTGTTGCACCACTCTAGCCGGAGGCTAGCAAGGGATTGGCCACCCGGCCTAGTCCCGGAGAGAGTCAGTTGCTCGCCCCTATTGGGCAAACCAGTGAGAAAGTATATGTCAGAGGGCTCTATCTCGAGCTGGTGCTCTCCGATGTAAAAGCATTGTTCCTGGACATTCCACCTTTCAACCAGCCACTCTAAGAATGGCACCTGTGCCCTCATGCCAGCTATGGCCCAGTATTTGTATAGTCCGCATGCCTTCAAAGCATCAATGGAGGGTTGATGATTTATTGTGGCTAAATCAACGTCCTCGTGCTCTCTTTCATGCCAATCAAGCATGGTGTGCTCCCTGCACATCATAAAACATCTATTAGAGTCCATAAAATTTTAAAATTTTGGTCTATTTTGGAGGTATGAGGGTTTCAAAATGCGTTTTGCGGGGTACGCACCCCGGCCTTTAGGAACAGAGCGTCTGTACGCAGCTGCCCTTAAGGCCGGGTGCGTACACCCGGTATTTTCCCCATTGAGAAAATATCGGGGTACGCAGGTCAGCAGTGCATGACCTGCGTACCCCAAAGGGCGCATCTTGAAACCCCAAGACCCCCAAAAAATCAAATAAAAACTTAAAAATGAATTCTAAACGGATGGAAATTAAGAGAGGGATGTTGTAAAATACCTGATGAAACGGCGTTCGATTCTGACGGTCGGATTCTCCGCAATCTCCACGGGAAGTTTCTTGCCAAAAGCCCTTTTCTCAACCTCAACAGTAAAATGGTAAAAATGACATGGTAAGAAGTCTTTTTATAGGTTTTTTGGATAAATGAATGCTAAATTTGTTTATTTTTCACCGTGAAAGGATATTTTTCAATGTATTTTTGCCCATCTTAAACAGGTATGAGTAATGTGTTGTTTTTGTGCAGGACAAAGGGGCTTTAGGGTAAATTATCATTTTTCACGTCAGAGTCATCTTTTAAGCCCTTTTCTGACTCCTAAAACATGAAAAGATTGCCGAGCGTTTCTTTTACACTCGTTAAAATGGAATTAAAAGACGGTCTTCTTATAGCCCTTTTCCGACCGTAAAAACGCAAAAAGATTGCCGGGTTTTTGTCGTTTCAAACTCGATATTGGAAATAAAACGACGTGTCTTTGATCGCTTTTTACTTTTCAGGTCAACGACACTAAACATGAAAGTACTCCTTGGTCGCAACATCAAGCGGTTCTCTCTGGTATGATTTTATACTTTTTCGGGCTTGAGAGACACAAATTGACGAAAAAGTTCACCTTGGAGTCTCCTTTAGTTTTTTCAGACTCTCTAAAATTGAAAAACACCGAGTTTCTCCTATACTAGACTCGTTAAAATTTCACAGTAAAGGACCTGTTCGATTACAAACAGGAACGGACCACTCCTTCTTAGGGTCCGAATCTAAACTAAGTTGGAGTCATCCAAAGGATGAGCTTATAATCAAGCATATGTTATCCTCCTCAAGCTTGTAAAAAATAAAGAGGTACTTGCCAGAAATGATGGGGGAAAAGAGGGAAGAATGAACCTATTTGTTGTCCTTTGCTACAGAAGAACCTTATCACCGCTCTTGAACACGACACTTTTCATTCACCTGGGTTGGGAAATCCTTTGCCTTAAAAGTTGATCAAACCTCTTTGAAAGTCTTCAACCATTCTTGGGTATTAACTTTGGGTCAATCGTCTCCAAGCCATCTGTCATTTCATTATGTGTTCAAGAGGTCTCTGCAAATAAACCATTCATACGCAAAACACATGTCATCCATTTGACCATCCCTGAGTCAGTCCTTACAGCAACATTTCTTCAACTTGAACAATGATTTCGTGTTGTGGGCTTGCCTGCAACGGGTCGCTTTCTATCGACATCAGCACATTATCTAGAAAGATGACTTAGAAATCGTCAGTACCTTGAAGTCTGCATGCATCAATGGCAGGTTTCTCGCCTTTGACGACGGTTTACATCATTGACTTTCGATCAAGGGATTCCGTGACATGTTCGACATCAACTCATTTATTAACATTTCATGGATTGTACTGGGTACTTTGAGAACCATTGACATCACTGGTGGTCTCTCTCACACTTGTTAACGGTTTACATCATTGATCGATAATCAAGTGGTTTCTACCATGCTCGACATCAACTCATTTATTCGCATGGATAGAATCATACCAATTCGAGAAGTAGAGATGAAGACCCTGGATCTAGTTTCCGCCATCCAGGCTGCGAGGAGTTTTGTATTCATTATATAGTAGACTTATCATAAACAGATGGCTGCGTCCATACTGTGTCTACAAAAGTCTATGATTACAATGTACTGCAAAATCATTCTTGTATCAGAGCAGTAGTTAGATTGTTAGTTAAAGTTTTCAATCTGAGTATGGGAATGCCTACCTCAGTGATGATATCATCTTATATATGTCTTTTGTGTTGAATAATTGCAGGTTCTGACCAGGCTCTCCGCAAGATACTCCTTGAAATGATAAAGTACTTCACCCTTCCTAGATCATATGAAACCCTAATCTACTACAGGCTTCGCACTTTAGGGGGCAATCTGTTACACTAAAAAATGTCACCATGACTATCTGCAGTTAGTACGGCTCCATCCACTGTCATACTATCCTCCTTAGCAAGTGTTATGCCTCTGCTCTGCATGTCAAACTCCAGAAAGAAGAGAAAAGTCATTTAAAGTCAATTATCTCTAGTACAGAGTTTCTCTTAGCCTTACCTGCGGGTACGCAGCCCAAGTTCACAATACCTGCGTACATGTACGCTCTGTATGTAAAGGGGTGGGTGCGTACCCCTATAAAGGTCAAAAGGCGCGAGTTTCATCTTAAAAAATTTACTTGTGGTCATTTCTAGAGCATTCTAGAAGCTTGTTTGACGTGTATGAAGCGCCTCCAGATGGTTCATGTACCCAAAGAAAGAGGAACTTATCCCATGAAGAGGGGAGCCTATCCCATTGAAAGAGGCGCTTATCCCATCCATGGTGGAGCTAATTAACTTCCTCTAGAACACTATAAATACAGGCATTGGGCCAGAGGGAAGGAGGTTGAAAGCTGAACATTCCTAAGGGTAGATGTTGCTGGAATTAGGACTTCCTTGTGAGAACTTGTGAGGAGAGATTACCATATTTACTTGTTTCCATTCGGAGGTGGGTGAGCTGATCAGAGTAAAGGAGGACTCTTGTGGACCCTGGGAGGAGCTTGCACAACACCAAGGCTGAGGTTGTAATGGTTCCTTTTGTTACCTTTAATACAAATTAGTCCATTCTTCTCAATAACTTGTTATTTATGAGTTGTTTCATATACTCCTTGGTCTATATGTTGAATATGCTTTGTTTTATGTTATAATGAGGTGCTATTTAATGGTTTGACTGTTGGTGAATGCAGGTTTTGAAGAGAAGGAGGAGCTCATCCGGATCAACGAAGCTGGGCTACGACAACAGCGTTGGGTTAAAGTTAAGAGCTAAACACTTGATTTCTCATATTATAATGCATATTTAGAGAAGGATTGCTCTCTTTTGTCTTGTTTGTCATTAGAAAGTCTTAGACTTCTAGGAAGGTCGGTTGTGTCCGCACTGTCGACTGATTCCGTGTGACAATGACGATTGATGGCCAAGGGCTGGTGTTCGGAGAACGAGAATTGTGCAGCAGTGAAGTGGCTAAAGGGTCGACTGCTCTGAAACAAAATGAAGCGAACAAAGTTCCTTCTACAAATTAATTACTCCAGAAGACTTGGAATATAAAGATATCCATGAGGATACAAATATTATATTAAAGTGTGTGAATAATATTAATTTACAATTAGAATGAGAGGCTTGCTTATATATCAAGCAAGTGTCTCTTCATGGAGAGTAATGTCCTATTTACACATGCCTCTTCAACCTAACTACTAATTATTATTAACTAATCATTATTACAATTATCCTCGTTACTTATATTTATATTATTTATATATATTTTATTCATAACACACGAACAATGCTTGAACCACTAAGACTTTGGATTCTAAGGTGTGTTATGATGAAGAAACCTTACTACTCTGCAATGGTCTAAAGAGGCTAGAATAGGGGTTTTATCATTTAGGGGTTAAGGAATTATGGAGCATGGATTGCTATTCAAGCATAGGACCATGTGCTTTCCCTTTTGGCAAACTAGGTAAGCAGCAACATGATTTCTCATTGGGACCTAGAAGATGACCTCGAAAGGTTAGCACTTGGAAAATATGGGTGTCATTTTTAGTAGAGTTGATATCATCATGATCAGACTTGGTATTCTTAGACTTCAGTCAGGGTTGTCCTTAGAAATGCATTGGTAGCAAATCCACTTTCTTTACTGCCCACAACATAAACTTTGACTGCCTTTCTTGCCACCATAGAAGTAGAGAAACCATCTACCCTGAACCATCCAACTAGAAGAAGGTTGATTAATATTTCTGTTAACCTTGGCAATATTAGGGAGGGAGTGCTAAATCTTACTATTAATCCTTTTCTCAGCTCCTCCTGTCCTCTATTCCAAGCCATGCAAGTGTCCTTGACTTCTTGAGCCGTGTAATTTTCCATGGAATCTAAAGCCCTCGCGCTGACTCTTATTTCTTCATCATCTTTTGTCCTAAAAGATGTGTTCAACAACTTTTTCGAGTCATCTTTCTCTAGTAGACACACTGGAATGCAAATGCAAGAATTATCTTTCTGGGTATCGTAATGCTCAAGTATTTCATAGACTGGAGGAGGCAATCCTATCTTGGGGTTACCCTCTTTCAATGTAAGGCTTTCAAAGTCATCAGTCTTCTCAGGTTCACCCCCTCCCGATCGCTCCACATACAACATACCCTCATTGCATCCATGGAAACCATTTGTCAGGTAGCCCAGAGAGGGCAGTAGGCACTTGAAATCAGGAAGTGACTTTAGTGTTCCAGGCATCGGACGAGCAAGAAAATTCCTAACCTCTTCCGCTGTGAAATTACAATGAATTTTCATCCATCATTACAATGACATATCTCAGGAATGGATGCAAGATATTTTGAAGATAAGCACTGCAAAAGGATGGACTACACATTGTGGGCACTGGACACATACTTCATGAATTACTTCATCAAATAATTGGGATTGTCAAATGACAAAATTACAACATAAGAAACTTTGTTATTATTCTTACACGTGGTGAGTCCAATACCATGAAAGCTCTTGACTTCTCGGCCTCTTAGGGTGGCCAGAACATCCCTGGCACCCATTTCCAGATGTAGCCTCCCTTTGGAGATACTTGTAATAAACTCTGCTAAATTGTTGATGGAAGATATTCCCACCTCTAGAAAATTAACGAAACCAGTCACAGCTTCACTCACCTCAAGCTACCCCACAGCAACACAGGATAGCCATCCCAACCACACAACCAACTTTATAATCAACACCTTCATCATGTACAAGCTTCCCTTCGAATTTAAAATAAGACCCATTTCAGAAAATAAAATGAAGATGCATGTTTCTCTCACAAATTCAACACCCAAGAGAAACCACTTTCATCTTGCTGTATACATATTGTGGTAGAAAATTTTTGTTCTACACATCTGGATATGGCATATTTCTATCCTCTCCATAGTGTCCACACTAAATTTTAGTTTTCGGCACATAAGTCGATAAATTTTAACACAGGGCATATGGTTAAAGTGTAATGGTTAGTTTAAAAAAAAATTGAAATGTACCAATGTGTTTGCTATTTTTTAGATAAATAAGTTTGTTGATATATATATATTCATTATTTTAAAGGCACATAAAGTTTCTTCTAGCATTTTATGCCATTCCTAAATAAAGTAAAAAAAAATTCAATGTTCTGTTTTTTTTCTCAAAGTGCAGAGACTCACAAATACTCAGTGACACTATTCTTTTTTTCTTATTCCAAAAGTCCAAAAACGTGGGACTATGTTTGTTATTTATTCATAATAATTGTGGTAGATAACAAGTAGGGACTATGTTTTCATGGTTTTTATCATGTGCTTATGATATAATAATTACAGTTAACGAACTGTTCTCCAATATGCCTACATTTTTAGTTGTTCAAGATTGTTCTTGAACTCAGTTTGTTACAATTGAAGAGTTATAGTCATTTGATTAGTACGGTGGTATCAAACATCTCTTGCTTCCTATCAACAATTGATGTCGGATAGATTTGAAGGTTTACTATGTTCAAAGAAAATTTAATTGGCTTGCGTTATGGAGCTTATGTTGTGTCTTATCATAGATATTTCTACGTGAAATAATTTGTCACGTGTCTTGGAAGTGTCGTTTAAATCCTCTTCAATGACTTTTAGGCTCTTAAATAACATGGACTTGACTTATGCAACAACAAACCTTGTTATTGCACGAGTTGGTGCAATGACTTGTACTGAGCTTCTGGCCACAAGAAAACCTTATGTACTCATAATATCATGCCTAATAGCTATGTAGTCTCTGCATTTTCCCCTAATTTACCGATGTGGAATGTTGCAATTTTTTGTTTGCTGGATTGTCTGTCAAAGTTAAATTATTTTTTCTTATTTTTGTTATAGTAAATTATAGGATTCATTGAAGTGCTCATGACGTGAAAATATTTTTCATCATCTTTATATCTATTCTCTCCATATTTTCTCTCAAGTAACAATATACATTATTTTCTATAATAGATAACTTCATTTTCCTTTGAATTGAAAGATAACGAACAACTTATTTCATTTTTACAAACACTGAGTAACTACTCAAAGTTTTTATGCAATAAGGCTCTTTGCTAATTCTCATTGGTTACCTTTGTTCTGTGAGGAACATACATGACTGAAATGATCTCAATTTGTATTTATTTATATGTATTATCCACTACTTTTATGGAATGGGGCTCATTGGAAGTTTTAATAATTTTAAATATTGAGTTGTCATATCGCTGGGAAAATTAATATCAAGGGGTAGCCATAGAGGATTTATATGTTATAAAAAAAACTAGAATAAGCATATTTGAAAATTGACTTGAACACAAAAATATTTAGAATTATACCATTTTGGATTTAGAAGTTCCTCTACACCCATTATTAATAAATTGATGGAATTTCAAGCGTGCAGCCAAGGAATCTGATTCTGGTCTCAGTCAAGCTTTAAGGTAATCAACGATTGTTAGCAGGACATCCACATTAGTCATGAAGATGATTAAAGTTTAATCAATTTTTTCTCCGATAGAAACTTGAGATGGTGTTAATTCCAATTAAGAATGAGCTTTGGATATTTGTTCAAGGGGCCGAGCCAAATAATTTTATAGTGATAAGGACTAGATGAAGCTTTAAATTTCCATGAAACTCTATAACTACTAGATGAATAATTAAAAACTGAAACTAGTTTACGTCCACCAAGATGCAGAATCTCTTAATAATTCAATAGCGGAATAAACACACCCAAATAAAGAACACAATCACATAAATTTGCACAATTTTTCTTGGGAAACCCAATTGGGAAAACCCCACCTTGCTTTGTTGTAGTATTTTATTGACATAGTTTGAAAAATTTGTTCTCTTACATGGAAATTATCACACTGATAACAATCTATTCCTCACGTTTTACTCATTTTACGTGCCATTCGAACACACTTGATCCAACTCCTATTCCTTGATGCCTTCTTAGCCCTATTTCCTTGCACTAGTATCCATAGGTTGGCCTGAATTCTTTATACATAGGTTTTGACTTCCTGGCCCAAATTATTTGCACGCAAACCTCTCATTCTCTAGTGCAGAAGGCCTCCTATTCTTTAGGACACAAACCCTAACTCCTAGCTCGTGTATGCACAAGAAAGCCTCTTCCTTGTTTACCAAATGTTATTTGCTTTTAAAGGTGCAAACTAGGGAGCACAATACTAAGTTGAACATACCAGGAGAAATGTAGTCATGGGTGCTTATAAAAGCTACTGTAGAATCCTTTCCTCTACAAGTTTGAACAATTTTGGCAATCCCAAAATTAGCGATCTTTGACTCAAAATTTATCCATCAAAATATTAGTAGATTTTACATCCCTGTGAATAATTGCAAGAAAGAAATCATGATGAAGATATTCTAATTCATGAGCTGCTCCCAATGAAATATTTTATTGTGCTGGCCAATTGAAATCCATGCCACTTCTCTTTAATGTCTTCTCATTATTTTGATGTAAAGAATCAAATAAGTTTCCGTTTGGCATGCATTCATAGACCAATAGATTTGAATTACAATCTGACAAATAACAATAAAGTTCCACTATAATTTTATGCCAAATTGTTCCCAAAATTTCCACTTCTACCTTTATCAATATGTCTAATCTATTTTGCATATTTCTGTTGTGTTCATTATCCATATTCACTTTACTACTATAGTTTCATTATTATGCAACGTGACACAATACGCCTTGCCTACTCCACCACTTCCTATAACATTGACTTCATATAATAGAGCTTTGTTGCATGTCAACCTCATGTTAACCATTTTTATACTTGCACATAATTCTCATATACAAATGTAAGTTTTTTTTTTCAAACTTTCAAATACTCTCTCTCTCTCTCTCTCTCTCTCTCTCTCTCCATATATATATATATATATATATATATATAGATATATAAGTGGATATTGAAATATATTTTTATTATTAATTTTTTTTAAATTTTGTGTCAACTCCATATTAGGTACAAAAGGAATTATACACCGCTTATAAAAAGTCTCTTTGGCTTAAAAAAATTGAATTGCACCTGTTATAAATTTAATTATATCATGCTTCTCAGAGACATGGGTGAGATAACTTCTTATATGGATAAATTCAATTTTCCATTCAGAAATTTTCTCCATTGTTTAATTGAAACCTTGCTGAAAGTTTCTTCATTTTGTTTTAATGAGAACTTTGATCATATAAATTATCTACAAAACTTTTAAACCAATGGAATTAAAAAAAAAAAAAAAAAAACAATAACTGAAGGTAATGCTTTTGGCGTTTTTTTTCTTAAAAATAAATATGTTATGTCATCTTGATAATAAAGATTGGAGGTTGTTATGTAATATTATGTTTTAGAGTTGTTTGGGACATAACTTTATCAGAGGAAATCTTCTAATACTTACTAGGTTGAGACATGTTGAAGGATATCATCTATGACATTACTTTCGAGATCAACTAAAATCCTTGGCCACAATGGACAAGCCTTTAAAACATTTTAACTATGGTTGTATGACTCTTTTTTCCTTCCTAGTGTCTGTCAATGTTGGTCATAACTTTACATTTAGAGTAAAGGTTTATTGTGATAAATTTCATGTTGGATTCCCCACTAGGATCTCACCTATTCAATGTAATTTATCAAAATTATCACCTAGACAAGCTTTTAAAACATTTCCACTAGGTTTGTATCAATATTTTTTCGTTGTTGGTCTCTATCAATGGTAGTCATAACTTTATAGTTACAGTAAAGGTTTATTGTGATAACCTTCCTACTTGATTCCCCGTCGATATCTCACCTATTACTGGTAATTTATCAAAATTCTCACCTATTTTTTTAGCTATTTTCATATGGATCTTTGGAGTTTCTTATTTGAAGTTCTGGAACACTAGATTTGGCACTGAAGAATAAATTTGGTATTGATATTCTCTTGAGAAAACTCTGTTTCTCTAGATAGATTTATTTATTGCTTTGATGCATAGAATTATTTTTTCTGGTGCCCTTACAAGAGATTTAGTTTGGAAACCTTTTATTGGGAAATATAGCACAACAATGCACCATAAACCATAATGGCATAAAGGGAGCACAACACAACAATTTGATATTTAATAATTTTATTTAGAACTATAACAAAATTGTCTTTTAGAATCTAAACTAAACAAAATTCATGTTAGATATTTCTTTATTCCTAACAATATATAGCATGTACTTTGCAGGTGCCATGGTTGTTGTTAAGTGCAAGGATCGTGATGGGAAAATATTATTCTATGATGAAAGACCCGCCAACGACAATAGGATTTTAAAAACATTTGTAGACAGTTAACACAAACATGAAGGCTGTGAAGCATATAGAATGGTAAGTCCTACATCATGCAACTTTCCATTAGAGAGAAATCACGATACAATCTCTTTAACCCAAAACACTGGTATTGATTCCAACGAAAGAACAATTGTGCCGTTTTCCTTAAGATCTAGTAAGATTCGTCCTACTTGTTGGAATGTGATGGAAGAATATAATATTACAATGGATGTAATATTACATATTTGTAATCGTCTTTGATATTTGAAGTCATTAACTAAGCCACCAACTGGCAATAGTGATTTTAATAAGAGAAAAGTAAGTTTTTGGTTGTGCTAATAAATTATAACTACATATTTATTATATTATATAAATATAATACGAACATAAAATTATATATTACTTTCTATAATATATAATGGAAAACCTCATCCAAACCATTTCAGAATATTTGAATTTGAATTGAACCTAATCATTCCCGAACTTGAATTATGTGACATAGCCTTTAATTGAAACTCCTTGAAAATGAATTTAGCATCAACTTTCGAGGTCAAGTTACTGGATATTATCATATAATACAAAAAAAGTAGACTTTTATAATGGATATTGATTCATTCAGGGTTGGATCTAAAGGCCCGTGAAAATTCTCACTCTTATTGGTCAAGGAAGGTATCATGGGTAGAACTTAGTCCATAGATACAATATTTTTTGTCTTAGTCCTGTGTTTTAATTGTAATATAAGGCACTTTGCATTTTCTTTAAAGGGAAAGCAACATTATGTGAGATTGAAGAGGACAATAATTATAAAGGGAAATCCAGAGTGTATTCTAGCTTGTGTGGAGAGATATAGAATGAATTACATCTCGACGCGAAGAAGGGAGGTTGAAATTGCTATAGTAGTTAGTCCTTTTTAATCTACTATCTTGAAGTTTGGAATTTGTTCTAGTCATCAAATAAATTGGACCAAAAACTGCTAATCATCTTTAATATTTCAAGTCATTAACTAAGCCACCAACTAGCAATTGTGATTTTCATAAGAGATAAATAAGTTGTTGGCTTTGCTAATAAATTATAATTATATATTTAGTATATTGTATAAATATAATACAAACATAAAATTATATATTACTTTCTATAATATATAATGGAAAACCTCATGCAAATCATTTCAGAGGATTTTAATTTGAATCGAACCTAATCGTTTCCGAACTTGAATTGTGTGACACAACCTTTAATTGAAACTCCTTGAAGCTGAATTTAGTATCAACTTTCGAAGACAAGTTAGTGGATATTACCATATAATACAGAAAAAGTAGACTTTTATAATGAACATGTATTCATTCAAGGTTGGAGTTTAAGGCCCGTGAAACTTCTCACTCTTTTTGGTCAAGCTATCATGGGTAGCACTTAGTCCATAGATACAATATTTTTTGTATTAGTCTTGTGTTTTAATTGTAATATAAGACACATTGCTTTATCTTTAAAGGGAAGGAACATTATGTGAGATTGAACGGGACAATAATTATAAAGGGAAATCCGGAGTGAATTCTAGCTTGTGTGGAGAGATATAGAATGAATTACATCTCGACATGAAGTAGTGAGGTTGAAATTGCTATAGTAGTTAGTCCTTCTTAATCTGGTATCTTGAAGTTTGGAAGTTGTTCTAGTCATCAAATAAGTTGGACCACCAATTTCTAATCATCTTTAATATTTGAAGTCCTAAACTAAGCCATCAACTGGAAATTGTGATTTTCATAAGAGATAAATAAGTTGTTGGTTGTGCTAATAAATTATAATTACATATTTAGTATATTATATAAATATAATAGAAACATAAAATTGTATATTACCTTCTATAATATATATTGGAATGCCTCATCCAAACCATTTCAGAAGATTTTAATTTGAATTCAACCTAATCATTCCTGAACTTGAATTCTGCAACATAGCTTTTAATTGGAACTCCTTGAAGATGAATTTATTATCAACTTTCGAAGTCACGTTAGTGGATATTATCATATTATACAACCAAAGTAGACTTTTAGAATGGATATTGATTCATTCAAGGTTGGTATTAAGGCCTTTGACACTTCTCACTCTTGTTGGTCAAGGAAGCCATCATGGGTAACACCTAGTCCATAAATACTATATATAGTGTTATTTTTAATTGTAATATAAGAAGCATTTCTTTCCCTTTAAAGGGAAGAAACATTATGAGAGATTGAAGGGGACAATAATTATAAAGGGAAGCAACACTATGTGAGATTGAAGGGGAGAAGAATTACAAAGAGAAATGTGGAGTAAATTCTAGCTTGTGTGGAGAGATATAGAATGAATTAAATCTCGACATGAAGAAGTGAGGTTGAAATTTCTATAGTAGTTACTCATTTTTAATAATGCATCTTAAAGTTTGGAAGTTGTTCTAGTCATCAAATAAGTAGGACAATATTTGATTTGGAAGATTACAATTTGTTAGAGATCATTTAGGTATGACCATGCCTTGAATTATTTTGCAAATGGAACTAATTTCTAAATTTGAATGGTAAGAAAAGCAATGTATATTAGCCAAAATTTGTGTTTACAATTTTAACATTTCTTTAATGGTTGCAATTTAAGGTCATTGTTATTTATTGTTGTATTTTGACATCTTGAGCTAGTTAATAATGAGAAGCACTCCCAATAAGTTTTCTAGACCTTATAGTCAGTAGGATTCAAGCATATGGCTCATTATCTTAATTGCATCATACATACTTATTATTTTTTGACATCCAAATAAGTCTTTTACAGGTAGATTTTTATCTATCACAACATATTTACATGATTCACAAGGTCAAAAATCAATCTTTGGTGTAATTGCATATTTTAGGTTTGATAGTTATAAATCATTTATAGACTATAAATGTCTTCAAAGTTTCACTTCTAATTTAGTATTCAGCTAAACATATTGAGTATATTATACCTAACTATTTTTCCCTCCAACCACTTATCGTAACTTCCATAACCATTAGGAAGGGACATGCAATTTCGATGCTATTTTTTTTGTTTAGTAAAATATTTGCCAAGATTTTACAATGTTTTATAAATAATTTAAAGTTTTATAAAGTTTCAAGGCCTAATCTTTTAATGTCCAAAACTTTAAAGGGTGCTAGCTCAATGGAAGAGCACCTTCTTTACAAGTAGTAGGTTGGTGGTTCGATTCCATCATGCCCTGGTATTCATATGGAATTGTGAACATTAGTTTTTGGTGACAAATAGTCTTTTGACCATCACCAATGACATTATGGTGACATTTTGTGACCCTCACAAAAATATGAAACGCCACCATATATATGCAGCAATAGTGACGACCATAAAACGCCTATCACCATAAATCAACGTTGTTAATATGGAATGGTGACATTCGCTCTGGCACTATAATCATTATTTGTGATGGACCTTGAATGTCATCAAAATACCTATACTTTTGTAATGTGGTCTTTGGTGACATTCATTTTTTGGTGATGGGGGTGCTTTTGATAGTCACCAATGAGCTTATGGTGACATTTTTTAACCCTCACCAAAATATGAAATGGTGACACTCAATGAACATCACCATATATATGCATCAATAGTGATGACCATTGAAGGTCCATCACAACAAATCATTGTTATTGATATGAAATGGTGATGGCCACTATCCGGCATTATAATCATTATTCATGACAGACCTTGAATTTCAACACAACAACTATATTTTTGGCAATGCCACCTATGGTGACATTCAATTGTTTGGTGACAGATGCTAAGGTCCCTCACCATTTCTCATATGAAATGGTGATGGTTACTATCCATCATTATAAATAATTATTGGTAACAAACCTTAAATGTCACCATAATAGTTATACTTTTGTTGATGCCATCTTTGATGACGTTTAGGTTTTGGTGACAGACACTCTTTTGACCATCACAAATGAGCTTATTGTGACATTTTTCGACCCTCACCAATGTCCCTTTTTCTTTTAGTGACATGATTCCATCATGGTTGTTATGGATAGATTGACAAACATTGCACACTTCCTTCCAGCGAATTCTACATTCGTAGCTAACGATGTGGCACAGGTATTAATTAGAGATGTGGTCAGGTTGCATGGTGTTCCAAAGAATATTGTGTCAAACAAGAATGCAAATTTCACTTTCATGTTTTGGAAGGAGTTATTTGCAGGTTTGGGCACAAAGTTGGCCTTCAGCACATCTTATCATTTGAGGATACATGGGTAGATAGATAGGGTCAATAGTATATTGGAGGACATGTTGAGGATGTATGTGATACATCAACAACAGAAGAGAAAAGAGTATCTATCCTTGGTAGAGTTCGCATGCAACAATGATTATCAGGAGTGATTGAGGATGAGACATTTTAAGGAATTGTATTGGAAGAGTTGTAACACTCCTATCAGTTGGAGTGATCTAATTAAAATGGTATTGGTTTGAATAGATATGTTGGTGGACATGGAACATGAAATGCAGGTGATCAAGAAAAATATAAAGGAAACACAAGATAGGCGAAAGAGTAATACAGATAGGAACAAGTTTTTCAAGGAGTTCTAGGTTGGCGAACAGGTGTACTTACACATCAAAATGAATAAGAGCTCCTTGTGGATTTGATCATGTGCCAAGATGACACCATGGTTTTTTGGACCCTCTAGTATCATTGAGATGATTGGCCTAGTAGCCTATAGACTTACACTGCCTCCAAAAGTCAAAATCCACGATGTTTTCCATGTATCATTGCTTAAGAAGTATGTTAAAGATGTGGATCATGTGATTGACTGATCTATATTACAGGTGGAACCAAATGGAGAATTCCACTTGTAGCCTTAGTGTATCTTGCAAAAAAAGGTGCTCATGCTCCAGAACCAAGAAATTGAGCAAGCTAAAGTGTAGTGGAATATCTTTGGGCTTGATTAATCTATATGGGAGATAGTGGATTAGATGTGGTCTATGTATCCTTCCTTGCTTTCTGGTTGAGGAAAACCAGTTTTGAGATGGTGTGTTCGTATATGCTTGATATGGTGTTTTCGTATATGTTTTGATATGGTGTTTTCGTATATGTTTTGGTATGATGTTTTGGTATATGTTTTAGTCATACTGCTATATGTACATATGTATATGGATGTAAATACCACCATTAGCTATGTTATAAAGCTCCACTAAGCGATATGGGTGTCATGTCATTTTGATTATGTTGTCATGTTACTATGTTATCACGTGTTTATGTTATCATGTTATTATGTTTTCATGTGGGTTGGCACTCAACTCAGTGATCATTCAAAATACTGCATCGAGCTATGTTATAAATATCCATGAGCAATATGTCTTTTTTCCAGCAGTTTGCTGAGGTATATGTGTGATTGAAGACTGAGGACAGTGTCCCCCAAGCTGGAGGGTTTTGTAAGAACCCTAATGAAAATTCCATGCAATAAAAGTTAAAAACAATAACCATAGTTGATAGGACACTTATTCGAAGTTGAATGTTAGACAAGATATCGTAGGGGGTGTTCATTTGGTTATTTATGGATAAGGAAATTGGCAAAGGTAATGGCTAAGGCTTTGGAATGGAAAAATGGCATTTTTCACACATTTATTTATGAAAATAATGGAAATTAGGAGAAAAAGGAGGTGAAAGGTCATACGTTGCATGTGAGGAGAAAAATGAAGGAAAGTAATGGAAAATGAAGAAAATTATTATGAAACCAGCTCAAGAAAAGATAGAAAAGATAGATCAACGCCTTAGAATTCAGCCTCTTCGAGGGGGCAACCTCCTTTACATTACATAAATGAACAATTCTTGGATGATACAAATGAAAAACCTCCTTTCTATATATAGGAGTCTAAGTGTCCCAATATAATCAAAGCCTACCTAACAATAATATTGTAAGCACAACAATAACAATAGAGGGATTCTATGTGGCACAATAGTAACAATATGGGCACTACATGGGTACAACAATATAAATAAGGGGTATAACTACAATAGTAATGGGGTAATCACTAGTATTATAGGGACCCAACATGCCCCTCTCCTTCAAAAAAGTGTTGTCCTCAACGCTTGAGTAGTTCTGGATACTTCTGCATAAAATTCTCATCCTCCCATGTGGAATCTTCAGCGGATAAGTTCTTCCACTTGATAAGATACTCTGAAATTGATCGATTTCGTAGCTGTCGAGTTCTTGTTTCTGTGACTGCTTCCGGTTCCAATATAATTTTTCCTTCCTCGTCAAGTTCTGGCAATATTGTTTGAACTGGGAGCTTGTCGCCTATAACCTTCTTTAAACATGAAACATGGAAAACTGGGTGCAATCGAGAAGCTGCAGGAAGCTCCAATTTGTATGCCATAGTACCAATCTTTTGCAACACCTTGTACGGACCATAATACTTTGGTGATAATTTATTATCCTTCTTAGCTTGCTTGAGGGACATTTGCTTATATGGTTGTAGCCGTAGGAATACCCAATCACCTACATCAAAACTTCTTTCACTGCGATGTTGATCTGCCTGTTGTTTCATTCTATTTTGTGCCAACACGAGGTTATCCTTTAAGAGTTGGAGGACTTGTTGTTGATGTTCGATGTGATGTTCCACTGCCTGAACCTTAGAATTTTCTCTTAAATATGATGTGATGGATGGTGGTTGATACCCATAAAGTGCCATAAATGGGGTCATTTTTGTTGCTGTATGGAAGGAAGTGTTATACCACCATTCAGCCAGAGGCAACCATTTGACCCATTGTGTCTGTTTATCAGATACAAAGCAACGAAGATATCCTTCCAAACATTTGTTTACTATCTCAGTTTGCCCATCAGATTGAGGATGATAAGATGAGCTATGAGCTAACTGAGTACCAAGACAAGAAAATAATTCTGTCCAAAAATTTCCAGTGAAAATGGGATCTCTGTCACTTACAATAATCTTTGGGTTTCCATGTAGCTTTTGAACTGTTTCCATAAATGCAGTAGAAACTGTACTGGCTTTAAATGGATGTGATAATGCACAAAAGTGTGCATACTTGGTAAGTCTGTCAACTACCACCATGATGACACTCTTTCCCTCAGACTTGGGTAAACCTGTGATAAAATCCATTGAAACCTCCTCCCAACGTTGGCTTGGAATGGATAAAGGTTGTAATAGACCCGGTGTCTTAATTGTTTCAACTTTATTTTGTTGGCAAACCAAACATTCCGCCACAAACTTTTGAATATCTGATTTAAGGCCATCCCAAAAAAATTCCTTCTTAACCCTGTGGTAAGTTTTTAAAAATCCTGAGTGCCCTCCTAAGGGAGAAGTGTGCAATTCCATAAGAATCTTTTGTTTTAGCTGGGAATTCTTACAGAGGTATAAGCGATCTTTGTACCATAACGAATCATTTTGCCAGCTAAATGTATCAGAAGTACTGGAATCTTGTTGTAGCTTTCGAATAAGTGCCCACACTTCTTCGTCATTCTTCCATTCCTCCCTTGCTTCGTTTATCCAATCTGGTTGGATAATAGAAATGGCACACAACAATGCTTCCACATCCTCATCCTTTCTTGAGAGTGCATCTGCCACCACATTTTGCTTCCCTTTTTTGTAGATGATTTCAAAGTCATAACCCAACATCTTTGTGACCCACTTTTGTTGCTCTTCAGAGGATAATCTTTGTTCTAAAAAGTATTTAAGGCTATCATGATCCGTTTTTACCTTGAAGTGTCTTCCCATTAGGTAGGGTCGCCATTTCTTAAGTGCATGGAGTATTGCCAACATTTCCTTCTCATAAATAGCTTTGCTTAAAAACTTTCCCTTGATTGGACGACTTTCAAAAGCAATGGGTCTTTCATCTTGCATTAGAACAGCACCAATTCCATTTCCTGAAGCATCACATTCCACAATAAAGGTTTTTGTGAAGTCCGGTGTAGCTAAGACCGGTGCTTGGCACATTGCCTCTTTAAGATGTTCAAAGGCCTTTGTTGCTTCCGGAGTCCATGAAAATGAATCTTTCTTCAATAATGTTGTTAGAGGTGCTGCTATTCTCCCATAATTCTTAACAAACTTGCGATAATACCCTGTCAACCCAAGAAATCCTCGCAGATGCTTTATGGATGTGGGGATTTTCCATTCCTTAATGGCTTTAATTTTGCTAGGGTCTACCTTAACTCCTTCATGAGATACAATATGACCCAAATATTCCACCTCCTGGACTCCAAAGAAACATTTGGATCTTTTTGCATATAATTGTTTCTCCTCCAATAGTTGTAGCACCCTGTCAACATGTTCAACATGATCCTTCCAAGACTTGCTGTAGATTAGTATATCATCAAAAAATACTAACACAAATTTTCTAAGGAATGGTTTGAAAATTGAATTCATCAAACCTTGAAATGTTGAAGGTGCATTGGTAAGGCCAAAAGGCATGACCAAAAATTCATAATGACCCTCATGAGTTCTAAATGCCGTTTTCGGAATGTCTTCAATCTTCATTCTGATTTGATGATATCCCGAACGAAGATCCAACTTGGTGAAGTAAATTGATCCATGCAATTCATCCAGTAATTCATCAATGACAGGAATGGGGAACTTATCTTTAATAGTGAGCTTGTTGAGCTCCCTATAATCCGGACACATGCGCCATGATCCATCCTTCTTGTGCACCAATACTACTGGAGCTGAGAAAGAACTTTGACTCGGTTGAATTATACCAGCCTCTAGCATTTCTGCAACCATACGTTCAATTTCACTTTTTTGGACATAGGGATATCTGTACGGCCTGATGTTTGGAGGAACACTTCCTGGAATCAGATGAATAGCATGATCATGATCACGCATAGGTGGGAGACCTTTGGGAGTCTCAAATACCTTGGAATGATTGTCCAGGACTTTTTGGAGATCTGGAGAAATAGATGATTCCAATGTGGAAACATCTAGCGAACATAATTGTGCAATTACACCTCTTTGCTCCTTTTTTAGAAGCTTTGTCATGCCATTAGAGCTGATTATCTTTCCTGGTTTCCCTGCAATACCCCTTAATTCAACTTCCTTTCCTTCCACAGAAAATTTCATGAAAAGTTCTTGAAAATTAAAAGCTATTGTACCCAAGGATTGTAGCCATTGGACTCCTAGTACAACATCAGCACCTCCCATTGGAATGGAAAGCATTGGGCTAGTCAATACATATTCTCCCATGGATAGCTTGATATTATGGCACTTTCCAGAACAATTTATTGTTCCTCCATTTGCAATCATCACTTGACACTCTGGTGCTGGATATAGGAAGCAATTCAATTCTTTTGCTACCCTACAATGAATAAAATTGTGGGTGCTTCCTGAATCAATCAACACTATTACCTTTTTCTTCTTGATTTGTCCTTCTATCTTGATGGTTTGAGGAGTGGTAATTCCCGCCAATGCATTACAAGATATGGTCGGATTTATTTGTTCTTCATCTAGGCTTTGTTCCTGGAATATATCCTCTTCTTTTGACCTTTCTTGCTCCTTTTCTTCTTCCTCTTCACAATCTATGTAGAATAATTTCTTCTCAGCACACTTATGACCTTTTGTGTATTTGCTATCACAATTGTAACAAAGCCCTTTTGCTCTTTTTTCTTCCAATTGTTGTGGTGTCAACCTTGTAGGTTGTGGAAGACTATGGGCAACAACACTTCCATCTTTATAGTTGTGAATGGTATGCTTCCTAGTTGCCATAATTTTGCTTTCCATTTTTCTTGCTAACCTGAATGCCTTCTCTAATGAATCAGGTTCCCAAAGGCGCACATCATGTTGGATATTATCCTTTAAAGACCCTATGAACACATCAATCCTATGCTCCTCTGGAATATCTTTTACCCTTATGTTCAATTTTTGGAACTCCTCAATGTGCTCCATTATTGAACCCTTTTGTTTGAGACTTATCAATTGGCTAAAAAAAGTGTTGCTTTTTGTATCCTCATAATGTGCTATCAATTCTTCCGTAAAAATTGCCCAAGTGATAAATTGTTTACGAGAACAAAGCCATTGATACCATACAAACTGATTTGGTTCCAAATATAAAGTTGCCATACGTACCTTTTGTGTGTTTTGCACATTATTGAGATCGAAGAATTGCTCCATCTGTAATATCCATGTGGCGGGATCCTTGCCATCAAACTTCCTCACATCGATTTTTGGAACATGGTGAGTCTTCGATCCAACATTAGAGTCTATGGAATCATGATTAACATTTCTTTTGTTCTCATCATGAGTTTCCTTTACTACCTTTTCACCATTAGTGACCCTTTCTTGTAGCAACTTCTTCAATTCATCCATCTTATCATCCATGCCATCAAATTTAGCGTCAATCTTAGCTTCCATGCCATCCATCTTAGCTTCCATTCCCTTTATCTTAGATTCCATGCCATTTACCTTAGATTCCATGCCACTTATCTTAGCTTCTGTTAGCTTTTGTGAGCGTGACATTTGTTGCACTTGTTCTTGTAATTTTGATATATCATGTAGCATTTCTTCCTCTTCTTCATGAGTCATGCTAGAGCTTTCAGGTTCCTTACTAGGTGTTTGCATTTTCTTTCCTCGGGGCATCAGTTACCGATAATAATGCTTTACTATGCCCTTTGAATTCCGTTAAACCAAGCTTACACAAAAATTAAAAAAAAAACTACACACCTTTTTTCACTTTATAGAAGCCTGATATTGAATCTGATGTATCTCTGTAATTTCGGATCATCCAATTCTGAAATTGCTACCTGTAGTAGCCTTCTGCGTCCTCTTTCCAATGCCACAAGTCTGAGCCAAATTGGATTCTCCAAGGAAGAGTTATGTGAAATCTCCCACAGTGACTTGCTTTTAGACTGGTTCAGTAGAGCGAACTTGTACGACGTGCCACGAGTCACTGTTTCAACCTTTGAATCTGAAACACACACACAAGAAACTACAATCCGTCCTCTTTCTGTACCTTTTTACGAAATTTCAATCTGATCCTCAGAGAGAGAGTTATGACGATTTTCCCCAGGTCACCTGTTTTGAATGTAATTCAGGAGTCTGCAAAAAGACCAACTTCCTCAGATCATATCTCCGAAAATATCGCGATAAAAGCTCTGAAATTCGGACCCAAGGTTCAGCGCCAATTCTTCTCAAATGGGTTTTTTTTGAGACTTCTGAAACATCACAGAAAAAAAGTTATAGCGAAAATGCCACGATGACCTGTTTGGAGCAGCGAAACCCTAGAATCCAAAGCTCTGATACCAAATGTTATGAAACCAGCTCAAGAAAAGATAGAAAAGATAGATCAACGCCTTAGAATTCAGCCTCTTCGAGGGGGAAACCTCCTTTACATTACATAAATGAACAATTCTTGGATGATACAAATGAAAAAACCTCCTTTCTATATATAGGAGTCTAAGTGGTCCCAATACAATCAAAGCCTACATAACAATAATATTGTAGGGCACAACAATAACAATAGTGGGCTTCTATGTGGCACAATAGTAACAATATGGGCACTACATGGGTACATCAATATAAATAAGGGGTATAACTACAATAGTAATGGGGTAATCACTAGTATTATAGGGACCCAACAAAAATAAAGGGCTCATTTATAAAAAGGCTTCTGAGGATTAGTTGGTATCCTTTTGTCAGTTTAGCATTGGAGCTCTCTCATTATTCTCTCTCTCTCTCTCTCTCTCTCACTCTTGGACACTTAGGGTTTTTTTGGAGCACTTTGGCAATGGAGCAAGAAAGGCAAAGGAGGCAAGAGGAAGGAAAGATCAATCAAGGAAAGGTAGGTTCAAACAGCTACAACAACATTCGTTGTAGGTATTGACTTGCATGTGTATTTTTCTTACTAGATTTGGCATGCATGGTATTGCATGTGGTTCTTTTCTATCACAACATGGATTTTGCCAGGTGTGACAATGTTCTTCAACCTAGCCTTGTCATTTCCTAATAGCTTTGATGAGATGGGTTCTCATATTTTCTTAATGTGAGATGGACGGATGGATTCAAAGATTAGTGGGGTGGATCTCCGAAATGACAAACACATGTCCTAGTGGTCCATAAACTAGACATTGGATCACAGTAAAGTCTTTGACCTAGTAATGCTTGATCTAGACTGTAGGTTGCAGTTAAGCTAGGATTGTGTGCCTCGGTGGGCCCAAGAATCCTTGTCGATTAATGGTGGGATATACGGTAAATCCAGGAGCTGGATTTAGCTTCATTGGGCCTAGTAGTCTCATTATTTGATGTAAGTTAAATCGTGGAGTTTGTGTCTCGGTGTAGGACCTTGTGAACCGTGGATCAGATTGTGGATTACAGTAAAGCCTGAGAGACTAGGAGACACTCAAATTCCTCATGGTGTAGTTGGAGAAGTCTGATGGAATCCATGCTCATTGGTGTTTTTTGGTGTGTTCTATGAGTCCCACGTTCATGCTTGGAATATGGCATGGGGGTGATTAGTTGAAGAGAGACTTGGTTGAGCCAATCTATTGCAAGGTGGAATGTGGTAGTCCCACCTTTAGTTGATTTATTGCATCCACTAATAAGGAATTTTTTCCATTTATTTTCATTTGTGAATGTACTAATGTATATCTGGATTTTATGGCTGATATGTTTATGATATTTTTGTCCCTATTATACTGGTTATATGTATGTTTTATGACAACAACTATGTATGGCTCTCAACATGTTTTTACTTGCAAATGAATGGAAAATGTGTCTATGACCTAATAGATCATAATGCATCAAATGATATGAGGGAAAAATGGTACATAATGATTCTAAGATAAGTATGAGACCCCTACACTTAATTCTATTTTTTACACCTATAGGTTACATGTTGATGATATGTTTGATGAAATGCTTTTCATGGCTAGGAGGGGTTTGGTTAAGGTCTTTTTTAACTATTACTTTTTCATCATGGTTTCCCAGTTATTTTACTAATCTTAGGTTAAAATTCCTTTCTCGGTAGTGATCTATGCTTTGGGCTTGAAAACGTGGATCAAATCTCGGGGACACTAGCACAAAACTGGAAATTTGGGTCTCTGGACGCTAGCAACCAATCTTGTGAGAATGAATTTTTGTTTCTCAATGTTTTCATGCCTGTAACATGAGAGCTACTAAGGCTTACCATTTCCAAAACATCAGTGGGACCCAAGAACATAATATCTGAGTGGATGACATGTCTCCTGAGGGTTTCATTATTGATGTGGATAGGTTAATTGATGTGTTCCATCAATTCCACTTCCTTAAGGTTGCATAGAAGGTTGAATCCAATCATAGTAGCCTCTCATTGCATGTTTACCCCAGTTGGGGGGTTAATTGGTTAGATATTTGAGGAGGGTGTTACAAAGAGACCCTTGTATGTGTGTAGACCAATATAGTGAGGCTATCACTCCGCCAATATTAGTTGCACCTAATTTTTGACCATTATGGAAGAAGGTATTCCCACAAAACACCTGATTGTACATGGATTTCAATCCCTAGCTCATTATTCTAGTTTTTTTTAATGGCCTTGGAGAGTGCCCTCTTAAACCTATTGCAAGGACCTCAAATGTTAAGCTAATGTTAGTGTGTTGTTAGATAAATGAAAAAATGATGATCAAGTATATCATTTTTTTTTTTGTAGTGGATGTTATTAATTCAAGGTTATGTGGAAACGTAACATACAAGGGTCTCTTTGTAACACCCTTCTCAAATATTGGTCTACACACATACAAGGTGGACGACTAATGCTCTTGTTGGTTGAATTATTTGAGATCTATGCACCAAGCTCTTAACACGTGTAACCTGCAAAATAGACAATCAAATCCACTTTATATTTCTACTTTCAAATCACATTAGCATTAGTATCAATATAAAACAAACGCATATGCTCAAAATATATGAATAACACATGTAAGTTTAGGGAAAGCATGCTTTTTTACTAGATCAATGAATCTTACAAAATTTTTACTCCATGTTGTCCTTTTCCCTATCTCCTCTTCTCACAACAACTCACAATTAGGCTACATTGTTCATTGTTGGATTATATTAAGGAGAATTAGGTTTTCATTCTAGTAGTATGTACTTACCTTGTCATTCTCTTATTTTTCTCCATTTAACTCCTTGCTTTTTTATATGAGTTTATAATAGTGACCAAATTAATCTAGATGTTTTTTTTTTACCAATTTTAACTCTTTCCCTTCATCATTATCTTCAAAATATGATAATTTTTTACCTTTCCAACCCTTATCTTTGTAATTTGTAAACCATATCCAATTCAATACTAATTTGGTTAACTTATTATTTTTTTCATCATGGTTTCCTAGTTATTTCACTGATCTTAGGTTATCATTCCTTTCTCGGTAGTGATTTGTGCTCTGGGATTGAAAACGTGTCTCAAATATCAGGGACACTAGCACAGAACTGGAAATTTGGGTCTCTGGATACTAGCAACCAATATTGTGAGAATGAATTTTGGTTTCTCGATGTTTTCATGCCTATAACATGAGAGCTACTAAGGCTTAACATTTCCAAAACATAAATGGGACACAAGAACATGATATCTGAGTGGATGACATGTCTCCTGAGGGTTTTGTTGTTGATGTTGATAGGTTAGTTGATGTGTTCCATCGATTCCACTTCGTTAAGGTCACATAGAAGGTTGAATCCAATCATAGTAGCCTCTCATTGCATGTTTACCCTAGTTGGGGGCTTACTTGGTAGACCAATATAGTGAGGCTATCACTCCACCAATCTTAGTTTCACCTAATTTTTAACCACTGTGGAAGAATCAAAACAAAGAGATTACAGACCCTAGAAATGGCTACAAATCAACCTATTTAAAGTTAATTTGGGGTTGAATGAACTTAGAAGAATGTCTCATCGATGGGATCTGAAATTGACCTAACCCCTAGGCTCAGGAATTTGTTAGAAAACTAAATAATCTGGGGGAAAACCTCTCTAAACCCTAGGTGGATTTGCTTCAATAATTTTTCAAGGACTTTGCGGAGTGTTGCAATGCTCTGTCACTAGACATGTAGGGCATTGAATAGGGTTTTGACACTTTATCAATCCTACATAAGGGTGTTGAAAGTTTTTTAGATATAGTTCTCAAGTTTTTAGGTACACATTTTTCAATATCAAACCCTCCTAAACATCTAAGACATAGAAGCTATTTTTTTGAAAGAAACTAAATGTATGAGAAATAAAATACCATAAGGAAAGCCATGTTGAATCCCTAGTGGAATCTAGAATTATTTTTATATATATCTTTCCCTACAAACATGGAGTACTTATACCTACATGTCTACTTAAGACCTATTATAGATGTCACATTAGATACATGAATAAACCCATTGACACATATGAACACATTGTTGAAATAAACAAGAGGAAATAAATGTACCATATTTTTGAAGGTGGATGACTAATGCCCTTGTTGGTTGAATTATTTCAGATCTATGCACCTAGCTCTTAACACTTGTAACCTGCAAAATAGATAATCAAATCCACTTTATATTTCTACTTTCAAACCACATTAGCATTACTACCAATATAAAACAAACACATGTGCTCAAAATATATGAATAACACATGTAAGTTTAGGGAAAGCATGCTTTTTTACTATATTAATGAATCTTACAAAATTTGTACTCCATGATGTCCTTTTCCCTATCTCCTCTTCTCACAACAACTCACGATTAGGCTACATTGTTCATTGTTGGATTATATTAAGAAGAACTAGGTTTTCATTCTAGTAGAATGTACTTACTTTTTCCTTCTCTTATTTTTCTCCATCTAACTCCTTGCTTTTTTATATGAGTTTACAATAGTGACCAAATGAATCTAGATGCTTTTTTTACCAAGTTTGACTCTTTCCTTTCATCATTGTCTTGAAAATATGATAATTTTTACCTTTCCAACCCTTATCTTTGTACTTTGTAAACGATATCCAATTCAAGAGTCCATTGTTGAGGTATCAAAGCATTCAAGACTCCTTGTTAAGCCATCTAGGGTGTTGCAACTCTCTTTTCTAGTTTACTAGGGGCACTAAAGAGGCAAAATTTAGCTTCTTGTAGGGTTACCATCGATTTTTTCTAGGATTCTAAGATTCATTCTAAGCTACCTCCCTAGTAGATTCAAGGGGGTCTCAATATGAATTATAAGAATGACAAGGCAACCCTTATAATTTGGGTAAATGTATCAAGCAAAATTAAAGCATTTAGTTTACAACTTGGGGACAATATAAAGCTCAATGATATCATGGAATTGGAAGATACTACATTTGTTGGTATTTCTAAGGAAATAAATGGGAAGAGACTCCATAATCTGTGTTGTGATAATGGGAACCCAATAACAAAAAATAGATGATAGAATCTAAAGAAAAGAACATAAAATAAATGATACTCCAAGTTGATGGATAGTGTCTAAAGACACCATTTAAATATTTAAGCATAGTGAATTCTTATAAGAACATCACAATGCATGATAAAATAATGGTTCATGATCATCATCAGAGTACATATTTGACTCATAGAGTCCCTTATTCATAATGTCCAAATATAACAAACTTCCTTAAATTATGGAATATTTGGTCCACAAATGAGCATCGATTTCTCCAACCATTTTCATGAAATATGCTTTGTTTAATTGGTTAGTTAACGTCCCAAATTGACCTGATTGTTTATTATATTTCTACCTTTCAATCAATTTTTTACCTCATAGTTAATGGTTTTCTGTAACATCCCCCGTCAAAACCCATGTAATAAAAGTTAATAAAGGGCAAATAATAACCAAGGTGATGAGACATGTATGCCAAGCTGAGTGTTAGGCAAAAACATCCTAGTGTGTGTGTTCATTTTGTTTCTTATGGCTAAGAAAATGGAAAAGGCTCTCGAAAGGAAAAGTGGCATTATTTGGCATTTTATTTATCAAAATAATGGAAATTAGGAGAAAAGGAAGGTGAAAGGTCACAAGTGGTATGTGAGGAGGAAAATGAAGGAAAAATAATGGAAAATGAAGAAACTAGAGGCCTCATTAATAAAAATTCTTCTGAGGATCAGTTCACAACCTTTTTCAATTCAGTTTTGGAGCTCTCTCTCTATTCTCTCTTCACTCTCATACTCGCATACACTTATAGTATTGTTTAAGCACTCCAAGATTGGAGGAAGGAAAACAAGAGACAAGAAAACAAAGGGAGGCAAAGATCAAGCAAGGAAGAGTAGGATCAAGAGACTACAGTGGGATTACTTGTAGGTGTCAAGTTGCATGTATGATTTCCTTACAATTTTTGGCATGCATGGTGCATGCATGTGCATTCTTGGTTCTCTTGTTGTCATTGGTATACTTTTTCCAAGTGTAATAGTGGTTTTCAGCCTTGCCTTTCCATTTCCAAATAACAATGTTCTGATGGGGTGTTTTCCTTTCTTGGTTGAGTTTCATTGCCAGATAGTTTCTAAACTGAGTGGGGTGGTCTTGGAGAAATCACAAGGCCTAGGAATCCCTAGACCAGTAAAGGTGGGATTGTGGTAAAACATGAAGTGGTAAAACATGAACGTGTATGCTCTCGTTGGGCCTAGGAATCCTCAATCAATAAATGACGAGATATATGATAAAATCTAGAGGGTTGAGATGGAAAAATGCTCATGGATTTTTGGGATAGATCCAAAGGAATCCATGCTTTTATGGGCCTCAAAATCCCTTGGTAGGATTATTGTAAAGGCTAGTTGCATAGATGTTGGTTTTTGGCCTAGGAATCCTTTGGTGGGATATAGGGTAAAGCTTAAGGAATACATGGTTGGTTTTGTTGTGAGTCCCACATTCATGCTTGGAATATGACATGAGGGTGATTGGATGAAAGAAATATTTGGTTCAACCCAATCTACCATTGGGTGGTACGTGGAAGTCCCTGACTTGGTTGGATTTTGCATATGTTAATAAGAGCTCTTTTCCTCTTGTGTTCTATGTGTAAATGTACTTGTTATCTTCATTATTTTGTTGGTTATAAGCATGGTTTTTTTATAGATCTTAATCCTAGCTCTTATCATGTTTTTATTATTAGATGAATCAATAATGAATGTATGACCTAACAGATGATAATGCAACTATTATGAGAGAGCATCAATCCTGCTTGACGAGTCTTAGATAAGTGTGACACCCCTATGTTCAGATCTATTGTTATGACATGTAGATTACATTCTCATGATGTGTTTGACGGAATCCCTGTCATGGATTTTAGGGGTCAAGTCAATTCCTTGTTCAAATTTTTGCATTATTAGCCTTGTTTCTATGTTATTTTTTATTTCTAGAAGTTTCATGGAGTTCTTGGGAGAGACCTGAGTCATATCCCTAAAAATGTGGCTCAAAATCTAGGGCCGCTAGCACATAACTACTTGAAAAATACTGCAATTGCATGGATGGCTTCTCATGGGAGTGATTAGATGGTTTCAGACGCTTGGAGGGGTTGTAATGGGAGTGACTGGGGGTCTAGTTCAGTGAAAAGCTAAGCTGACTCAACGTTGGGCACCTGAAGTGGTTGGTTGGCTCTTGGGGTTCCTGTAGCACCTGACGGAGGTCTGTAAAGTGTCAGTCCATCAATTCCACTGCCTTAAGGTGATCTAGAAGGTTGAATCATATCATAGTAACTCTTTGTCACATGTTTACCCTGGAAGGACAGTAACTTGGGTAAATGTGGGAGGAGGGTCTTACATTTTTCTAGTCAAACACTTAACAAATTTTCTATTAGTTGGTTACTTGACCAACCTATTCACCACTTAGTTAGTTTCACAATCATTTTCTCTTCCAGTCAATCACTCAACCAGCTATTGGTAGCTATCCAAATCTTCGATTGAATATCTTTAGAGGATACTTAGGATTGATGAATTAGCATAAACTTAGGTTACAACACTCCATGTCCCATTAGCACAATGTTATGGAGATTCAATAGGTGAAATTATGTCTACATGACACAACCCCAAATTATTGCAGCTTTTTGGAGCCTGAGCATACCATCTAGCTTAAAAACATGGCTTCAACTACTAGGTTCCTTAAGATACTAGTGATATAATCATCATTTTTGAAATGGAAAAGAGTGACAATCTTATTTGGGACATCTTGTGGTAAGATGGGAGCATGAATTTCAACAAGCATCATATTAATGTATGGAATAGAATTGTATGCCACTAAAATTTCAATCTCATTATCACAATAGATAACAATCAAGCCATCAATAGGAAATCGAAGCTCTCCTAAGAATTGTTGAATCCAAATTGTCTCTATCCCTACATTAACAACTCCATAATATTCTATTTTCATAGTTAATAGAGATACTTCATGTTGTTTCTTGCATTAACAAATCATGGGCTAGCACCAAAGTGAAACGCATAGCTAGAAATACGATTTTGGTCATCATTATCATTTCCCAGTTGAAGTTAGTTAAGACAACCAAGGAATATGAATTTTGATAGTATTTGATACCCAAATGAGAGATACCTTTAATGTATGAAAAATTCTCTTTGTAAATTTCTATTGGCTTTCTCATGGAACCTACATAAGCTAGGAAACCACACTAGTAGTAATGAAAATGTTAGCTTGAATGTGAGTTAAATAAATAAGGCTAATGACCAACTGTCAATAAAGGGTAGTATCAAATTTTGAAGACAGACACTCTTTAGTCAATTTGATACCCGATAGAAAAGATGTAACAAATGGCCTATATTTTCCCATCATAGATCATTCCAATAAGTTCAATGCATATTAAGGCTAAGAGATAAAGAGACAATCATGCAAATCAAGATTTGAAGACCAAGAAAGTAATGCAGAAAACCATGATTAGTGAACTCAAAGGTGTCAGGAAGTCAATTATTCAATATAAGTATTGCATCTATATTGGTTCTACTGATGATTAAATCATCCACATAGGAAAAATCAATCAAAGTATCACTACTATTGTTTAATATATAAATACTATGTATTATTCTTCAAAATGTTCTTGTGACAATAAAAATATTAAGGTATTCAATGAAGATCAAAATGATGTTCCCACCTCTGTTTTGAACTATCTTTCCTTAACTACATGGTGTATTCCTTACAATTATATAAAATATAAAAATGATAATATCTACAAAAATAATCCATAATTTAGATAATTAAGATTTGTAAGGAAAATATGTGGAGAGGATAACAATACATGAAACTCTATTTATTAAACCGCATTAATAACATGATTTTCAACTATGTATCTCAATTCATTAATGCGTACAACAATCTTATTGATGAAAATAACACATATAGCATAATTCAGTAACTTAATATTAATATAAAAATTAAAATAAAACAGATAAATAAAAAGCTAAAACACTTCTGGTTTGTGTGTATGTACATATGTATACGCGTATATTCAACTAATCATACACTCATATCATGTATCCATAGAAATTCAACTTAAATAGAATCATTGACATGGTTAATTCAAATTCTAGAAACTTAACATTACAAATATTTTGAAGCAACGTAATTGTGTGAATGTGTTAGATGAACTTTCATTTATACCAAAAAAAGGAGACACAAAACACTTTAATAAATACATAATTATTATGATGGGTCAAGAAAAAACGTTGGGAGTGATGGAGCAACAGACAGGTGAGTTCAGGTAGCTGCTACATGTCTGAAGCACGATGGAGTAGCTAGCTATACCATCCTTGTACATGTCTCCCTTTGTACAAGGCAAACATTATAATATTCGCTCAAACTCGTAACTCGGTTTTTTTACTTTGTTTTTTACTGTGCTTTCTTTTACCTGCTCTACAATTTGCTGCTTGGACCACTGGCATTCATCGTCGTTTTGTTTACTTACTACTCCATCCCTTGGCGGTTACCATAGGCAGCTAGCGATTCTTGTTCCCTGACAGTGATGGACCTCGATCTGGAGGATTACTTGGAAGAAATGTTGGCGAAGCATTCTATCTAGACGACCCCACATTTAGCTAAGCTAGGGTCACTTTCGTTTAGCAGTTAGCTGCATGAGGCTATCTCTAGCCTCCCCTCTCTCTTAGGTCCATCTCTCTGAGGTCCATCTAACCACCAGGTGATACTACCAGATGACCCTCCAACTTGGCCGTCCCTCTCTTCTCCCCCACCATCTCTGTCATCCCTAGGGTTTGCATTGGCATGCCTTAACCCTAACCCTCCATCCCCTACCCCTGATCACATTTCCCACCCCCTCTGTCTGTTTTCCCCTCCGCTTCTCCCACTCCATCTTCCACTATAGTTCCCCTGATCATGTTGTGCTTGTCCTCTCCCCCCTCTAGTGGTTTCTCCAACATTCCACCCTTAGCGGAAGCCCTCCCTATCGACTCATCCCTTCCCATGGAGAACACTCTTACACCAGAGCACATCCCTGATCGACAAGGAGACTCAGTTGTCGAAGTAAGGGCCTACAAGAAGACTAAGTGCTTATGGACCAAAGCAGTCGACACCTTTCTCAAGCTCGAGGAGGACATCCAGCTCGATGATACAATGGGCTTTGGAGACAAGGTGCTAGTTGGTAGAATCTGGGGAAGAAGCTATACAGTGGCTCATCTAAAAACTTGGGTCTCAAAGGTCTAGGGGCATCATTTAGTTGACCTGCCCATGATACAGACATTTGTGAAAGGGTAGTTTGCCCTTCGTTTCTCTAGGCCAGATCACATGAATTGGGTCCTATCATCCTATTGGCATTTTGAGCATGCCCCAATCCTTTTGAAACATTGGTCTCCACTTTTCGACCCAGATACATAGTAGTTTGTTGTTGGCCCGATTTGGATCAAATTAGCAGGGTTCCCATGGCACTTCTATTCCAAAGACATCTTCCGACGCATTGGGAACTCAATTGGAAAATATATGGAATTCGACAAATCGTATTTACCTACTGGAAGGATGGCTTTTGCCAAAATTCTTGTTCATATGGATACAAGGGGAGGGCTACAGGAATTCATCACCATTCAGTGGAGGTCATTCACCCAGAAGCAGCCACTGGACTATGAAGGCATACCCTACAGATGCCACAGGTGCCACAAAGCCAGTCACGTATACAAAGGCTGCCCCCTAATAAAAAAGAAGGGTGAACAACCAGAGGACAAAAACTAGGAAGCCCGTACCCCTTGGGACCATCCTCAACTAGCTATGAGAGTGGAAGATCTGGCACAACATGTCCTAGCTGAAGCAGACAAGGCACACAAGAAAGAATCAAGGAAAAAGCGTGGGAAAGCTCCTCTTCGACCTCCCTCCCCACCTCTAACAAGAGCTCGACTGGCTATAGGGACGCTCACTCCACACGTATGTCAAATTATCCTCTCCCATCTTCTTATACATCTTTCGTTTCTCTTGCATTGCCTTCCCTACTTCAGTATGACAGGACTACGGACTCTACGGATGTTCCCTTTAACTTTCCCCTCTCTCACCCTCCCTGGATCATCTATGAGCCCCCTATGGTTCAGCATTGTCCTATCACGCCTCCCCCTCTTGCTTACTCCTTCCCTCAGCCCTCCCTCTCGTAAGCAACCTCTTCCCCATTACCTATTCATTCTCTCCCGGAACCCAGTTACCCCCTTTGCTCCCAAATGCATCTCAGGACCTCGGCATAATAGGTTTTGAGGTAGACTCCTTCCCCCCCACCCCCCAAACCTTGAGGGTGTCCCTCCCATCTTTCCAAAGCCAAGCATCAGGCTGGGGAGGAGATCGTATCTGGCAAGCAAAAAACCATTAACTTGGCCCTTAGAGTAGAGCAAGCCCCTCCCCCCCCCCCCCCCCAATGAAGCTGCTCTCCTTTAACTATCGCGGGATGGCTAGCCCGGATAAAAAACTAGCCCTCAAGTGTCTATTTTCCTCAAAGCTGGTGAATTATATTCCTATAAGAAATCCTTGGTTCTGCCTGCACTATCACTCATTTACTTGAATCTTGGCTACTAGGTTGGACTTTCCACTCTCTTGATGCCATAGGCATATCAAGGGGTTTAACCTTGGGCATATGCAACCATACCATAAAGACTCTGAGGGTTTGGGGAGGTCGGGGGTACTTAGGTGCTGACATCTACTCCCCTACTCTCAAATTAGAATACAGGATCCTTAATGTATATGGTCCCTGTCAAAACATAGTCGTTTTTTAGAGATCATTGTTTAATTCATCCCTCCCGCAACAAGATAACATTATCTTATTGGGGGGCCTAAATTTCTCCTTGGGGTATGCAAAATCATGGGGCAATCAAGCTTAGGTGGATGCTCTGACCCATAGCTTTATTGACATCCCCTCAGCCAAAGTGCAACCCACCTAGAGGAACAATAGAACAGGGGAAGAAAGCTTGGCCAGATGGCTTGACAGGTTCCTTACAAAAGAATACTTGGTCAATAGGGGACCCTGCATTAGACAGTGGGTAAGTATAGGTGGCCTATCGGATCATCGACCCATCTACCTAGAGCTGCAGGATGTTATAGACAAACCAAAGGTCCCATTCAAATTTAATTCCATTTCGCTACGAGACATGGAATACATCAAACTGGTGATTGAATTTTGGAAGGCAAATCCCCTAGGCTCAACTAGAAACCTCATGCAGGATTTCCTACATAATATGAAGGAGATGAAAGCCCTATCCAAGACGTCGGCTATGAAGAAAAAGGAAGCGGAAGAGTCGATTATCAGAAAAGCAGAGGAGGACATTTTTACTTTTGAGGACTCAGGAGGTATTATGATATCTCAAGAGCAAAGGGAAAAATACTCTGCATCCTTGCTGAAGAGAACCCAAATCCTAAGAGATAGAGAAGAGAGTTGGCATCTCCGAAGTTGGGCCATCTGGCTGAAGGAGGCGGACGACAATACTAAATTCTATCATAAACATGCAAATGGGAGGAATGCCAACAATACTATGTGGGAGCTTAAAGATACACAAGACGATCTGTACAATCCTTCAGAGAGCTGGCTGCCCTGGCATGTACACACTTCCAAAATATCTATAAGGCTCCACCCAATGCTACCCTCGCGGAAGTAATGCATATTGCGCAGCTCTTTCCAGGCTATGTATATCAAGAGATGGAACAGGAACTCTCGTGAGATGTTTCACTAGAAGAGCTTGAAGATACACTGAAGTGGCTACAGAAGGAGAAGATTCCGGGGGCGGATGGTTGGACAGTGGAATTCTACATCACCTTCTTTGAGGTTTTAGGAATGGACCTCCTACGATTCATAGAGGAAATCAGAAGGAGTGGAAGGATACCGGGAGGCCTTAAGTCCACCTTCATAGCTTTCATCCCCAAATTTGAGAAGCCCCCCTCCTTTGATGAATTCAGGCCTATATCCTTATGTAACTATATATACAAAATGATAGCCAAGATTATAGCCAATTGTATAAAGCCAATCATGTCCCTCCATATCTCCCATGAACAATTTTCCTTTCTGCACAATAGGCAGATACATGAGGCGACTGGCACTGCACAAGAACTCCTTCATTCTATTCAGCTCAGGAAATTAAAACACATGATACTGAAGATAGACCTATCCAAATCCTTTGATAGAGTCAACTAGCTATACCTCTGAATCCTATTAACGCAACTGGGATTTCCTTTCACTTTCATTAAGTGGATTATGAGCTGTATAACTGATGTTCCCTATAATGTTCTCATAAATGGTTTGACATCCCCCTTTTTTCACGCTGAAAGGGGACTCAAGCAGGGATGCCCCCTATCCCACTATTGTTCCTTCTTATCATGGAGGGCCTGAGTAGAATTATAGGAGAAGAACACAGACAGGGGAGAATCAGGGGCATCAAAATCATCGACTCAGCTATATTGACCTATTTGCTCTTCGTGGACGATGTTATCATATTCCTCAACGGCATCCTTGGCAATCTCACCACTCTCCACCAAGCCATGGGTACTTTCCAAAAGGCCATGGGGATGGTGCTGAATGAATCCAAATCCACTTTAACAGCATCCAGATGCTCCCAAAACGAATTACATTTTTCCCTTAGGAGATTCCCCTTTATTATCCATCCTATAGAGGAAGGTCTGAGATATCTAGGCTACCGACTAAAGCCCTTCAGCTACAAAATTGCAGATTGGATCTTGCTCATCTCTAAGGTAGAAAAGTGTTTGAACATTTGGTACCATAAGTACCTATCCAGAGCAGGAAGGCTGGTACTGATCAAAGTTGTTCTAGAGGCAACGCCTATATATTGGATGACCTTAGCTTGGATTCCCAGGGGCATTCTGGATAGGTTGCAAGATATATGTTGTCACTTTCTATGGAAGGGGAAACAGAAAGGAAGAATTTTTGCTTCGACAAGATGGGAATCTCTAGCAATGCCTAAGCAATGGGGTGGTTGGGGAATCAAGAGATTGGACACTTTTTCCAAAGCACTAGCAACTAAATTGGGGTGGTAGCTACACAATAAGTGCAGTCTTTGGACGAAGGTTGTCACTTCAAAATACATCATCCCTTCAAACCCACTTGATTGGATTCGACAAGGCCATCGATCTAGTGGGAACATATGAATCATCTTGAAGGTAGTAACTAAAGCTATGGACCTGATAAGAAGCGAATTGACTTGGAGAATTCGATCTATTTCCCTGGTGCACATATGGGAAGATCCCTGGGTAGGATGCGGCAATGCACATAGACTCCGAGAAGAGCTGAGACTTTATTTAGCAGAACAGGGTATAACTCATGTATTTCATATTACGGATAAGGGTCAATCCTCTCTAAGTCAATAGGCCTCGAGATCTGGAGTAGCCCTAAATATTCCCCCGTCGTGGCAACAAGAATGGAGATACCACATATCTGCACTAATGGAGGCCCACATCAAGATATCTGAAGGAGATAATGAGCTCATTTGGGCCTTATCCAAACACGGATATTATGCCCCCAAGATCGGATATCTAGTACTATTGGATCCCCTCAAGCCGCCAGCCTCTGCGTCGTGGTGGAACCTTTTATGGAAACTAAAATAAGCCCCAAGAACGAAGCTTCTTCTGTGGTCTATACTGAACAATGACGTCGTGAAGCGTGAAAATCTTATGAAACAATCTTTCTCAGGGCCATTTTGGTGCCACCTATGCAAAAACAACAATGGAGACACAAAACACCTCTTTCTGGTCAATCCTATGTCGCAAGAGCTATGGAATGGATTCCTTGCATCGCCCTCCATTCACTGTAGGTGGCGTGGAAACGACTTAAAGGAAGCATGGAATAATTGGTGGAATGATACCACAAGGAAGGAAAGGAACATACCTCTGCTAATATGTTCGACACTATGGATAGCTAGGAATCAAATCATTTTCCAGCAAAAGTCCCCCTACGAGCCTTCCATACTTAACAGAGTTCTAGCGGAGTACCATTCGATTCTTGAAGAGACCTCACAAAACCAGTACATGAATATCGAGATAGAGGTCATCAATCCATCCATACCATGGGCCTATTTTGATGCTTTAACACACGAATTGGGTTATGAAGGCGGAGAAATATTACATTTATCACATGCACATTCTTTTAAAATACAAATGGGGTTGGGCAGGGGAACAAATAATTATGCCAAGATTGTAACTACTAAATACCTCATCCAATATGCTTTATATAAAAAATGCACAAACATGCAACTATATGGTGACTTAAAATTGGTTATTAACTGGATCAACAAAAAACACATCTGCAATGCATACACATTGAAGCATATTTTGGATGACATTCATAGACTTATCACATCTTTTGACTCTTTCACTTGTCATCATATTTACAGGGAGCGGAACACTGTTGCTGACCACTTATCCAAAGAAGCAACCCTCAGGGATGACGACATTTGGTTGATGTGCAAGGAAAAGGATGGTGTAGCTTATCAACACTATCACAGACCCTTTATAGACCCTAAAGCTATTTGAAGTGGCATTGCAAGGGACATAATTTTTTTTTGATGTTATCTATTTGCTTATGTTGTAAATATTTATCAGAACTTACCATAACCTCTGTGCGAAGAGGTCATACAGATTACTATTTTTTGTTTTTTCTCATATACTTCTTGTGTGGAGGAATGCACAAATTTTTCCATTTTTGAAGAGGCAGTGCCTTACTCAAGTAATGCGTATCGTCTTTAGAATGCTATGTAATGTGGAAACTTCCCTTTTAAGGTCGTGGGAACACTAGATAAGTTTCATCTTCTTCTGCTTCTGCAACTTGTTCTATCATGGACTGTAGTGGCATTATGGATGTGCAGCTTCCATAGTTTGGATGAGATTAAATATTTGTGATGTAGATTTTTTAGCTTGATAAACTTGCCCTAATTGGTGGGAAATTAACTATTTTTTTTAAATTTTAAATAATAAACATCAAATTCAGATTTAATTTAATACAGAGTATTAGGGCAATTGATGAATCATTTTATCCAAAAAAAAAAGCCAATGCATTGAAATCTCCAAATAAAGTATTTACTAACCATTGTCATGAGATAGATCCTACATTGGTTACTAGAATATATCCCTGATCTTCAAGGGACTTTCTAAGTGAGCCTTGAAACTATTCATCAAATATAAGCTAGCTAGATAGTGATTAGAATGTTGGTATTCCAAAACTTTAGATATACCTCATTCAATATAACTTCAACAATAACTTTCTTAAATCTAACAATTCCATCCTCCTTTTCATGCAAAATCTTATTCTTTTCCCTTTTCTCTGATTAACAGTAATATATCAAAAAAATTTATACCTCATTCAATATAACTTCAACAATAACTTTCTTAAATCTAACAATTTCATCCTCCCTTTCATGCAAAATCTTATTCTTTCCCCTCTTCTCTGATTAACAGTAATATATCAAAAAATTTACTCATTTATTATTAGTAGAATTTAGACCTATAATATATCAACTTCCTTCAACCTTTCATCAACAACTTGATCCACATTTTTCATTTATATATTGGCATTAAAGATAATAACAGTTTCACAATAATGTAATATATCCACACAATGGTTAATCATCACAATCTTCTCGTTATTCAAAACCCATATTTTTCCCTTTACGTTTAACATGACTTATCCTAATGTTTCAGATTCTATGAATTTTCTTTAAGATCAAGTCTTCTTCATTTGACGTCCAATTTTCCTCGAGTTTCTATTCTTCTGTATTCTTCTTACTGCATATTTTTTTATCCGTCCATCCAATTCAATAACCTTTAATTCAAAACAGTTTAACAACTATTATCTCTAATTACATCTTTTAAAAAAATAGAGTTGACCTTTCTCTTATACTAATTTATCTTCTCGTGTGTCTCAGCTTTGAATTCGTTAATTTGTTTATTTTTTTCCTGGTAAATATTTTAATTGTGAGTATTTTACATTAATATTTTTTTGTTATGTTATACAAGTTTCTGGTACGTGGGTAATTTTGATAAGTGGGAACTAGTATCTAATACGGTTAGAAGTATTACCTAAATTTTTACAGGAAATGTCAAGTTGGAAGCGACAACAATATAATATATTAAAATTTAATATATATTAAAAATAAAAATAAAATAATTTACCTATTTCCATCCAAAACTTGACAATCAAATTCCATCTTGCAAAGAAATATGTAAAAGATTGAACTTTGGAACATTGCCAATAAAAATTCAAAATATTAGTCCATCAACAATTTCTCAATCAAATTCCTTCCTAGCAAAGAAACATATAGAACTCTTAAAGGGGAAAAAAGTTTGTTATTACTCAATTATTAGGTGATTTCATGCAACACTATATTTAAGTCATTGGTTCAATTCTTTGCCCTTGATGTAACCTCACCAATATTATATGTATTACATCTAATTATAATAGAGATAAAATATATATATATATATATATATATATTAAGAGTAATTAAAAAAAATTAAAAAATAAAGTTTAGATCCAATGTTATTTTAAAAAGAGTTTGTATAATAAAATTATAAATTTCCAAGTTAATATATATTTTATGCTTAAATAAATATGAAAATTAAATTAAAAATTGTTTTTTTAACAAGTATCCCATCTTTTGTCCATTCAGCTTGGGTTATAATGATGGTCGTTTGAGTGACCAACCATCTTCCTAAATTCTTTTATATCCATCAGCCATTGGGGTATATCAAGAGAATGAATAGCTTTCCAATGACAAAGATTAGGATTTCCAAGATGCCTCATCTTCATTTGGATAAAAGGGCTTCCCATAAACAAGTTGTTTCTCTTAGTTCCAGACCCATATCCAAATCTAAACCCAACGCCATACCTTTCCCTTCACACATTTCCATCAGTTTAAGCAGCACCCAAGTTGCCAATGTCAAATACACCTATGTTTGCACTTATTCATTGCAGTAACCCAAAACATCAAAAATCAGTTGCATTGAAACTCCCAAAAACTCCAAAGTACCTGTTGAAGCTCCGCACTATTTTGAAACATTTCCCATAAGTCGTGAGCGAGGGAGCTTTGGGTACTTGCTCTCCAATAACTGGGAGCTGTACAGGTGTAACTATGCTTTTTCTAACTATTGTATTTCTTCTTTTTCTTTGGGTTGAGAAGTTGTAATTAGATTTAAAAACTCAAAGTTGAAAGCTGTTATTAAGCACCTGGTTTCTTTCTCTTTTTTTAATATCATTTCGATTTTTGAGAGCACCTAATAATCTAATTATCTGGTTATTGAATTCTTGAATTATATTTGCTCTGGTTTTAAATTCCACTTTAGCATTGTTCAGTTGTGCTTCCATTTCACTTAAAAGAGATTGTAATTTCGTAACACTAAATTTAAATTGCCTCTGGACCAACTCTCTAATCTGTTTTTTCAATCCCACCATATCACCATCATTTACTGAATATATTTTGATAGAATTTTGAATATATTTTGATAGAATTTGTTCTCAAACCAATAAGCTCATTTCCATCTTTAAATTTGTGCCAAACAACAATCACTTTTAAAGTGATTTGATCAAAATTAGTTGAAGACAAAAAAACTAGAACCTAAATTTTCTTTGAAGATAGTTGTAGTAGTGGGCATAACCTACGATTGACACTGTTATAGCGGCTACCTCTTGGTCTAAAACTGCCATCTCTTTCAGCTTTCCTTTTGTTAATTTCTCAGGAGTCATACTGGTCGTAACATACATAGTCCATCTCTTTTAGCTTTCCTTTTGTTAATTTCTCAGCAGTCATACTGATCGTAACATACATAGCAAGACTAGTGGGTTCTTTCCCCTAAATTTCTTTGAATAATCCCTGGACTTGTTTAGTTATCTTATTTGTTTTTTCAAAGATAACATCATCATCATTCTCAATATTGTTTTTTGTGATTTGAACCTGTTCATTGGTGTCAATTTCAGTTGCCTTTCTTTTAAGTTGGAGTTGTGGTACACTGCTACTTTCAAAAGACATTATTTCTACCTTTTAATTAATAAGGCTTATAATTTATTTTAACATATATTTGATTTAATTTAAAAAATAATATATTAAAAAATATCATATTTTATAAAATTAAATATTTATGGTACTATGATTGGTGACAACCCATTTAAGAAAATACTGCACTACAACAATTTTAAATTAAACCAAAATCCCAACCCAACATTGCTTTAAAAAATACCATACATTAAATTACTTTTATCATTCACATATCATTCTCATAAACAACGTTATTAAATCTAAATCCCCGCAACCTAGATGCCACTTTTGTGAAAAGCTGGGATTCAAAATTTCATACAGTCGTATCCCTTCATATGAGACACCAATTGGAAATATGGCACTTCAAACATTTTTGAAATTCTCTGACACTCTTACTTTTAGGTCGTTCCTTTCTTGAAGTCTTCACTCAGATGAATATGGATGCTTTACGTGGCATCACCTTTTTCCAATGAATATGGATGCTTTATGTGACATCATTTTTTTCATAAAACATCTCTAGAGCATTAAAAAAGCAGTGAAGTTGTAAAGATAGTTTAAATTCTTGTTTTGAGTATCCCTTCCTAGTTACTTGGAACTTGGAAAACATGAGAAGGTTTCTTGCGTTTTCGTTCACAAATTTTGCAGATGCAAATATAAACCATAAAGGAAATACAAATAACTGATATTAAAAGGAGTTAATGCATTATACATATCGGTAAATAGCAAACAAGTCTTATCCACTACCATACTCTCCCGGTAAGTTGGATAACAACACGCATGGACCTATAGCAGCAGGATCTCTTATTTCGGGGAAAGAAATTACACCGGGACTACCTCCAAGTGCTCCAAATTCCAGCCCAATCGCCCATAACTCCAACCATCACAGCATTAAGTAAGAATGAAGAAGAGTACACCAGAGTTCCCTCGTCAACCCACTTGGCAGAAGGGTATTTGAGAATTAAACGGCCATTAGCGTCCTTGTGGCGTTCGGAACTTGTGGAAACATATTTAGGAGAATACGCGCCGAGAATAGAAGAGCCAATTCCCTGCTGCTCCTCTGTTTTTTTAACGCATATGTAAAAACGTTACAACACTCGAGCATATATCTTTTTGGCTCGTTATATACAAAAACATATATATGAAATTTTACATTGCTTATATAAAATGATATAATGACCATACCTGTCATTAATATCCACCATACCTTCGTGCATAAAAAACATTATTTACAACCGTGGACAAGATTAAAACATATACCTACTTTTTACGAACAGCAATAAAATTCATTAACTTCCTTCTCTGTGGCGGTCAACAAATTGCCTAACACTCCACGCAAAATTCTGACTTGACGTGGGCGGACTGCATCTTCAGAGATCGACGGTGGAAATCGCGCGATCGGATCGAACGACTGACAAGAATATCGGAAGCGAGTTTGCAGCCGAAATTTAGCCTCCGATAAATTACGTTGGCTTACGTCAGGCGAGTGACACGCGTCTGCACCAAGTTTTATCGGAGTCGCTCGCCGGAAGATTCCATCGTTGGAAAGTTGGTGCGATATGTTTCCGGCGGGTTTGTTGACCGGTTTCTGGCAATGTTACAGCTGCGTTGAAATTACAAATTCAACACTCCCCTTTAATTTCAACTGCTGGGCATTCAATCTTACCCAAACACTTCCTCACATAGAGGGATTCACCAACTGCTTCTGATGGAGTTCCACAAACAACAAAATAGTCTTCCTCTTAATAGAGGGATTAACCTGAAACTGTGCTTAAGAGCACCTTCCTCATGACAGAGGGATTCACTAGTGACTATGCTGAAAAGCATCATCCTCTTGATAGAGGGATTTACCATGTGTATGCTAAAAAGCATCTTCCTCTTGACTGAGGGATTCACCAAGACACTGTGCTGAAAAGCACCTTCCTCTTTAACAGAGGGATTCACTAAGAACTTCACTTCCTCTCACGAAGGGATTACTGCCAAACAATGCTTTAGATGCAGTTTCAAAACAAAACATTCATTCATTACGTTGTTCGTTTATGCTGCTGCGTATTCTCTGTTGCACTGTTGTGCCATCTTCTTTGCTGCGTCTACCCCACACTGTTGTGTCTACACTTGCACTGCTTGTGCACTTTTCAAAGACAAAATACTCTGTCTTTTTTGGAACAATTACACTGTCCCAACTTACAAATTTACATTGCTGTGTGTAAATATTTCTTACATTCACTACTGTTGCATATATTGCATTTCAATTCAATGAACAACACATTCATTACAGTTACATATACTTCTGTAGTGAAAAAATTTCTTTTACATGTGCTGTTGTCCATTACCTTTCATTTCTTCAACAAAACTTCATGCTGTTGCATTTTCATATTCACTGCTGTCCATACCCATAACCATAGACTGTCATCCCTGGGTTTTTATTTGCTGCTGCGTTGCCTCTGCAATTTGCACTGTGGCTGCCTTTTGTTTCATCATACTGCTGTGTGCCCATACACTAACTCTTTACTCTCCATTACTTGCACATAGAGAGAAATCATCCTCACGCTGTTTTGCGCTGCATTCTCAACACAACAAAAAAAAAATTACACGGGCTGCTGCCTTTTCTTTTTACACCCTTGCTTCACACAATCTTAGTCTTCATTCATTTTTTTTATTTACACAATGCACTGCTGTGCAGTTCCTTTCATTTTTCTGCTGCCACACATTATCATTCACCCATGTGCATTAAAAATCTGTTGTCCCTGTTTTTCTTTATGCATTTCTTTGCATGCTGCATTGCATATGAAGAAAAACATTACATTTTTTTACTGCTGTGTATTGTACTCACTCTGCTGTGAGTATGTTCTCTCACATTACATAGAAGGAAACTACCTTCCATTGCTATGCATTTCAATGCATGTGCTCCATAACAAAAAATTCAAAACTGTTGTTTTATGTTCTATCTTCCCACTGCTGTGAGGGTCTCCATGCTTTCCATACTTTTCTTATTGCGCTGCTACACTTTACATTTGAGCGCTGTCCCCTTTTTCTTCTCTGCTTTTATGGCAGATTTAACTTCATATTTTTCCTTTATAAAAGGTCTTCCTCAAAAAGTGTCTGTTAAGACAGTTCAGCAACAAAAAATTACAAGCTCCCCTTTAATGTGTGCTTGTCTTCTTTTGGCAGATTCTTCTCAAAACAAATTTAGATCCACTGGAGAGTTCAAGGGGTTTTCAGATTACCTCTCCTTCCTTCTCCATACTTGTGTAACTTTCTTCTTTTGCATGGGTCTAGCTTGCATAGGAACCCCTCTTAAGTTACAGTCACGTGCCATATGCCCAATGTTATGACACTTGAAGCATTCTACATTTTTCATGAATAAGAATTCATGATTTCTTCTTGTAAAATTATTTGTTGGAGATTGTCAGGGACCACAACATCTATCTCCATGAAATGCTCTACAGTCTTTTGCCATATGACCAAAGTTTGAACAAGCATAACAATAACCAAAAAATGAACTTTGGTACCTGGGAGATGGCGGTTTCATTGATGTACTTCTGAAACCTTGTTGCCTTGAGATCCTTTGATGATCACCATTGCATCTTGCCTCCTTGACATCAGCTACATTTCTCCTTGGAGCTGATTTTCTACTTGGAGTAGGATTTCTTCTATTGCAGCCTTCATTTTTCTCCTTGCCTTTGCTGGAACTAGGAGCTTCACAACTTCTTTCTGGCTTCTTCACATCTCCTTTGCTTAAAGCATTTTCATCCTTGTTTGAGGGTTCACCTACATATCCAAGTCCTGATTTATTAGATGGAGATCTGTGATAGCTGAGCATGTCATCCAAGGCTTGAGAGCTCTTCATAATTTTTTTCATCCCTTCAACCTTTTTCCTGAGGAGGACAATCTCTTCTTCTAACTTTTCACATTCATTATTTTTCTTTGCCAGTTGTCCCTCAGTTTCTTCCTTGCTACGAGTAGCTTCAGCTGTTACTATTTTGAAGGAGATAATATCTGTCTTCATTTTGGAGATTTCTTCATCTTTTGCTTGACTGCTCTTCATTTTCTTTTCAGCTTCTTGTGCCTGCTTCCCAGCTTCTTGTAGTTCAGACTTAAGGGAGGAGACCTCTACCTTGTACTGTCCAATCTCTTCCACAAGCTTATTCACTCTCATGTGCCTTTGTTCAAGTTGAATTGTCAAGGCATCTTCCTGCTTCTTTGCTTCATTCAGCTGATTGGTCATGGATATGACTTCTTCATGATGTTTCTTCTTGCATTGGTCAAGCTCCTTCTTAAGCTTGGCAAGCTCTTCATCCCTTTCTCTTACTTGAAGCTTGATGAGGTCAAGCTTTTCATTCTCAGCTTCTATGATGGGTTCTTCTTGACTCATTGTCATGGTCAGTGCTCCCTCTGCATGAAGGTCATGCAGTCTGTCCCATATATCCTTTGCTGATGTATATTTTCCTAGATTCTTCTTTACAGAATCAGGGAGTCCATTCAAAATAGTCTTTGCTGCTTGTGCATCATACTCCATGGATTCTTTATTCTTCTTGCTATCATCAATCACTGATTCCCAGATCTCAATCCCCTCAAACATTAGGAATGCCCTCATCTTTATTTCCCATACATCAAAGTTTCCATCAAACATTGGGGTTTCAAATAGAATGTATTCTAATGGATTGCCTTCTAGTTTAGTAGAGGAGGGAGACACATTTTTAACAGGCCTGGAGGCTTTCTTCTTTGACCTTGCCATTCTTATCTAGGCTTTAAATACTTGACTGTGTTTTCTTTTAAATCACTGACTGTTCCTTTAGCAGTAACAAAAAGGAAAGCTTTGAAAAATACCTTAACTCTTTTGGCTGAGTCTTCACACTGCTGGAGAAGTTTGACTGCTGCAACCACACCTTCCTTCAGCTTCTTTGAGTCTTCAAAGAGCCTGGACTAGCTCTGTCACCACCAAAGAGCCTGGAGTAGCTCTGATACCACTGTTGGGTATTTTTCATGGGAAAATACCAAAAACCAAACAAATTTAACACCACAGAGTCAATGCTCTGTTTCCACTGTTCCAGGAGCTTTTGCACAGGGAAGCTTTAAAAACAAATATACTCATAACAGTCCATTACATAGCCATAAAACATTTCTATTCATTAAAACAAAAATCACTGATACACATTCATCCTCTTTCACTCAGAGGGATTTACCAAAAATACATTCAACCAACTCTGATACATATTCATCCTCTTTTACTGAGAGGGATTTACCAGAAACAACATTCAACCAAAACTCTGTTTTCACCCTGAGAATTTACTGAGCTGGGTTTACTGCTGTAAAACCCTTTTTACATTACTGCTGTAAAATAAATTTACATATGCTTACCAAAGAAAAATTATATGCCTCCCCTGCTTGCGGTATTTTACTTTTTTTCACCACCAGTTAACAAAAACATTTCTTAACAATATGCGCTCCCCTCTTTTCTTTTCTTCATGCACTGCTGTGCATTTTCTTCTTTCACACTACGCGCTCTTCATTACAATGAGCAACTGGTTTTTATGCACTGCTGTGCATACTTTTCACTCTCACACAATACAATGTCAACTCAAAGAAAATATATGCGCTCCACCGTTTTTTTCAATATGCACTGCTGTGCAATCATTCTTAGCTTTTCGCTGCTCCTCTGGTTTTTTTTATTGGTCAACGCATATGTAAAAATGTTACAACACTCGAGCATATATCTTTTTGGCTCGTTATATACAAAAAACATATATATGAAATTTTATATTGCGTATATAAAATGATATAATGACCATACCTGTCATTAATATCCACCATACGTTCGTGCATAAAAAACATTATTTACAACCGTGGGCAAGATTAAAACATATACCTACTTTTTACGAACAGCAATAAAATTCATTAACTTCCTTCTCTGCGGCGGTCAACAGATTGCCTAACACTCCACGCAAAATTCTGACTTGACGTGGGCGGACTGCATCTTCAGAGATCGACGGTGGAAATCGCGTGATCGGATCGGACGACTGACAAGAATATCGGAAGCCAGTTTGCAGCCAAAATTTAGCCTCCGATAAATTACGTTGGCTTACGTCAGGCGAGTGACACGCGTCTGCACCAAGTTTTATCAGAGTCGCTCGCCGGAAGATTCCATCGTCGGAAAGTTGGTGCGATATGTTTCCGGCAGGTTTGTTGACCGGTTTCTGGCAATGTTACAGCTGCGTTGAAATTACAAATTCAACAATTTTCGCTGGGAGTTGTAAATTGAAAATCAAGCGCATCGCTGACTGCGGAAGAGAATTCGACGTTTAAATTACCCTCAACCTCCTCCACAGGCAACAGGTCGCGATTACACCCATGGAATTCATTTTCCCGGCACTTCAGAGATGGCACTAGGACCCAAGGTTTATCTTTTGGCACTTGAGGCAACCCGATCCCTTCTACTTTTCTTAACACAATGCAATTGCATTTATGTTTTTCTTCAGAGTCACACTTGCTGTGAATATCGTATTTCATTAGGACTGACTGCACATCGTGGGCATTGTATATGTACTCCATGAATTGCTTGATAGATGAATTGGTCATACCTTCCGAATTTGATAGCATTACAACTGAAGCCTCTTTATAATTCCCTCGGGCGATGAGTCATGCAATTAACTCATTCTTATTCTTTTCCGGGAATCTGCAGGGACCTGTAAGAAGACCGCAGGCACCCTTCTCTAAATCAAGCCGCCGCCGCCTTAAAAAACTGGGAATGAAAACTGCCAGCTTTCGGAGGCAAGTAAACATTCTTTTCTGCTCCTTCTCATTCTCATTCTTTGTCTCCAGCTTATCTGCATACTCTTCCTTGAATTTGGAGGGACCTGCGATGGTGGCCAGAAAATCCCTGGCACCCATCTCTAGATCAAGCTGCTTTCTTAGAAAACTTATAACAAAAACAGACAGATTCCCGAGGGAAACAATTCCTACATGTGGAAAACTAGCAGAACCTGTGATGGCGCCACTTATCTCTAGCTGTGCTACAGCAATACAAGAGAGCCATCCAAACCAAACGACCAGCTGTATACACAAGAATTGCTTCATGTTTTGGATTCGCTAAGTGATCGAAAATCTTCTCTGCCCACAAGTTTGACAAACGCAAAGAAACTCGTGCATGTTCTAGTTCATAACATGCCCGCAGTCTTATAGCATAGGGGTATCAGAGTGGATGCAAGATCCATGCAGCTTTGCCGTAACAATAAGGTAACTTACCCTATAGCGGAGCTCCACATATGAATTCTCGTAAAAGTCAATGCACTTTCTGCGTGGCCAAAAAGTTTTCACTTTTTATTTCCTGATCCACTAGGGTTACCGTTGGTAAAAGTTATTAGTTTACCAAAGCTTTAATGAAAGTTCAAAGGGTTTAAAATTAACATTTTACTACCGAAAAGACGGTTTGAACCATTAGGGAGAGTGCCCAACCTGTGCTAGGGTTTGAGTTAGAGCTTGGCGCCGGTAACTATGGTGGATTGTGGAGGAAGGAGTTCTCGTCCCTCCTATAGTCAAATAACCGCGAACAAACATAGAGTTCTGAATTTGTGCTAGGGTTTGAGTTGGAGCTTGGCGTCGGTAACTATGGAGGATCGTGGAGGAGGGAGTTCCGCTCTCTCCTATAGTCAAATAACCACGAACAAACACAAGGAAACTAATCTACATCGCTTCAAGAAACCAAGAGAGGTGATAAATGAGGATACTAACACAGGAAATACCGAACCTTACGAACAAAGAGTGAATCATGAGGAAGATAGCAAGGAGAAAGAAAAGAGGGAAGAAGTCAGAAAGCGGCACCTTTGAGGGTGACACGCGTCTGTAAACCCAAGTCGACCCTCACTCCTCGAGTCGTTTTAAGTGACCCAGTGATACAGGTGCACGGAGATCACATGACGGAACACGTGAATATGCAAATTTATGGGGATTTGGCCGACGGAGAAGGCCTTACATGCATGGATAAATAACCACTGGAAACCTAAGGGGGAAATAAACCTTCACCTCAGATCCAAGGGTTTCTTTACAGTGGTGTTCACAAGCTTAGAAGATAAAGATAGAGTGTTTGAGGAAGACCCTATTTCTACACTGCTGCAGGCCTTTACATGCGACCATGGGTGATGAACTTTGTCCCATAACAAGAAATGTTCACCTTAGTACCAGTATGGATACGACTTTACTCCCTTCCTTTAGATTAATGGTTGTCGGAGTCTTTAAAGGCTATCGGAAATAAATTAGGGCATTTTATAAAGATATCAGATGTGACATTAAGAGGCAAATACACTTCCTTCGCCTGGATCTATGTAGAAATGGACCTATCAGGGGCACTTCGAGACGAGATCATTTTAGAAGTCTATGATGAAGAATGGGTGCAGGCAGTGGATTATGAGCATGTCCCATTTAGATGTCGTAAGTGCCATGAACACAGGCACCTTTACAAAGACTACCCATTCAACAAAGTGGAAAGCAACAAAAAAACCACCACAAGTAAAGATCCTGAGGGTTTCATCAAGGTGGAGGGCAAGGGGAAAGGAGGAAAGTGGAACTTAAAGAAAATCAACGAGGATGGACAGCTGAGCCACAATAGTTTCAAAATCTTAGAAGAAGATACAGGAAACAACGAGGAAAACCATAAATCGAAAACTAAAACCAATGAGAAGGATAGGTATACTAGCATGGAGGACATACCAGAGAACAACCAGCAAGATGATGACCCACCGAGCAATATGGAGCTCAGTAGGGACCATGAGGTGACCCCAAGTGTGGTAGGAACATAGGATTATGAACTATAGGAGATTCTTGAGAAGGAAAACTTGGATCTGGAAAAGTTTCCGAAGCAAGGTATTACCAAATGAACTGACTCCCTGCCAAAAGAGGAGTTTGACAGGGTTCAACAGCTCTTCCTATGGCGATCACAGTTGAAGAGTTCTGGAATCAAAAGAAACCATGACAGCCAGGAAAATTGGGGGATGAAGGCAATGGAGGAAACACAGGGGCACTCTTCCAAGAATCCAGGAGGGAAAAGAGGAAGGAAAAGACATAATGAGTTGTTGACAGAATGTGAAAAACTCATGATCAACTCAGGTAAGATGAAAGATCTCACTAGTTACTCTTTTACAAACCTATCTAAATGAAGTTTACAACATGGAATATTAGGGGCTTAGGAAGCAAAAGGAAACAAAGAAAACTCAGCAGTAGAATAAACGAAGAAAAAATAGACATGGTTTTCATTCAGGAACAAAGTGCTCAATGGATAAAATCAGAAAAATCCACAACAAATGGTTAAGCAAGTATAAGTGTCTAAAGGTTAAGGCAAACAACTCGGCAAGAGGGATTCTGATGCTTTGGGATACCCAAAAATTTGGAATATTGGATGCAAAAGCGTCCAGGAACCATCTTTCACTAGTAATATAACCTGTGGGTGATAAGGAAATTTACATGATTACAAATGTCTACAAACCTGAAAAACTAGAAGACAAACTCAAGCTTCTCACTTCCCTTGAGGAGCTAAGAAAGAGACATCATGATATACCCTAGATTCTGGCAGGAGATTTCAATATGATCAAATCTCTTACAGAGAAAAAAGGTGGCACCAGAACACTAGGTAGCGACTCCACTACCTTCCAGAACTTTATAAATAACATGACATTAGTGGATGTTGAAACATTAAATGTCACTTTCACTTGGAACAATAAGAGAGGAGGGGCTTCTCAAGTTGCCTCTGAACTGGATAGATTCCTGATCTCAGAGGACCTATTTCTCATGCATGTCAGCTTTTATCCTTCCATTTGGAGGTTTAGACCACTGGCCTGTCCAGCTTGAAGCCATTTTTATGGGTATACCGAGGAATAGACTTTTTAGGTTTGAGAATATCTGGCTCTCTCACCTTGATTTCACCAGCAACATTGAGAAATGGTGGATGGAAGAGTTGCCCTTTCAAGGCACTAAAATGTGCATGCTACAACAAAGAATTAAACACATCAAAGTCATACTCAAATATTGGAACAAAAAATAGTTCGGCAACATTTTCAAAGCCAAAAAAGAATTTGAACAAAAACTTCAGGGGATTAATCAGCTTATGATCAGAGATGGCTTTACCAAGAAAAGGAATACTCAAGTTGATGGTCTTCAAAAGGAATGGGATGATAGGTGCCGACAAGAGGAGATTTTCTGAAGAGAGAAATTGAGAGTACAATGGATTAAAGAAGGGGAAAGAAACACAATGTTTTTTCATAAGTCAACTTTGAGTCACAGGTCACATAACAGAATTTTGAAACTCAGAGATTCTCAAGGAAAAGAGCTCATCACCCACAAAGAAATGGAATCTGTCCTAGTTCAACACTTAACATTCCAAAAGAGCCTCTCTTAGACAGGTCACAATTTATTAGTAAATTCACAAGGTACATTCCAAAGCTGGTAACAAGGGAAGACAATCATAATCTCAATAGGCCAGTATCTAGAGATGAGGTCAGGGAAGTTATCAATGAGATGCAAAATGGGAAAGCTCCTCGGCTAGATGGTTTCAATGTGGACTTTTTCAAAGCATGCTAGAAAACAGTCAAACAAGACATCCTTAATGCAGTTGAAGAGTAAAGAAGATCCAGATCTATCCTAAAGGCTCTCAATGCCTCTTTCATAGCTTTGATTCTGAAGTAGGAAAAGGCCATCACACCGGACAGATTCAGACCAATAGCTTTGTGTAATGTGGTGTACAAAATTATTTCTAAAGTGATCGCTAACAGACTCAAGCCCCTTCATCCAGCTCTTATCTCAGAGGAGAAAATTGGTTATGTGGAAGGAAGACAAATTCTCAACAATATCATTCAAGCTCATGAGATGGTATACTCTTTGAAAAACAACAAGCAAGCTGAAATGATCATACAGCTTGACCTAGTGAAATCTTATGACAAGCTAAGCTGGCCTTACATTAGAGAAATGATGAAAGCTTATGGTTTTGACCACAATTGGATCATATGGGTCATGGCCCTTCTATCCACGGCCAACTTTTCAATCCTGCTTAATGGATCATCCTCAAGAACATTCCTGCCTTCTAGGGATCTAAGACAAGGAGATCTACTATCCCCCTTCCTCTTTGTGCTCATGATGGAAGGGATAAGCAAAGCGATAAAAATGGCAAGTGTTGAGGGAAGAATCCAAGGTTTGAAACTCACCACAGATGGCGTGGCTTCAACTCACCAACAATTTGTGGATGACACTATGCTGCAGGGCATTCCCACGGTCAAGGATGCCAATGCTTTTAAACAAATCCTGAATGACTTTGGCATGGCCGATGCTATAGAGGTAAGCCTTGAAAAATCAAAAGTTTTCTTTTTTAATACTGAAATTGCTATTCAAAGAAACCTTACCAGAATTCTAGGGTTCCAAAGGGATCAATTACCCTCTAAGTACCTTAGTATGCCCCTTATAGACAAACCTCTAAGCAGGGGAGTTTGGGAGCTGGTCATTAACAAACTTGAGGATAGGATCCAGAAGTGGACATGTAGATCTTTGAATTTAGCAAGGCGCTTTGTGCTCACAAAAGTTGTCCTACAGGCCATACCCATTTTCATGATGTCAGCTTTTCCTATTCCTAAAGGAGTTTTGCAAAAGATCAGGAACATCCAAAGAAATTTTCTTTGGGGCAAAGGGGAAGAGCAAAAGAAATGGGCTTTGGTAGCTTGGGATAAGCCCTGTAGACCTAAGGCCCATGGAGGTTTGGGGCTTCATGACCCCGAAACCCTCAGTAGAGTTTCAGGTGCAAATCTTTGGTGGAGGTGGCTCAAGGATTCAACATCCCCATGGGCAAAGCTTTGGAAACATAAATATGCACAAAATTGGTAGGAGAGGGATTATATTCGAATGTCTGGGCTTATCAAGGGCTCCCACATTTGGAATGTTGCATGGGAAAATAAAGGCATTGTCTAGCAGCACAACTTCTGGAGATTCAAAATGGGAACTTGGCAAGATTCTGGGAGGATAACTAGTAGCAAGGACCAAACCTATTTAGAGAAGAACTAACTGAACTCAAGAATGACACTGACAACAAAGGTTTATGCATGGTAAGTGATTTCTAGGATTAGGTAAGGAACAATGGCAAATGGAGAACTTGGAAGGATCTAGGTTACAGGGAAGAGATCCCTTTGAAAGCTCAAGCAAACTCTCTTGCTATGGTTTTAGAACAAAGGAAGATTTTGGTTTCATCCTCATCTGACCAACTAATATGGGGAAGAAAAACAGAAGGTAACTTTAACCTCAAAGAAGCCAAGCAAATAGCCACAGGGTGTGATTATCAATACCTTGATAAGGCATGGAAGGACCTTTGGCAGAACCCGCACTCGATGAAAATAAAGATTTTCATGTGGTTGCTTCAACAAAAGAAAATTCTAACTTGGGAAAATCTTCTGAAGAAATGTTTTGTTGGCCCATCCAAATGCTATCTATGTGGTACACAAGAGGAGACAATGGAACACTTACTCAACCTTTTCCCTTTCACCTCAACCTTATGGGATTGGGTGGCCTCAGTTTTCAGACAAACTGACAAGGATGGCCTCAATATTACCAACACTTTGAGGAATTGGAGAAGAAACTTCTTAGGCAATAAGCTCATCAAGAATGCTTGGACACTGGTTCTAGGCTTGCTAATCTAGGATGTCTGGAAAGAATGCAATGGTAGTATTTTCAAAAGCAAAACTGGCCCAACCCAGAACATGATTGCACAGATATTAAGACAGCTCAAATATACTATTGGTGCCATGTTAATCAGACCTCCTGAGGAACTGACTCTGCCCCAGGACAAGAATATACTGCTGCTGTTGGGTCTCTAGTCACAAGTTCCTCAGAGCATACACAAGGAGACAAGCTAGATAGATGTTAATAAATACTTCTGGAAACCTCCACCTCATGGTTTCTGGAAAATTACCATATATGGAGCTTCTAAAGGTAACCCAGGGATGGCTGGGTTTGGCGGGGTCATCAGAGATGACCAGGGTTGCATAAAGGATATATTTCTTGGTCATTTGGGAATGGCTACAAACAACATGGCGAAGCTCATGGCCTTACAGCAATGCTTGGAAATACTAGAACTAATGCCCCCAAGCAGAGGATCAATCTTCGATGTGCCTATTGCCACTAGTTGGAAACCATTGGCAGAATCGCTCCTACGCCTTCTAGGAGAAGGCTCTGGACTTGTAGGTGAAAGCCCCCCAAGTCTCCATGACCGTCGAGATGGTTGTTCAGCCACTTTGAATTTTTTAAAAGGTCTACTTAAAGACTCAAGAAAATTATAAAGCTAGGCTGACTAGGAGCACATAACACTCACTAAAATGTCCCTAAATATATCAGCAATCAAACAACTTCCAAGTATTCTTGCTCCAAGTGATTAGGACCTAACACCAAAATACAAGAAAGTTAATAATAAGGCCCTTCCGAAAATATAATGGCGTAATTATGCCCCATCCCTACTAGTGAAGGTATCAAAGATAGTTACGCTGACCTCCAGAAAACAGCCTTTGTTGGTGCAAGCCCCCAAGCTTCGCAAGGGTGCCCTCTAGAAGTATTGTTGAACGTGATACAACATCAACCTCCGGTGCCATGGGATTCCCCTCCACATATCAGAAGTCGGGCAGAACAGTCATGAGGTAGGATCGAACAAGTAAGAGAGGGGGTATCTCTCGTCCTTATCTTCACTAACCCTCGTGCTTTACTCCCAGCCACGGAGCCTTCTCGATCTCCCTAACGCTATTGGATTTCACTCTTTAATCAAACATCTATGTTTTACAATTTAGAGTGGCCTTGGAGAGTTAACTCTCCCCTCACCTAATCCAAGGCCCTAATAAACCTAAACTTGTTGGTGTATTCTGATGACAATACAAAAGTTCTAGTTTATTTTAACTAAGCACTTGATTTGTAATGGATGTTCTTTTAAGTCAAGGGTATAAATGGAAATGAAACCAGTGGTGTTTGTATCATGCAAAAGAAATCAATGAAAAACTAACTTACATGAATGCAATCCTTTTTTCTTTCATGAAAAGAGATCTCTACGTGGGTTCTACGAAACTTCTATAAAGAAAAAAACCTTTTCTTTTCTTTTCTTTTCTTAAAACACACTTCACACATACAAAAACTAAAAATACTATTGATGCTTTAATAATGCAAAACTACCCTAATGCAAGGTGTAATGAAGATGCAAGATCCTAAATTACTCTAAAAAAGAATGAAAGAAATTGTTTATAACTATTAATAAGCCAACTTAATTGTTGAAAGGAATACATATTTTGAATACAAAATTCTCTCCAGACAAGAAGGACAAATCTAAAAAGATCACAATTCACTTTCAAAAAATCAAAAGAAAACAAAATCAAACTTGGCAAAAGAAAACAAAAACAATGTTTCTTAATATCTTTTCCTTTTCAAGAAATAATCAAAAAAACCTTTTGAAAGCACTCTAAATGCCACTAAGATTCAAAGACCGAATGAAGAGCAAAAGCAGTCTTTGCAAGTTACAAATTCGACAATGAATGAAAACTTTAACAAAAAGGATTCAACTTGTACTAAACGACCCAAAAAGTAGCAAAACGCTTGACAAATTGACCAAGAATTCGGAAAAGAAATACTTTCAAATTTGTCAAAAAAGACTTCCAAAAATCAAGAAAAGGTATAAGGCCACAAAATGACGGAAAGCAAAGCAAGTAGACCAATAGCTGAGCTTCACACTAAGATTGAAAAGAGTCTTTTGTTCTAGAGGACTAGAACAATCAAGAACCTTTGTACGAAGTCTTGTGTGCCAAAACACAAATCATAAAACCCACTCAAAAGCACAACTAGGCCAAATCTTTTCAAAGTGGAAGAGACTTCAAAATAGTAAGCTCACAGAATAATAAAATTCTAGAGACAGAAATTGACCACTTAGAGACTAAACAGACCAAGAACACAAATCCTTCTGGGCAGAGAGATATGAAAAAATAATGCAAGAAATGGTATACGCGACTATGTTCAAGCACAAAGGCGTGTATACACGCTTCTGATAAAGGAAAATCGCATATACGTAGGTTCAATTCATAGAAACTAGCGTGCGTACGCTACTATAAACAGACTAAAGTGCGTATACAAAGCTTTGCAAGAAAAATAAAAAACAAAGCCAGATAAAAAATGTCAGACTTAAGGTCTGAGATTCTACTGGACCAAATAATACTGTCACAGCAAGCAAACCAAGAACTAAGCCCTGAATGACAATGAACAACCCAAACTAGGAATAACAAGATTCTTATCCCTAGTGGAGTCACCAATTCTGTTACGGGAATAAGTACCCTATGGCTTTGGGTTGGAACCCCAACAGAGCAAGAGCAAACTACAGTATGAAACACTCATAAAACTCAGGAAAAATGCTTAAATAAACAAATGATGTGAGAGCGACCATACCTAGATGTCCTTTCTTCGAGTAGATCCCGCAGGGTTCAGACCCTCTACAACTCCTGATGTTCTCCAAACCTGAAAATTATTCAATTCGAACATACATAGTAGTATATAGATAAAGCATTTTAATGAAACTAACTTTATATATTATAAGAAAATGATTAGTTATACATCAAAATAACATTCATCTATGAATTACAACAGTATCTGATGCATAAACATAGTTAATCTTAAAAACAAGACAATGCTTCTTTTTATTGTAGAAAGCTATAACTAACATGGAGAGAATTCACCTGAGTCTTCTTCTTCCGGCTCCAAGCAGAACCATCCTCCAGATCCATCCAGTTCCAGTCTTCAACAACCTCCTTCCATAACCAATACCATGATATCTCAAGCAAGAGGGAGAATATCAACAATCAAGGAAACAAGGGTTTTCTGAAACTTGGGGAAGTTCTTGAAGTACATGGATACTTCAAACTCAATCAGAGATAATCTTAGTATAATAACTCTATCTCTTCTCCTCCTTAAGGCCTTCCCATAGAAGTCTATTTATACTCCTCCCAATTAGTTTTTTAGTTGGGAAATAGTTGGGCCATAGGAAATAGGAGGTAATAAATAGGTAAAAACTATGAACTCCGCCCATAATTAAAGAAATTTAATTTTTTAAAGTGTTTTAACACATATACGCAGGTTGGGTATTGACTAACCCGTGTGTACACACTTTTATCTCAGGGAAAAGTAGCGTACAGGGAATAAAACATTGTTTTTAAAATATTTGGACTAAGTCTGGAAGGAGGGGTTTCCCTAGGCCATAAACCAAGCATCACAAATACCAAGGGTGGCAAATGGTGCTATAACAATGTCAACACGTGATCCTACAGAGCAGTAACCAACTATGCCTTCTTTATATTATTATCCATAATTTGTTGCGTTGTCCACATAGAATTCGAAACAAACTAAAATTGATCTGTATCCTCACACCATATGCCCTTGAAAACTGGCAACTTCATTGTATTCGACATGTTGAATGGTGGTGATGGTGGCAGAGGTGTGCGCGAAGGTGTATGTAGTGGAGGTGGAGTGGATGACTAAGGTATCTGTGGAAAACCTTATCTTATAAGTTGGACAACACTCCATGGTGAAGCTTGTACCGATCCCTCATCATCACCTGAAGGAGGTCCAATCAACGAACTATATTCAAGACCTGTTTTCTCTTGATCTTTGAATAGATTTCCACTCTGCTTAGCTCTGAACATCAAGGCAATAGCATAACCCATTTTTCACACAAGAGCATCTTAATCTAGGTATTCAAGGATCTTAAGTACTTACCTCATGGACCCTTGAAAAGGTGTTGCTCTACTTTGTTGTAGCTGATTGAGGTATCAGACGCGAACTGTGTAACAAATCCTCCTATAATTTGATCGCGCTAGGGGTCGTTAGCGCACACGATCTTGTCTTCGGAAACCTCCAACCTTTACACTATTAGGCCCCTATACTACTAGTGTAACCCCTTATTGTTATTAGTACAACCCCCTTATTATGTTGGTGTACTCATGTAGTCCCCATATTGTTACTATTGTGCCCCATAGAAGCCCACTATTGTTATTATTGTGCCCTTACATTATTATTGTTATGTCAGCTCTTATTATATTATGACCCCTTATACTCCTATATATAAAAAGGAGGTCTTGTCATTTGTATCATCCAAGAATTGTTCATTTGTGTAATGCAAAGGAGGTTTCCCCCTCAAAGATGCTTATTTCTAATATGTTCATCTATCTTTTCTATCTTTTTGTGTGTTGGTTTCATAACATTTGGTATCAGAGCTTTGGATTCTAGGGTTTCACTGCTCCAAACATGTCATCATGGATTTTTTGCCATAAAATTTTTTTTTGTAACGTTTCAAAAGCTTCAACAAAAACCAATTTGAGACAAAATCGTTCTGAACCTTGGGTCCGAATTTCAAAGCTTGTCTCACTATATGTTCAGAGATATGATCTGAGGAAGTTATAGTTTTTGCAAGCTCCAGAATTTCATCTAAAACAGGTCATCGTGGAATTTTAACTATAACGTTTTCTCTACAACGTTTCAGAAGCCAAAACAAAAAACCATTTGAGAGAAATTCAGTCTCAACCTCAGATCTAAATTTCAGATCTTGTCTCGCTATATGTTTGGATATATGATCTAAGGAAGTTATGGTTTTTGCAGACTCCCGAATTACATATTAAACAGGTGACCTTGGGAAAATCGTCATAACGTTCTCTCTGAGCATTAGATTGAAATTTCGTAAGAAGTTATCGAAAGAGGAAGGACTTTAGTCTTTTGTGTGTGTTTTTCAGATCTGAAGGTCGAAACAGTGACATGTGGCATGTCATACAAGTTCTTTATTCTTAAAAGGTGTATAATCTGGTAATCTTGGGAGATTGTGCATAACTCTTTCTTGCAGAATCCAATTTCGATCATACTGGTGGCATGGGAAAGAGTACACAAAGGACTACTACAGGTGGGTATTTCTGAACTGGAAGAGCCAAAATTATAGAGTTACAGCTGTTTCAAGATCAAGCTCCTAAAATCAAGAAAAAGCGAGATGAGGAAATTTGATGGCAAGGATCCAGTAAATTGGATACTACAGATGGAGAAATATTTTTCGTCTACATGGTGTAACACTATTACAAAAGGTATGTATTACATCTAATTATTTAGAACTGAATCAGTTTTTATGGTATAAAGGGATTTGTTCTCGTAAACGACTTGTCACATGGTCAATTTTCACGGAGGAAATGATAGCACATTATGAGGATACAAAGAGAAACACCTTCTTTAGCCAATTGATAAATCTCAAACAAAAGTGTTCAATGGTAGAGCACATTGAGGACTTTCAAAAATTGAATATAAGGGAAAATGATATTCCAGAGAAGCAAAGGATTGATGTCTCTATAGGGACTTTAAAGGATAACATTCAACATGAGCTTCATCTTTGGGAACTTGATTCATTGGAGAAGGCATTCAAGTTGGCAAGGAAAGTGGAAAGAAAAATTATGGAAACAAGGAATTCTACCCCTCACAACTATAAACATGGAAGTGCTTTTTCTCCTAGCCTTCCACAACCTGTAAGGGTGACACCACAACGATTGGAAGAAAAAAGAGAAAAAGGGAATTGTTACAATTGTGATAGGAAATGCACTAAAGGTCATAAGTGTGCTGAGAAGAAATTATTTTACATAGATTATGAAGAGGAGGAAGAAGAGGATCAAGAAACATCAAAAGAAGAGTATATACACCAGGAACCAACCCCAGAGAAAGAAGAAATGAATCCGACCATATATTGTAAAGCATTGGCAAGAATTACCACTCCTCAAACTCTAAAGATAGAAGGACATATCAAGAAGAAAAAGGTTCAAACATTGAAAGATCACATCGAGCATCAACACAAAGTTCTCCAAATTTTAAAGGATAACGCCACTTTGGTATAGAATTGAATGAAACAACAGGTAGATCGACATCGCAGTGAATTTTTTTTTGATGTAGGTGATTGGGTATTTTTACGGCTATATCTCAAGCAAGCTATTTATGAGAAGGAAATGTTGGAAATACTACATGCACTTAAGAAATGGTGACCTTACCCAATGGGAGGAAACTTCAAGGTTAAAATGGATCATGATAGTCTTAAATAATTTTTAGAACAAACATTATCTTTAGAAGAACAGCAAAAAATGGGTCACAAATATGTTGGGTTATGACTTTGACATCATCTATAGAAAAGGGGAGCAAAATTTTGTTGTAGATGCACTCTCAAGAAAGATGAGGATGTGGAAGCATTGTTTTATGCTATTTCTATTGTCCAACTAGATTGGATAAACAAAGCAAGGGATGAATGGAAGAAGGATGAAGAAGTGTGGCCACTCATTCGAAAGTTGTAGAATATCCCAATTCAAACAATATTGTGAGAACTTGAAGAGGAAGGAAAATCATATTGGAACCTGGGGCAGTCACAAAAACAAGAACTTGATAGCTACGAAATCGATCAATTTCCGAGTATCTCATCAAGTGGAAGAACTTACCCACTGAATATTCCACATGGGAGGACAAGAATTTTATACAGAAGCATCAAGAACTACTCAAGTGTTGAGGACAACACTTTTTGAAGGAGAGGGGCATGTTAGGCCCCTATACTACTAGTGTAACCCCTTATTGTTATTAGTACAACCCCCTTATTATATTGTTTTACCCATGTAGTCCCCATATTGTTACTATTGTGCCCCATGGAAGCCCACTATTATTATTATTGTGCCCTTACATTATTATTGTTATGTCAGCTCTGATTATATTATGACCCCTTAGACTCCTATATATAGAAAGGAGGTCTTGTCATTTGTATCATCCAAGAATTATTCATTTGTGTAATGTAAAGGAGGTTGCCCCCTCAAAGAGGCTTATTTCTAATACGTTCATCTATCTTTTCTATCTTTTTGTGAGCTGGTTTCATAACACACACTAGCTCTGGGGTCCACAATATTGGACCATCAAGCCTCCACCTTCCTTGGCCATCTACCAACTTAGCTATCCACTCGTATAGTTCGATCGGCAAGGTGTAGAAGAAAATTTCTTGTATTTCTGGGTACAAATATCTATCCAGCCACTGCTCTTTTGACAGGCACAGATTCTTGTTCTCTTGCACCACAAATTCGCGAGTCTTCCTATCCAACCACTTCTCAATTTCCTTCTTGTTCAGGTTCTAGTGATCCGAAATCACACATCTCCTGAAGCAGATCCCGATCCTGACAATGGAACCATTTGTTGGCTTAGGGGGTCCTAACCCAAGTTCAAAGTTAATTGCACCAAACAAAACCCTGTACTAATGTCCCTTTCAACATTAAACCGCGTAGCGCAGGCTAAAGTCTCACTTGAAGTAGTATGGGAGGATGTTGGAACCAAGTTTCCACATTCAGAGATCAGTGTGATTTCTTCTATTTCGCTAGATCTACCTTCATGCAGATTTATAAGCCCCTAGGTCTCGGTACTGTAACTTCCTTTATATGGCCTATAAACCTGCACGAAGGTTGATGATAGGTATTTGCGGACCCTTAACAAATAAATCATTCACTTATCTGCATCATAAAACACCCCTAGATCTGAGCTCAAACAGATATAGTTATGTATTTAATGAAATTAACATAATGTATTGTAATCTCTGCAAGGATACTTAGCATGCAATGCGTACAACTATTAAGACAACATCAGTAAAATCGTGAATTATTAGATCAATAATTCATCAATGCATTTAGTTTATCAGAACATATATCGCAAACATAAATAGCATAAGTAAACATATAAACACAGGAATTTCTCTAACAATCTTCTTTATTGATCTTTAATATAATATTATAGACTCCAGACTTCCTTGCGCAATCAGCTGCAGGGGTCAACACACTTAACTGTGGACACTACTCTAGGCCTCTGCGGACTCAGTTGCAGAGCCTTTCTCTCCTTTAAGACTCACTTCTATGTGCTACCTTCAATTGACCTATTAAATCCATCATCATCAGATTATCCATTTTCTTGTATTCAAAACCGACTCAACTTTACATAGAAAAAGGGCTAAAACCCCTTTTTCTCCTAATTACCTACGCACTCTGCATCCACTAATTGCGGAGACTTTACATCTTTTTACCAAAATTTACATCAATACATGGGTTTTTAACCCCAAAACTGACCCAGGGGACCCGATCCCAACAGAGGAGATTTATGGTTTCTTAGTAGGTGTTTCCATTTTCTTAATTCGAGGCATTTTGAAATCAAACAATGATATCTATGCTTCATTATGCCCTTTGAATCAATTCAAACTGATTTTTCAAACAAAAGTAATGCATTTTTTAAAAAGAAATACATACATTTTTCTTGTTTTTAGGAGCTCGATCTTGAAATGATTATAACTCTATAATTTCAAATTTACAAGGTCTAAAACATTCATCTGGTGGTATCCCTCTGAGTCCTCTTTACACCCACAAGTTTGATGGATATTGGATTCTGCAAGAAAGAGTTATACCCAATCAGCCACGATACCCTGATTATAGAGTAGTTCAGTAGAGTGAACTTGTACGGAGTGCCATGTGTCTCTGTTTTGATCTGCAACCCTAAAATTGATACCCAAAACTCTACATTCTATTCTCTTTCTATCACTTTTTACAAAATTTAAAACTGATACTCATAGAGAATGTTATGACATTTTTCCCTAGGTCACCTATTTGCGATGGAATTCTCAAGCCTACCAAAACCCTAGATTCCTCATCTCATATCGCCGCAAATCGAGCGAGAAAGGTTTGAAATTTGGACATGAAATTCATCAAGCTTTCGGCTCCATAGGGTTCAAATTTCAGCTTTTGAAGCTTCATACACAAAATGGTACAATGAAACTTCCACGATGACCTATTTGAAGCAGCGAAACCCTAGAATCCAAAGCTATGATTTGTTATGCAACAACTCACAAAATAGAAGAAGAGATAAATCAACAACTTCAAAATTAGCCTCTTCAAGGGGGAAACCTCCTTTACATTACACAAATGATATATTTTGGGATGATTGAACTGAAAAAACTTCCTTTATATATATAGGAGTCTAAGGGGTCACAAAATAATTAGAGAGAGAAAAATCTATAGCTCTGACTACAAGCTCCTTGTTCTGTTGCATTGTACACTTGGATAGGGCTATGCTAATAGCTACAACTTAAATAATATTAGAAAAATGATCGTGTACTACTCTTACTGTGAAGAGTTTCACATCAGGCAGTCCTTCTTCGATATTTTCACCATTTTCAATTCGAGATAGATAATTTGGTCCCACATTCAATCTACTTGGCTTGACTACTTCAAAATCATACTCCTGGAAGAGAAGTAGCAATCTACAAATATTCCCCCCCAACATTGGCTTGTTCACTAGGTACTTCAATGAAGAATGGCCTGTGAACATTTTAAAGTGGGCACCCAATAAATAATGTCTGAATTTTTGTAGTGCATAGTCTATGGCCAAACCTTCGCGCTTAGTTGGTAGAATAAGTTTTCTCTACCTTCGACAATTTCCGACTTGAAAATGTGATGGGGTGGTCAATATCTCCTTCGCTTGGTTGTGTCAACACAATGCCCAAAGTTATGCATGACACATCTATATGAAGATGGATTTCTTTCTTCCAATATGGAAACACCAGGATTGGCGCAGTAACCATTTTCTCTTCCAAGAGATCAAAGCTCTTTTGACATTCGTCATCCCAAAAAAAGATAATATCCTTCTCCAACAGTGTCTCCACTGGCGTAGTGATCTGTGTGTAGGCCTTTATAAACTTTCAATAATATTCAATGTGTCCTAGAGTTGTGTGCAACTACTTTACATTCTTTGGGGGATCCAAATTGATAGTAACAACAATTTTGGTAGGGTCTGCCATCAACCTGTGCTTGCACACAAAATGGCCCAGCAATACTCCATATGGTACACATAAAATACATTTCTTCATATTTAGTGAGATTTGGTACTTTTTGCAGATATACAACAGTAAGCATAGGCTTGATACATGCTTCTTTAGTAATCCAAAGACGTTCCAATCATCAAAATAAGCTTCCAGAAATTTTTGAATGAACTCCTTAAATGTTGCGACGACCACCCTAGAGAATATTCCAGGTGTGTTATTCAATACAAACGACATTACTATATATTGTAATGATCCCACTCGTTGGAAAAAAATTTCTGTCTTTGATCTTCTAGTGCGATATTGATCTGGTGATATCCTGAAAAATCCATCTGTAAAGGAATAAGTCTCCTGTCCTCCTACATTCTCTAGAACTTCATCATTGAATAGTGTAAGGAACAGATCATGCACACATGTGTCATTCAACTTCCTTAGATCAACTCAGATCCTTATTTCGCCTTTGGCCATTTTCTCCTGTACAACCATTGGACTGACCCAGTCAGACTCCTCCACTGGCTCAATTATGCCTATCGCAACCATCTTTTCAAATTCTTCCTTCACCTTCTCCTTGTACCTTGGGTTAAGCCTATATGGTTGTTGTTGCACAGGCTTAGCATCTGGCTTCAACCTGATTTTCATAATGCCTAGATCTCTCACAATACCCTTTAATTCGGAGAATCTTGTCGAAAATAATTCTTGATATTCATGCAATAGCTTAGTGACCTTACTGACTGTATCTTCATCCAAATAATCTCCAATGCACACAAACTTTGGTTCCACCCCTGTTCCTATATTGACCTGCCTCATCTTCACAGGCCGTGTTACACCAGGTACCTCAACATCGGACCCAGCAACTTCACATTGTTGTTCTGATTCAAGAATATTTATGCTGCGCGGACCTTCGTCACCTTCTTCCGCGGTCATATTGTAGCATTTGAGCGCGTGTTGCATATTCACATTCAAATTTGCCTGAACCCAAGTTGTCGCCTCCATGGGTGTCCTGAAAATAGCTACGCATATCTCCTCGAGGGTATCATCTATCCATTCAAACCCATCCTATAATCTACAAGTTGATATAAAGCTTTCCGTTATCTCATACTAGTCAGCAGTACCATGGTGCAGTTTTGTTTCAAGATACCAATTCATAGGTATTACATCCAACATGTGGAAAATGATATGTACCCATTCTGGTTGTGCTTCTTCAGCCCATGCAGTGGTTCAGTGAGACAAATGCTTGCGAGGTTCATCCCTTCCATTATACTTCTCTACAGTTTTGGTATTCACATGCCTGAACCTAAGCTTCATCAATCTCTGATACTACTTCCAATTTGGTATATTATGTTTTTGCATGCCCCACCACTGCACAAGTGTAGACCGCAATGCTATATCCAAAGCCTGGAATTGCTCTTCCTCCAATACATCTCTCTCAAATTCATCCAAAAATATACTGACATCCCCTATTCCATCATAATATGGAAAATTACGTACCTCTGATGAGATGCAGGGAAGATATTTTGTTATTCTGTTACATCACAACGTAGAGACTTCATGTAACCAGTTCTGCTAATGCTCAATTTCTTTGTCAGACTCTGAAACACATGAGCTATCATTGTCCCAGTTGATCCTTCCATCTACAGTGGGATTGATCCAATCCTCATCCTGTGTAGGTAACTCATTAGGGGACTTTTGAGGTCTAAAATGGGCCTCCTAAGGAAATTATAAAATAATAGTGGAAATAATAAAAGAATATTAAATTACATCATCAAATTTTAGAGGGAAAAAAGAAAAAACTATTTTTTCAACTCGTATTTCAACTTATCTCCCTATGGGTTTACTCAGATTTCGAGTAGAAACACTTGTTGGATGCATAATTTGATTCCTCATCCAAGGAGTACCCATGTTGCATACTTCCAATGGACCCTACTACACGAAAAATGAGAAATACATGAAAAATGTGATTGCAATCACATTTTTTCATGTATTTCTCATTTTTTGTATAGAATGGTCCATCGAAAGTATGCAACATGGGTACTCATTGGATGAGGAATTAAATTTTGCATCCAATGAGTACTCCCACTCGAAATGTGAGTAAAACCTTAGGTAATTAAGTTGAAAATACGTGTTGAAAAAGTACTTATTATTTTATTAGTTTTTAATCATTTTACTTTTTCACTCCAAAAATGGTGAATAATGCGCCATGGTTGACATCATCATCTTGAATCCTATTGGTTCTTATAAATTTTATATTTGTTGTACATTTTTCTTAGGAGTCCCATTTTAGACCTCAAAATTTCCCTAATGTGTAGATATGCTCAATATCCTCGTTCCCATAATATTCGCGAATAGGTTCTGTGTATTGAGCCCCTTTAGAGGGATCTATAGGAACAACAACCCTTGTTCCATTATTCTCAAAAACCATACTTATTCTCTTTAAGTTAATCATAGCATCCATATCAGATGCCCAATCAATTCCCAGTAAATTTGGGTATGGATTTCTATCATCTATGATATCAATGACATCAAAATCTACTACGACACTGGCTCCTTCATTATCTACAATAACACCATGTAGTTGACTCATCAGAATAATCTTCTATTGGTTAGCCATGCACAGTTGGATTGGTGACCATTGTAACTTTAACTTTCCCATTCACTCCAATGTCTGTTTAGGTAGGATGTTCGCATCTGATCCCAAATCCAGAATTACTTGGTCCATTTCAAATTCACCGATCTACATAGTCCAACTCATTTCTCGGCCTGTTCTCTTCTTTTTTCCATAGATATTATTTACTACGTGCTATTATGCCTGAGGCTTTTCCTTACCAACTTAGTTTTCAATCAAGTCTTGTAATCCTTGTACTACTTTGTGATCCCTTAGCAACTTCATGCAGGTCTGTAGAAAGGAATTCAAGATAGTCAAGTTAGGATTCTCTGTCGTTGTTTTGGTTTGGTTATTATGTGGAACTAACTGCATCCTTTTCTTCGATGTCGAAGCTCCTGGGTCCATGAAACTCTTCTTCGCTTTCATAAAATTTTATTTCTCTCTTTTCATATTGAACCCATTTCTCTTATCTCTGACCTTCCTAACCCAGGTATCTACAATAGGCTATTCTCCTTCTTCCTTGTCATCTCCTTTAGCTGCGCTACTTCATGTTCTTACCATGTTTATAATAGAGTCATCTTCACATTTCTCCAATCTCATCATCTACAGGTTCTTCGCAGGTTGTTGATTCTCATTTTCTTGCATCTTAGCTATTAAAATAGGACAATCTCTGATCGCATGATCAAACTGTCTACAATACTTACAAGATGGACAGGTGGGATTTTGGTAGTCCCACATAAAGTGGCTAGCTTCTCCACAGTTATAAGATATGATTTGACCCTGACCTCACCTTGCACCTCCTCCTCAACCACGTCCTCAATGTTGGAATCCTCCAATGTCTGCAGGCGAACCTTGATTTTCTTTCACACGGTTTTTAGCTTGCATCTTGTATGATGTAGTCTATTCTATCATCAGGTTGTAGCTGCGACAATTATTCTCTTCATGCCCTATGGATCATACAAAGTTGCAAAACAATTTTTTAGGCATATGTACATTCTTCTACAATAAATAACAATGATATTTTGGATGCTAGCCTACAACTCTGCAAATACTACACGATACACTAGATCCAGAACCTTATCCTATACTTGGATCTTGCTTCAGAGGATTAGGACATCTAGCTGCTATATAATCAGGATACATGAGACATTGATCTTTACAAGGACCTTCAAATTTGCATTTCAAGCACCATACTTCCGAGAATATGTCAGACCAAAAACAGTTTCCCTTCTTTAAACCTTGTATCTACATGTGAAAAGTTGCTAACTACGACTGGATCTAATGAACTCCCATATGAGTATCTAGGATCAGAGATGCTTCTAACTTCATCGTGATCTTCAACTCTTCAACTTGCATATTGATATTTTGTTGTGACAATGGTAATATTAGATGTGGAAATAACGGAACTATGTACAAATCCTTATGCACTTCATCATTGATATGGAAATTTCCTTGACTTATCAGACAGTTTAGCCTTTGATCTAATTCCCAGATAGTTTCATTTGACACTTGTTTAATTTCCTTCATTTCTATGAAACACTATGACTCTGACTTTGGATTTATGAATTCTGCATTCAATGCTGTCTTTGTCTCAGCCAATGAAACATTGGGATTCATCATATTGCACTTTATATACCAATACTGCACTTTATCCTACAACATTGTGACAAGTTGAGCTTTCTTCATATCATCATCAATAATCTATTGTGATTTCCATGCAGCTTCAACAACAAACCAGAAATTCTTATGGTCTTATGATCCCTGACCCCTAAACACATGCATTTTTACTGTGTTGGCCATATTGAATCACGGATGTGGAGGTGGAGGTGGAGGTGGAGGTGGAGAGGATGGATGGGGAATCCTAGACGTACCCTGATTTATTGACTGCGATGCACCCACATATGTGCTAGGGTTACTTTTTTCTTCTTCATTTCCTAAATCGCGCAATACTGGACTATAACTAGCTTCATATATGTATATTTTCCCACTTCGCGTAGCTCTAGGTTGGCTTCTCTTAAACGTCAATTCACTCACATACACCCTTTTCGCATAATAACATTTTAATATAGATTTTTAATGAGTTTAATAACTTTCCTCACAGACCCTTAAAAAATCTTCACTTGGCTTCGCTATAAGATACTGATGTGTCAATTTTAATTTCTGTTGTAAAGCCTCCAAGAATGTTATTGATCCATAAGTCTACAGACTTTTTGATCTTAGTATCAGTTTCTTTGAGTTGCTTCACAAATGTTGGGGTCCAACCCAGATTCTTATTGTGTTTCCAATGAGGCTGACTATCGACTAACTTTGAAAGCCACTTGTACAATTCGATAGCAAAACTGTAGAAAAATATCTCATGCTGTTCAGTAAAAATGTACCTTTACAACCAAGCTTTTGTCGACAAGCACAAATTTATGTTTTCTTGTACTGCAAATTAATTCTCTTTTCGCTCAATCCAATTTTGAATTTTCTTCTTAGCCGAATGCCACATCCACATCCATCAAACAGATCCTGGTCCAAGTAACATAACCATTTGTTGACTTTAGGGGCTTAGACCTAGGTTTGAAGTTAGGCTGCATAATTGTTGTGCTATACAACGACCCTCCCCATTTCAAAAATTTTCATATAAGACTTTAATAAGAAATGGGTCCCCTTTAGAATATAAATAAAATCAATAGAACATTTGAAAATAAATTTTTATAATATGTCATATAAAAATTTTCTTTTAGGGTAGGTTAGATTGCAATTTGCAAAACTTTTAAACCCATGGAACTCCTTTTAAGAAAATCCGATCCAATTTGAGTCATAATAAAACCTTATCGTAAAAAGCTTTATCAAAGGAAATAATTATAAAAGTGAATTGTCACATCGCACACATTCTTTATCTCAACGGTGGACTTAAAGTATTCCATTGAGATCTGCCGATGCAATAACTCTATCGGAAATCGTATGTCGCTACTCTTTAAGAAATCGTCCCAAGTGTTCCATGGAAAACCTCCGATGCGATAAGCCATTCGCAATCGCACATCTCTAAAATCATAAGACACATCCCAAAAGCTCCTTTGAAATCTTTCGATGCAATTTCACTATCGTATAGCGTGCGTTCGATAAAGGAAAAAGATGAAGTATTACGAACATGTGCAGTTTAAAGTTATAAGTCAATTATAAAGACAATTTAAATGATTTATCAATTTTAAAGCATGACACCTCCCCATGCCAGCTCACCACTAATCGCAATTGCAACCATGCAGAGGAACCATTTAAGCATGCCACTTGTAACTCTCAATCTGCGATATGCAATTATCATTAATCACGAATCAGGAAGTCACGATACCCATTCTAAAAAGGACCATTATAAATTTGCGATGCGACATACCATCATGGCATTAAAGTTTGAAGTAGGAAGTTATGTGGAAATCATTGAGAAGTAGTTATGGTTGAATCCTTCAAGGATATCATTTGTGGTGGCTTAATATATAATAGATACATAACATCTATTATGCTTAATTGTTGTTAGCCTTGTGCGCTGTGTATTAGCCTTTAACAAGTTTTTCCACTGTTATGCCCTTCTGTTTCATTTTGCAGAGCTAATCTAAAATCATCATTGCAGCAAAAATGTCTAAGAAATCTCAGAAAGTAAAGGTCCCCATCATAGCAAAAGATGAACCAGAAAAGTTGGTGCTGATAGCTGATACTACCTGTCTAGGCCTTGGCAAGACTTCATGGGAGGGCATATATAATCTACTCAAAGCCGAGGATCCAACCGAAATTGAAGAAGAAGGAGGAACGACTGATTCAAGTGATAAATCAGAAAATACTCTTAAGGATTTAGCCAGCTCCTTCCTCCACAAAATAGCAGCCCGTGCGAAAGTGTTACCATACAATGACCTGGTGAGATGGGTAATAGAGAGTATCAACATAACCGACAGAGCATTCTATACAGTCGATGGAAGGATGTTTGAGACATTCAAGGCAAAAGATGTCAAGAAGATGTATCATTTGCCAGACCCCCAAAAACATTACAGCAAGGCATTTTTAGAAGCTTTCACCAAGGAGAACAAGGTAGAGTCAGATCCTATCAAGAAATGGAGACATTTCCCAAACAAGCATAAGCATGAATCCTTTGGTACGTACTCCATGGACTCCTTAGCATCTCCCCATTGCTATGTTGGTGCTATGATATGTAGACTCTTTGGAGCCTCTGATTTAGCTAGATTTTCCATAGAAATGGTGCCTTTAATGGAAGCAACAATTAACTCTTTTATCATGGATTGGGCAACTGTTTTATCAGATAAAATAGCCAACCAAATCCTTGATTATAGAAGAAATAGATATGTAACTACCTGAATAATACCCCCATTCTATTGAGCGCCTACGTTATGGATACCATCTGTTTCAATTCTGACTTCCCCATTCTAGGTTGGAAATGGACTCCTCAAGACCCAACTCCTATTCACATTTATCATAAGTATTTGTGGAAGGCCCATTATAAAGATAATATATATAGAATTTTCCATGGTTTTGTTTTACTCGTCTATCAGGCCATATTCAACAGACTTGATCGTTGGTTATTCGATGAGGCCAGCATTTACCTAACATCAATCGGCAGTTGGTTTGGTGAAGAAAAGTTCACCTATGTCAGACTTTTTGGAAGCACCACAGATCCACATATTCTCCCATTGTACATTCCTGATAAGCTATTGGATAGAGAAATAGCTTACCAGATAGCGGAGAAAGGAATGTCAAGGAACCTCAAAGAGTCCAAGAAACAAATGCAGCCTACATTTCCCCTCTATTGTGGTACTTACTCACTACATGATTCCAAACATGCCGAGAAAGAAGAAGAGAAGATAAACATTTTGAAGTTAGAACTCATCCCTAAGAGACAGAATGACCCAAATGAAGTGGCTTACAACTTTACCACTCAGATGAAGCTTGCCAAATTTGAACATGAGAAATATGACTATGATGACTTGTTCGCTTCGTCTGAGTCATTTTCACAGGTAAAACATCTAGCAGGGATCAAATTGGGAGTAGGGGGGATAGATAAGTTTATGCAGTTCAGGACACAGAGGTTACAAACACTACCTCTGGATTTATTGAACACTACCCCTATGGTGTAGCAAGAAGGCCACAGTGAAGAACACATTACTAAGAAGATTCCCAAAAAGGAGCAGACAAATGAAAAGACCAGCGAGCTCCTAGATACCAATGTGCATATTGATGCCAACTTAATCAAGGAATGGGAGCAATTCGATCAGCAGATCAAGAACCAGAATGACTCCCAAAACATCATTATACCAAAATTGCCCGCAACACAGGAGCCTATTGTTACTAGTATTACAATTGAAGGGGCAGTCAGCATAGTTAACATTCAGCATGATATTGAAATAATTCCAGAGAATACCTCCAAAGAGATTATATTGAAGGTTGAGGAAATACCACCCTTGGATGTATTTTACAGTCCAAATAATACGGTTGTGATCAAAAGATAGAGGAAAAAGAGGAAAATTGACTAGGGACCATTCTTAACTCCCCAAGCTAAACTTATGAATGTGGTATGGAAAGACTCAGAAGTCAATCCTTCTGAGGATTTAACTAAGTTATCTCAATATGCAAGTGCCTATACAACCACTACAATGGAAAAGGCCTCCGATGTTAGCCAACTAATCAAAGAAAAGGATCTAAGGATCACCCAACCTGAAGAGCAAATGGCAGTGGAACAACAAAATATCGGTCAGCTTGAGCAACAGCTAGTGGAGCAAAAATAGCAGAATAAGTAACTGAAAGAACAGTTAAATTTGGAGAAGTAAAAGATCGATCAACAGGCTCTCGAAAAACAAAATTTGTCTCAAGAAGTCAACAAGCTTGAAGTGGCACTTCAACTGGAAAAGAAGGCCAAAGAAGAACAAATCGCACAGCTGCAATTATAGGTAGAGAAATTCAAAGGACGTCCGAAGATTGATGAATTCAAGAAAGAAGCCCTGGAAGTGACTAAAGCCTTATCTCAGAAACTAAATATCCTTTCCCATAAAATATCATTGGTTGACCCATTGTGCATCATCACTAATCACTGATTGAACAAGAAGTTGATACCAGGTTAGAATTTGAAAATGCAGATGATAAGGTCACAAAATTTCTCTCTTGGTAAAGTACAGAAGAAGGCATGGCTACTAATTTACCAAAAATCCATGAAACGCACAAAGAAGTCTTGTTTTCGTAATGGGAATCATAGTTAATAAAGGCTGAAAGAGCTACTTCTAGAGCCAGGGCTACAATGAACAGTGTGATCGAGTTGGTAAATGACAGCTTATATGGAGCTAACTTGATCTCTGATTGCTCCCCAGGAAAGCTCCCGAAGACAAAAGCGCTAGAAAATCAATGGAGACAAGATCTGGCCAGCGGAGAAAAACAAATCGACAAAGTGAAAAACTTGATTTGTGATGCATTTTGTTTCTTCCTAGTCAAGATGCACAACCAACAGATGGCCACCAAATGCCTTGTTGATGCTGTTAATTGCATGGTTCCCAAGCTTTCAGATGCCACATAGACAAGTCAAATACATTCCAGGCTAAGTCATCCTGCGAAAATTCGAGAAATGCTCTCAATTTGTCAATTGTAAGTGCAAGAGGAGAAGTAGATACAATGAGTCAGTTCAAAGGCTATCGCATTATTATTTTCATAAATCAAATCCCAGATTTTCATGTTTGCAGTTTCAACAGCTCAAAGCGATTTTTATTGACAGTTGGTTTTTATTTTGTTATTCAAACCCTTTCATGTCTTTTAAGAAAGGGTCCTCAATTTGTATAAAACTTGACTTGAGAAGTTACACTTTTGTACTTCTAAATATATTTTTATCAGTAGTGGATCAAGGTTCTTCATTTTTGTGAAGAAATGTTTTCAAGACCTGCATTTTTATATCTCCTCGAAGTTTTCTCAAATAAGAAAGTGGAATCGAAGTGTTATTTACATTGGAAAGACTCAAATGCATGCAGTATTTCTATCACTGTTCTTTTGTCTTATTTCCTTATGTGATGAAGCATTCCTTTTAAAAGTTGTTATTGTTGATATATGCATTCTCTTCAAACAGTTCTTTATCATGTCATTTCTGAAGATTTAGAATTGTTATACTTTAAAGATATATGTGAGCGATATACATTGTTATGAATGCAATATGTTTTTATAATTACTTTGTTTAATTTCTTAAACAAAATAATAATTATCTATGAATACATCTTTCTATCGATCAATAATTCATCTATATGATTATTTGTCTGTTAGGAATAATTAGAAATCCCATTTTTAATACATTACCCGGGTTAGATAAGTATATTTGCATATTTTCGAGTTATAGGTTAAAGCACTTATCATCTTTATTATACATTATAAAACAATCATCCATCAAACCATTCATTATATGGGAAACTAGTCCCATAATATCCATTCGGAGCCACCATACCAAATGGAAAAGGAGTTGTACTAAGGTCTAGACCGGGTGGTTATCCCCAATGTTGGTGCTAGGATTTTAGAGGCATCAACATTTTTGGCGCTAGAAGGAGGGCATGAACTATGAATGGTGAGCGAATCCAAATCCATAGGTCATTCTAAGAGTAAAACTCCCTCACCATCTCCTCCAACTTCTCCTTCACATTCTAAATCTCCTATTTTTAAGCGAGAATTTGAAAAGGAAAATACAACACCCATTGCTGAAACCTTAAACATGCCTAAAAAATCTTCTCTTGAACCCCCTGAAGTATAGTCCTTGATTCATAAACTCCAAGGGTTTTCGATATCCCAAGAATAATCTGAGTATCCCAAGGCAGTGTGACTTCGCAATATATTCCATCCCAACCTCTTACTAGAGCACAGAGTGAGAAGCTTGATATTCCACCAACTGAATTTCCTCTACCAAGTCAAAAAAGAGCTAGGAAGACACCTTTAGAGTCTGACAATGAGATTCTTTCCTTATCATCATCCATTCCATCTAAACCATTACAAAGTCATCCATCTATTTCACAACACCAAATCATAATCCAAAAGGGTACAGGTACTCCAACATCCTCTACCCAATCACTTTCAACTGCCTCCTAACCTTCTTCCACCGTTAGCACAACAATGGCACAACCTCAACCAAGGCCATGGACCAATCCATGAGTTGTCGCAATGCATGTACCTTTGACTCAATTACCAGTCCATCTTGAAAAATGGTTACCAAAATTTAATCCTGTCATTGGCATATTAGTAGAACAACATATAAACAATTTCATGTTGTCAATAAACTTGAATGGAGTAACACAAGAAGATGTTGTTGTTAGACTATTTCCATACACTTTACAAGGAGCAGCTGGATCATGGTATTTTTCATTACCACCAGGATCCATCAATAGATGGGATGCTATTCAGGAGTAATTTTTAACCAAGTTTGGAGATGATAGGTTCACAACGAATTTGATTAATGATCTCTCCAATATGAAATTTGAATCAAAGGAACCCATCAAAGACTTCAACTCCCCATTTAATAAACTGCTGAATAAAATTCTTGCAACATCCAAGCCTAGTGAAGAAGTCTGAAGCGAATGGTATATCTCTGCCTTGCCTTCAAACATAGCCATGTTCATTGATAGGGCTGCCAAACCCACATTAGCAGAAAATATGAAGGAAGCGATCGCTGTTGAAAACCATATCATTGCTTTGGAAAAGAAAAATGCTCTTGAGGAACAAAATCCAAAAAGGTTGCTTTCAAAGATGATTCAAAAAAGAAAGCAGTTAAAGATCCATATGACATGGAAGGTTTACAAAAGGTTCTGAAAACTATGTCTAATGAAATGGTAGAAATAAAAAAGCAGGTAGCTAAAACTTCTAATAAAAAACCATTTAGAAACTTTAGAATAAATCGGTCAACTGACCCTAAACCACCTAATGCTATATCTAAGGTGGAATCAGATCTAGATAACGATGAAGATGGAGACACAGTTTTATCATCGGAGGAAACGGAAGAAGATGAAACAGTTGAATGTCATGGAATGTGGGACTTTATCTTGCCCAACTCTAATAATGAAAGTGAACAAGAAGCTCTCTTGGTAAATACCAGAAGTAAAAATGTCACAGAGCCTGTTCAAACAAATCCAAAGAGGAAAAATTCAAGACCTGTTACTAAAGACAAAGCTCCCATGAAGAAAACTCTAGTTGTGCCTACCCAAAATCAACCATCATCCTCTAATCCTCCATCATCATCTAAAACATTAGTAGTTTTCGACTCTATGCATTATAACATCGTGGAAGACATGAATAAGACTCGAGAAAATATTTCTTTACATGAAATTAGCAAGCTCAAACATCAACAAAAGTTGTTACTAAAAGAATTGAATTCAGTACCTTCTTCTCCTCTTCCAACCAATGTATTATCCAAGGCAGCTAAAGGATTAGGTAAGCCACCATTGGATAAAGTAGATGCTATTGATGTTGTTTTGATTTGAGATAGGTCTAATTCTCATACTCCTCCTTTTCTCTTGACTTATGAGATCTATAATAGAGATTTGCATAACTGCCTAATGGATTCAGGGGCTTCATCAAACATAATGCCAGCCTCAGTTTGCTCCAAATTAAACATTGAGCCCTAGAAATCTGTAGTTCATATTGTTCAATTAGATCGGACTAAATTAAAAGTTTTAGGAGAGATTAATTCAGTTACTATTAGATTATTAGCTGAACCCAGAGTAGTTCAAAGAATTGATATATTGATTGCTGACATCCCTGAGTTTTATGGTTTAATTCTACGCAGGGATTGGTCTGAGAAACTCCATGGTTACATTTCCACTGATTTTTCTCACATGTGGCTTCCCTATAAATGGAAACCAAATCAAATAAAATAGAGTTTGAACAAGAAAACTAACATGTAGCTTTCAATAACAACATTCTCGGAAATTACTCAGTTGAGTCATTCTTTGGAAATTTTAATACTCAACAATCACCTTTTCCTATTAATAGTATCGCATCACAAATTGAAAATTTCTCTCATACTGATACCTCAAGATGTGTTAGTATTGCTAATGAACTTGTAAATAAATCTGTAGATAAGCCTTTATTTTGGTCTTTATATTTTGATGGATCAAAATCCAATGACGGTGTAGGAGCAGGGTGTATTTTAGTTAGTCCAGAAGGGGAAAAAACTATGCTATCATGTAGACTAGAATTTGAGTGTACCAATAACACTGCAAAATATGAGGCATTGATTCAAGGGCTCTATAAAGCAATAGGCCTGAATATCCAATATCTGAAAGTTTTTGGTGATTTTGAAATTGTCATCAAATAAGTAAGGAACACTATCCATTGTCTCTCAAGACATCTCAAACATTATCAATCCCTTGTTCAAGATCTCATAACTCATTTTCTAGCATTCAACATTTCTCCTATTCCTAGATCTCAGAATGCAGCAGCTAATTTATTGGCTAATGTTGCTTCTAAGCTCCTTCCATCCGAGGATTATAGTCTAGATAGGTTTTCAATTGAATTAATTTTTCAGCCATCTATCCTAAACAATGTCACCAATTGGTGGGTATTTAATCATGATGAAGACATCTTAAATTTCTTGACTTCTGAAAAATCTTATGATGATCAGATTATCGATGAAAGTGATCATGATCTTCAACTAAAACAAAGACTAAATGAGAATTCTATTCCTAAATCTGTGGTCAAGCTAGAAGATCTCTATGATATCAAAGATAGATTCAAAAAGGTCACTAATGCAAAACTTCAAAGTTCTACTTTAAGGTTTGAATTAGTAAATCTTGGCACTGAGGCCAAACCACAAAATGTCAATCTAGGACTTGAACTCACATTAGAGGAAAGATTTGCTTTTATCAGATTATTAAACAAATACAAAAATGTTTTTGCTTGGAATTATGAAGATCTGAGAACTTATGATACTTCTATCATTCAACAAATAATTCCAATGATTTCTGATGAGAAACCTGTACAATAAAAGTTAAGGAAAATTCACCCAAATCTGGAAAGTCAAATCAAAGCAGAGTTGAATAAACTTCTGAAAGCTAAAATAGTTTTCTCTGTCAGACATTTTAAATGGGTTTCAAACTTGGTACCTATAAGAAAAAAGAATGGTGATATTAGGATTTTCATAGATTTTAGAAATCTCAATAAGGCATGTCAAAAAGATAATTTCCCTTTACCAACAATGGAACAGATACTTCAATCAGTAGCTCATTCAGAGTTAATGTCCTTTCTTTATGGTTTTTCAGGGTACAATTAGATACTGGTGCATCCAAATGATAGACTAAAAACTACATTCAGAATTAAATGGGGAACATATTCTTATCGGAAAATTCCTTTTGGTTTGATAAATGCTGGAGCTACTTTGTAATAAGCCATAGATATAGCCTTCAAAGGTTTGATCAATAGGTCAGTTGTTGTTCACTTAGATGACATAACTGTCTTTTCCAAGAAAATAGCCAATCATCTACATGATTTAAAATAGATCTTTGAACGATGTAAAAGGTATGGGATTTCTCTAAATCCCAAGAAATCATTCTTTGCTCTTAATGAAGGCAAACTCTTAGGGTTTATTGTATCCAAAGATGGCATATATATTGATCCTGACAGGATAAAAGAGATTTCAGATATTCCTTTCCCACATAACAAGAAATCAATGCCATCATTTTTGGGACAAATACATTTTGTAAAAATATGTGTTCCGGATTTTTCTCATATAGTCTTACCTTTATAAACCATGATTAAGAAAAATTCAGTTTTCAAATGGGGACATAACGAAAAAGAATCCTTTGACTCAATCAAACAAGCAATCATTAATGCTCCTGCATTGAATACTCCCAATTTTTCTAATCATTTTATTTTGTATACTTTGGCCACTGAAACATTTTATGCTATTGTTTTAACAAAAATCAATGATCAACAAGTAGAAGCACCTATATCTTTCTTTAGTTCCAATTTGCAGGGTGCTAAACTCAATTATTCGGAAGTAGAAAAACAAGCTTTTGCTATGTTTAAATCTATCAAACACTTTAGACCATTTCTCCTAAAAACACACACATAAGTAATAGTCCCATTCTTTGCAGTGAGACAATTGCTAGTGCAAAGGGTAGGAGAAGAGAGAGCTAATTGGGTAACATATTTACAAGAGTATGATATTGATATTAAACCAGCGAAAATTGTGAGAGGGCAAGGTTTTTGCAGGTTATTAGTAGGAGCTTCTAATATTCCAGAACATGAAGATTCAGATAATACTCTTCAAGTGAACGAGATAAGTATCATAAATTATGAATCTCAGTATGCTGATCTGATCTTTTACTTGAAAAATGGATATGCTCCCCCTGATTTCAGTTACAAAAACAAACGTGCTTTAAGATTAAAAGAAAAACACTTCAAAATCATTGATGATGTGTTATTTAGAAGAAATTATGATTCAATTTTATTAAGATGCCTTGAAAAAACTGAAGCACAAAAGGTTTTGCAAGAATTACATGATGGTCCAGCAGGTGGACATTTTGGAGGAGATACTACAGCTCACAAGATAATACATGCTGGATATTATTGGCCCACTTTGTTTAAATATGCCCATGATTATGTTAGGAAATGCAAGATATGCCAAACTGCTAGTGGGAGACAAAGGAAACCAACCTTTCCTTTACAACTAGTAAACATTGAGCAACCATTTGAATAGTGGGGGCTTGATATCATAGGAGAGATTGTTCCACATTCTTCCAAGCAACATAGATACATCCTTACAGCCATGGACTACTTCACAAAGTGGGTAGAAGAAATTCCATTAAAGGTAGCAAATTCTGATGCAATCATTGAATTCATTGATCAATTCATCATTACCAGGTTTGGTGTACCTAATGCCCTTATTTTTGATAATGCATCTTATTTTTCTGGAAGTAGTATAGTTGAATTTTCTCTTAAGAGAGGTTTTAAATTAAAATATTCTACAAATTACTATCCTCAAGGTAATGATTTGGCAGAGTCAACTAATAAGAATCTCATTAAGATTATTAAAAGAACTGTTGATCAAAATCAAAAGAATTGGCATAAATCTTTAATATTTTCATTATGGGCAGATCACATAACTCAGAAGGCCTCAATAGGTACTTCTCCTTTTAACTTAGTGTATGGGAAAGAAGCTGTAATACCTTCAAACTTAGCACTCCCATCTCTAGCCCTAGTACAATTTATTGAAGAGAATCCTTCTTCCTCTATTTAATTAAGATTTGATCAAATCCTCAAATTGGAGGAATAAAGAGAGAAGGCCAAAATCACTCATGCTAAACATCAACAAGTCATTAAATCTTCTTTTGATTCAAGTTCTATTGGCTCAAAAACAATACAAATTGGTGATCTCATGTTGAAATGGGACAAATCACATGAAGACAAATATAAACATACCAAATTTCAAAAGATGTGCCTTGGACCATTTCAAATCATTGAAAATATAGGCTCATCAATGTTCATACAGCAAGATTTAGCAGGAAAGAGAGATTCTCTTCCTGTGAATGGACTTATCTTAAAGAAATTCTTTTCTTAAGGAGGTAACCCCTTCTTACCTGTAAATATTCTTTATGCAAGTTTGTGTATTTTAGAAAATAATGTTGTAAATAGTCTTCCCTTGGCCTTTTTACTATTGAAAAGCTCTTTGAGAGAATATTATGAATACTTGCTTTCAATAGGTGGAAACTTATAAGGAAATGATTACAGTTTTGGAAAGTTTAATAAAACATGAAACTCTGAGAACCTCTTTAAAGTTTGTAAAATCTTCCAAAACCTTGAAAAGATTGTACATCATTCTAAGTTTTATAAACTCGAGAAAGGTTAGTCATAAAAAGTAAATAATTTCACAAGCTTAGCATCCATAACTCTAAAAATTTCATCCATAAACTCTTAAGGAGAAATTCATTCACCCCATCCACTAAGTTTGTGATTTTTCAGAGTGTAATTCTAAAATATGTCTGATATAAAAGATAAGAGGTCTCATCATGATCCTACTTACCATGATCATAGGGAACTAATTAAACTGACATTACCAATACTGCATATCAAAACATGATAATGGCTTATAATCATAAGACAAGTGGTCTCATTATGAGCCAGCTTGTTTAGTTCAATTACAACCAGTGAATGGCATTGTTATAAGCTGGCTCCAAAAGCAGGACAATGGCTTTTATCTTTAAAAAGTTAAAAGAATATAAAATAAAATAAAAATATATGTGTAAACATATCTTTATGTATTTGTCTTTCAAAAGTTATACTCTTAGATGGATGGGACAATGAATGATTGATGGTCAAAAGGTAACCCTGTCGAGACTATAGATGTTTGCTAGAAGCAGAGGCACTACCTGTGACAAAAGAGTAAATTTAAAAGCTAAGTTGGAGGAGCCCCCTACTTTATCTTTATCAACCAATCAAAGCCTGAAGAAAGCAAAATGTTTTGATTTTTAAGGGATTGTAAAAGAGATTGCAAAATAATATTTTATTCAGAGTTAATTTTTATTTAGCTATTCTTAGATGGTTTTCTTTATCCTCAATTGTTTCCAAACTAAGAAAGTTTTAGATATTGCATTTATTTTCAGAGATAACTGTTTCTCCCAGTGAATTGCCAATTGTTATGCTATACTACAACCCTCCCCATTTCAAAATGTTTCATATAAGACTTTAATAAGAAATGGGTCCCCTTTAGAATATAAATAAAATCCATAAAACGTTTGAAAATAAATTTTTATAATCGGTCATATAAAAATTTGTTTTTAGGGTAGGTTAGATCGCAATTTGCAAAACATTTCAACCCATGGAAGTCCTTTTAAGAAAATCCGATCCGATTTGAGTCATAATAAAACCTTATTGTAAAAATATTTATCAAAGGAAACAATTATAAAATCAAATTTTCACGTCGCGAACATCCTTTATCTCAAAGGTGGACCTAAAGTGTTCCATTGAGATCCGTTGATGTAATAACTCTATCGGAAATCACATATCGCTACTCTTTTAGAAACCATCCCAAGTGTTCCATGGAAAATCTCCGATGCGATAAGCCGATCGCAATCGCGCATCACTAAAATCATAAGACACATCCAAAGAGCTCCTTTGAAATCTTTCGATGCAATTTCATTATCGTATAGCGTGTGTTCGATAAAGGAAAAACATGAAGTATTATGACCATGTGCGGTTTAAAGCTATAAGTCAATTATAAAGAAAATTTAAATGATTTACCAATTTTAAAGCATGCCACCTCCCCATGTCAGTTCACCATTGATCACAATCACAACCATGCAGAGGAACCATTTAAGCATGGCACTTGTAACTCCCGATTTGCAATATGCAATTATCACTAATCATCGATCAGGAAGTCACGATACCCATTCTAAAAATGACTGTTATAAATTTGTGATGTGACATACCATCATGGCATTAAAGTTTCACATTGGAAGTTACAGGGAAATCATTAAGAAGCAATTACGGTTGAATCCTTCAAGGATTTCATCTGTGGTGGCTTAATATATAATAGATCCATAACACATATTATGCTTAATTTTTGTTAGCCCTGTGCACTGTGTATTAGCATTTAACAAGTTTTTCCAATGTTATGCCCTTCTGTTTCATTTTCCAGAGCTAATCTGAAATCATCAGTCCAACAAAAATGTCTAAGAAATCTGAGAAATTAAAGGTCCCCGTCATAGCGAAAGATGAACCAACTATTGAGCTATGGAAAATGTATGAATTTGCCATTTATTTCCTTATCTTTTTCTTTAATCATAACTCCTTTATATTCTAAGATGGTAATATATCAAATAATTATAGTGAAAACTAGGGAGTTATTGATTATTGTAAATTAGTTAATTATTATCTTTTTCCATGCAAGAAATAGAAGAAATGGAAAACTACCATTTTGAAGGAAAAGACAAAACAGAGTAACTGTTGTTCCTTCACCAGGAAGCCATATCCAGACAAGCAGATCAAGATGGAGCACACAGTTAAGGATAAGAACGGAAAATCACAGCATCAGTGCAAGAAGACAAAGGATTGACTGGAGTTAGAAGATGGAGCGTATCCCTCAGGATCTCTTGATCCTAAGGGATCGTTGTTTTACAGTCTATCTGTTATTTGTTGTTTTATCCTCCTGGCCACTATAAAAGGGATAGAGCTTGTAAATATTAGAGGTCAATCGTCGATTATCGTTATTCAGAACTCACTGCTATATTTCAACTTTGATCATCGACTCTCATTGATTAAAACAGAGTATGATTTCTTGTAACATTTTCGCATATGATTAATGCATAAGTCAATTACTGTTCCATTCTTTTATACTGAGGTAGTCTAGCGGTGCTTCACTAGTGGCTAAGGGCTCGGCCCTGGTGGATCCACTTGCTATCTGTACCATTATTTTCAATCGCAGTTGTGTTATGGTTTGGTTTGATTTCCGTTTATTTGAATTGGATTGCTTTACTGATTCCTTGTTTCTAGATTTTATGAATTGTTTTATTGGATACACTGTCACTGAATCACGTTGTTATTCCTTTTCATCTTAATAAGATTATTACCCTTTGCAAGCTATATTGTTATGCTATTCATTTCAATTATAAAGCTTCATTGTTCATTCCAGTAAACTAACTTTGTTTTTCATTGCATATTGTTGTTCATTTCAATTGAATAACATTGTTGTTCATTTCTTTTCTGCAAGTGTTTGGTTTTTCCTTTTAGCATCATTATAGTTAGTGTATTTATTCCATTTTCTATTAGCAACATTGTTGATTTACTTCCTTTTCATTCCTAATCAGTCGCTTTAGTGTGGAGTGTGAGATCAACCACTGTAAAGAACATTGGCTATTACTGTTAGAGTTCTCAGATTAAGGATCTTGTTTATGTTTGATTTCATTTACATCAGTTCACAAAGGAAATAGTTATTGCTACTGCATCCTTAACTGATAATTGCTGTTAAATTCCTGAGTGAATGATTTAGTTTCAAAGAATTGAGTTTCTTTTAAGTGCAAGTAGGTTTTATTTCAAGCATCCGTTTACTCTTGTATTTGAAGCACTGTACTGCAAATTGGAGAACATTACTCTTGGATTAAGTTGCTGCCTCAGACTGAGTACACTCTTGAAATAAAAAATCGTTCCTGGATCGATAATTAATGTAGGATAAATAGGTGTTAAAAAGACACCTTTTATACCTCAATGTTTTAGCATCGTTGCCGGGGAGAGTGTAGCCATTTTTTTTTCTTTCATAGAGTAGTGTGCATTTGATGAGTGCTTGCTAGGAGAGAATTGGGTATTAAAAACAGAAGGTAAGAACCTACGTACGAAGCATGTAATAGCCCTGCTCCCCCGCCCGCTTTCTAGTAGATCTGTTAATTTTTTTTTTTTTTTGGATAGAAATAAACATTTAAGTTGTGTGTATGACTAAGAAGAAAAAACTTGAAAATACTCCAAAACCACTACCCAAACCTGACAAAGCCAAGGGACCGGTGACCCTTGGTCGATCAACCTTCATAGATGATATCATTAAGCAAGCCGAATCTCAGCCATCAGTGGGCCCTAGAAAATTTTCTTCTAGACAACCTACTGGCTCCCTTCAGGCCACAGGTTCACCATATATAGCCTTTGCTGAGGTGCACAACAAAACAGAAGAGACTGAGCAAGATTTTGAGGAAATTGAGAATTCTCGCCCAATTTCTTTTCAAGAAGGGAACTATAGTAATCTCTGCGAAGAAGAAGGAGAAACAGGGGAAATAGAAGAGCCAAAATCCCCTCTCAAAATAGTTCAGACACTCAGCAACCCAGATAAGGGGAGTGCTGTCAAGATCATCCAAAACAAAGCAGAAGAACTTGAAGAGCCAAGATCCCCCCAGATAATAGTTCAGCAAGGACCACTCATCATCCCAGACCAAGGAAGTGTTGTCAAGGTCATTCCTACTCCTTCTAGTCAGCCTAGGAACAACTCCCTAGAAATCCCAGAAGGATATTGGCACATATTTGATCAAATGGCCCAGAACTAGCAAACACCTCAAACCTCTACACTGCAATATCCCATTGTGGACACTGCAGTTAATGCACCTATGAAGACCATTCCTCTCCAGCATTTTCATACATTCCATGGCCTAACATCGGAAGATCTAGATGCATTTCTATTTCAATTCAATGTATTATGCTAGTGGTATGACTATACCACCGATCCCTAGAAACTAAAACTATTTCCCTCCACACTAAAAGGAGCATATTTACGATGGTTTATGGGGTTAGGTGGAGGTGTTATAAATGACTGGGATCAGATGAAAGGTGCTTTTATAAAGAAATATCAGGATTATTGTAGGTCCAGAGAATTAAAAGATGAAATATTTCAAATGACAGCAAGACCTAATGAAACATTGGAGGAATATGTAGAACGCTTTCAATACAATCTTCAGAGATCTCCTTATGCATCTTCACCCTTGCCTGACAATGTGTTAAAAACTACATTAATTAAAGGGATGAAGGAACAATGGGTTGAAACATTAGACATTATGGGCAAAGGTGACATATATCAGGAAAATTTTGCTAACATCATTGATTTATGTATGAGGAGTTCGAGAGGCAGCACAAGACTAAAACCAGCAGAACTTGACATGATCACAAGGGATAGCAAGGTCCCCGGTGGAGGTATAACCCGCGCAGAAATTAGCAATCTACGAGAAGATTTCAAAATTGATATTCTAGGGACTCTGACAACATAGTTCGACATCATGAAAGCTAAACAAAAGTAAGAAGAAGAAGAACAAAATTTGGCAATATTTTGCCCTAGATGCAGAAAGAAACACAGCCACAAAGAGTGCTCGCTGGATACAGTCCAAGTCTGTCCCATCTACATGAAAGATCACTCCACAGAAAGCTACCCCTCACTCCTGGGATTGAAAGTAGTTTAGAAAGAGGCATAAGATGAAACAAAACTGGTTTACCTACTCAATCAGCGCCGCTAGTGGCAGCCATGACAAATAGGTATGTTCGTTGATCCATCCTCTTCCTTTTAGTCTCCTCAGTATAATGCTTAGCAATATAATGGAATGTGGCAGAATCAGCCACCTTTCCCTAGCTGGTCACAACAGCCATTTCCCATATCATCATGGCCAAATCAAAGAAATCAAACCAATTGGCTGAACTTTCCTTACTCTCCACAATTTTGGCAAAATAATGCATATCCAACACAATGGTCACCCTCCACCTCACAGAGTAAAACCTAGCAGTTGAACTGGCAAAGACCTATGAATCAGCTAGCTAAAACAATTCCTCTCCCTCAACCTACACTGCCAGCACCTTATACATTGCAACAAAATCCCTTGACCAACCTAAGACTGCAACTCCCAGCCCAACCCAACCCAAACCCCAACAATAGTCCGGTTCAATCTGTTCAAATATGTTGGCATTATGATTCAAGTGTTGTCCTTGATGGCAACTCACTCAGAGGATGGTACAGGTGCTCAGAGGTTGGTACAGGTGATGGCAACTTAATCAGAAGACAGATCTTAGTACAGCATGCCAAGGAAGTTCATATACGCATGTTAGTTAAGCCCAAGTCGCGTGTACACGCTAGTTGGATTTAGAAAAAGCGCGTGTATGTGGAAAAGTATCTTTGGTCCATGGTGGTTAGTCCTTGGAAGTTGTGCCTATGATTTCGGACCATTGTGTCTCGACGGGCGTGTCGATCCCTAGTTTTGAAGTTGATGGTATTGTGTTACTATGGTTTTGGCTCTTGGTATTGAGCTAGGCCTAAGACTATATAAGGAGAAGAAGATCATTAGGCAATCTTATCTTTTCGACAAGGCTTGAATAGCTAAGAGAGAAAGAGATCTGATATGCAGGTTCTGGGTTGCTTGATCTAAGCCAAGGAGAGATCACATCGGTTGATGGAAGACTAGATCTAAGGATAGATCAGGATCTAATGGTTTGAAATGCACTATCATGATATGGTTGATTATGCGTATTTCTAGATCTGCATATTGTCGCAATGTTATGTTCTGGGTCTAACTAATGTCTGGTACAACTGCAAATTGAGAAAGTTTATTTTTAGATCTGTACGTAGGTTGGATTCGGTAAAAGCGCGTGTATACGCGGGTTTTGCTCATTGAAGTAGTGTATATCTTTTGAAGCTTGATTTTGGGTTTACAGTGGGGTCTGACTGTTATTGCAGAGTTCTGTAGTCTGCTCTGTGTTCTGGTAACTGGTGATTGACAGGGTTCAGTGGTTCAGTGATTCAAAGTTTGGTTGTTTTATGCTTCAATGATCTATTGTGGAAATTGAATGAATTGTGGTCTTCAGATTGTAATGTTATGCTTCAGGAATATCCAAGTCTGAAAATGTATGAAAAGTGATACCTGAAAGAAGGAAGATTGTAGGTCAGCACCTACGTACTAGTATCTTGGCTAGTACAAGAGCAAAGGGGGTTGGAGCTCCCTTCCAAGGAAGTTTGGAGAACGAGAGAAGGTTGTAGCCTTCTGCAGGTTGTAGCCTGCGTACTGGTATAAGGCTGCACCAGTACATTGTAAACTGAAGTTTCATATTAAAGAAAGATAGAGACAACTTGCAGCAGGTGGTTTTCACCCACATTGGGTTTCCACCTTATATCTTGGTGTTCATGTGTGTGGCTTTTTATCTGTTCTGTTATACTGCACATGTTTACTGTTAATGTGGTGAATAATGTCCTGATGCACTTAACTAAAGAATAAGCTAACTAAATTGTGAGTTTTCTTCTTATACGCTGTTTTACTTCGTCAGAGTAGCGTGTACACGCTGGTTCACTTAACTGAAGTAGCGTATATGTTTCTGAGCATTTAAAAAGTTTGATTGATCTGATAATACTGATTCACCCCCCCTCTCAGTATTATTTCCAACAATTGGTATCAGAGCAGGTCCTTCAGAGAAGCTTGATCGCTTGAAGGTAGATCATTCATCATGAGCAACTACGAGAAAGAAGCATCAATCAGGCCACCGGTTTTTGATGGAACAAATTTCAATTATTGGAAGGTAAGAGTTACTGCATATCTTCAATCTCTTGGTACAGAAGTTTGGAACATTGTAGAAATAGGCTATGCTTTTCCTTCAGCTACTCCTACAGATCCAGCTGAGAAAAAGGCATATGAAACAAATGCAAAAGCAGTCAGTACTCTATTAGGAAGTATATCTCAAACAGAATTCATGAAGGTCATGCACTTCAAATCAGCAAAAGAGATATGGGACAAAATGATCACTAGCTATGAAGGAGATGAACAGGTAAAGCAAGCTAAACTTCAAACTCTCAGGATTCAATATGAGACTCTCAAGATGTATAATGATGAAAGTGTGGCTAATTATTTTCTTCGGGTAGATGAGATTGTTAATTGTATGAAAAATTTGGGTGAAGAAATAAAAGAGACTATAGTAGTTCAAAAGATTCTAAGATCATTATCCCCCAAGTTTGAATCTAAAGTATCTGCAATAGAAGAAAAGGAAAATCTCAAAGTTCTCACTATGTCTCAGCTACATGGAATTCTAACTGCTTATGAAATGAGAAAAGGAGGTCCATCAGACAGAAGGGAAGCTGCTTTTAAGGCATCAAGAAAAGAAGATTACTATGAAGCAAGCCATGTTCCAGAAGAAGAGGAAGAAGAATCAAATTTTGTCAGAAATCTTCAAAGGGGTGCTGGAAGGTTCAGAGGTAAGCTACCTTTCAAATGCTTTGCTTGTGGAAGAGTAGGTCATTATGCTGCAAAATGTCCTTATAAGGATAAAGGAAAAGAACCTGCTAGATGGAACAAGAAACAAAGTGCAAATAAGAAAAGCTACTACACCCATGAAGATAGTGATGGCTTATCAAACAGTGATGAAGATGAACAAGGTAATAAATATAAGCTGTTAATGGCATTTGAAGATGATGATTATGAGGATGCTGTAGATGTGGATAATCTCTATAATGAAATTACTAGACTCAAGAGATGCATAGAAGAAAAGAGTGTGATCATTGATACTTTGCAATTTCAAATTGATGAAAAGGAAAAACATCTTGAAAAACTAGAAGGTGAAATTGTTGGTCTCAGAAAAGAAATTGAGAAAACAAAAGCTATTAATCTTAAGTTTGTCAAAGGATCTGAAACTTTGGATGAGATTATCAATGTGCAGCGGTCTCCTCTAAACAAGACAGGTTTGGGCTATAATGGAGAAACCTCTCAAGCATCCACCTCAAAAAGTTATCTTGATGCAGCAAGAAGAAATGAGCAGAAGAACAATGAAGATAATCAGGTAAAGCAGGGACGAATTACAAACAGAAACTATCAGGGACAATCCTTCTTAAGGGTGAACAAAAGCTACAACCAACCACAGGTAAAATCTTCTCAGTTTGGCACAAGAATAGATGAAAATAGAAATTACAATCAGTTGGCTGGTAGATTCAATAACCGCAGAAGCTTCTTCAATGGACAATGCTTTTCTTGCCATAACTTTGGTCACAAAGCAGCTCAATGTGTTGCATATAAAACAATCATGACTAGGGAAGCTCAAAAACAAAGAAGTATGACAGGGATTACAAAGAGGACCTATAACAACTTTTCGGTTCTTGAAAATGAAGTTGAATGTTCTATTTGCAATAATTTTGGTCATAAAGAATCTGAATGCAGGAGCAGGTTTCAGGAGAAAAAGGAACAAGCCACGAGCACCAAAAAATGGAGAATAAAGGAACCTCAGACAGAAAGATGTGGGATAGCTTTTTATGCAGAAGGACAGGAAAATCTATGGTACATTGACAGTGGATGTTCGAAACATATGACAGGTGATAAAGAAAAACTTGAATCTTATTCTACTTTAGAAAAGGGAAAGAAAGTTTCTTTTGGAAATGATACTCCTGCAACTATAAAAGGAAAAGGTATTGCTCCTTTGAAAGAAAAGGTCAAGGCTGGAAATGTTTTGTATGTTGATGGATTGAAGCATAATCTACTAAGTGTCAGCCAGATGTGTGATCAAAAAACCGAGGTTATTTTCAGATCGAATGGATGTCTTGTTCGTGATCTTGATACAGGTAAAACAGTTCTCAAAGGCAAAAGAACTCCAAATAATCTGTACATATTTGAAGAAGGACAACAACAATGCTATCTTAGCAAGGATGAAGAGCACTGGTTATGGCATCGAAGGTTGGGACATCTAAGCTTCTCACAAATAAGAAAAGCATGCAAATATCAGGCAGTTCGCGATCTTCCAGATATCAAAATTCCAGACAACACCATATGCAAATCTTGTCAGTTTGGAAAGCAAACCAGAACTAACTTTCCAGAAAAGGAAGGATCAGCTAGCTTGCCTCTTGAGCTAGTCCATACAGATGTATGTGGTCCATTTAGGAAAAGGACACCTCGAGGAGAAGAATATCTGATATTATTCATTGATGATTTCTCAAGGTTTGTTTGGTTAGGGCTTATGAAGCACAAAGATGAAGCATTCGAAAAATTCAAATCCTTCAAAGCATTGGCTGAAAATGAATCAGGACACAAAATTAAGTGCCTCAGATCTGACAGAGGTGGGGAGTTCACATCAAATGAATTTTTCGATTTCTGCGATGAACATGGGATAAGAAGAGAATTCTCTACAGCTAGAACTCCTCAGCAAAATGGGGTTGTGGAAAGAATGAACAGAACTATCCAACAAATGGCTCGTGCTATGCTCGATGAATCAGGTACTCCTGCAACCTTCTGGGGTGAAGCTGCACATGCTGCTGTTATCATTCTTAACAAAACAAATGTCCGAGTAAACAGCACTCAAACACCTCATGAGCTTTGGAGTGGTAAAACTCCTTCCGTGAAGCATTTCAAAATCTTTGGGAGCAAATGTTATATTAAGAATACTGATGAGCAACTTGGCAAACTTGAACCTAGAGCAGATGAGGGCATTCTTCTTGGTTATTCTCCACATAGCAAAGCATACAAGTGCTACAATAAAAGACTTGGCAGAATTGTTGACAGTATTGATATAGTGGTTGATGAGAAGGGATATATTCCTAGGCAAGTTCATCATGAAGACATTGAAGAAGATGAAGGTTACTCTCAAAGGCGAAATGATGAAGAAGAAGAACCTCAAGAAGAAGAAGAATCTCAAGAAGAACCAGAGGAGCAGACAAGAATAGAAGAGAAGACTCCATCCAGATATGTCCAAAAGAATCATCCAGAAACTCAGATTGTGGGGCAGAAAGAAGCAGGAGTACAAACAAGAAGGACACTTGCAGAAGCTTCAAGCTACTTGGCACTACTCTCCTCCATTGAACCACAAAATGTGAAAGAGGCATGCAAAGATGAATGTTGGGTCAAAGCAATGGATGAAGAACTTGAGCAAATCGAAAAGAACAACACTTGGGAATTAGTTCCTAGACCAAAAGATAAGAATGTAATAGGAACAAAATGGGTCTTCAAGAATAAATTAAATGAAAATGGAGAAGTAATTAGAAACAAGGCCAGACTTGTTTGTAAAGGGTATGCACAGCAAGAAGGAATAGATTTTGAAGAGACCTTTGCTCCTGTGGCAAGACTAGAGGCCATCCGAATGTTCCTTGCTCTCTCAAGCTTTCAAAATTTCAAGGTATTTCAAATGGACGTGAAATCAGCCTTCCTGAATGGAGACTTAGAAGAAGAAGTATATATTGAGCAGCCAGATGGTTTCATTCTTGGGAATGATCCAAACCTTGTATGCAGATTGAAAAAGGCACTCTATGGACTCAAACAAGCTCCAAGGGCTTGGTACTATCGGTTGGACAAATATCTTCACCAACAAGGCTTTTCAAAAGGATCAGCAGATAGCAATCTCTATATAAAAGTTGAAAATAACAAATTGCTAATTCTTGTTGTTTATGTAGATGATATTATTTTTGGCAGCAATGAAGAGACTATGAGTCAAAACTTTGCCTTGGTTATGCAGAAAGAATTCGAAATGTCACTTCTTGGAGAATTGACATATTTTCTTGGATTGCAAATCCAACAAAATGAAGGAGGTATCTTCTTGTCTCAAACCAAATACCTCAAGCAGATCTTGAAGAAGTATGGCATGGAAGAGTCAAAGCCAGTATGTACACCCATGGTTACAGGATGCAGCCTCAGTGCAAATGATGAATCAGCAGCAGTTCACCAACCCACTTATAGATCCATGATTGGGAGTTTGCTTTATTTGACAGGTACTCGACCAGATATTACACATGCAGTAGGAATGGTTGGAAGATTTCAAGCCAACCCAAAGGAAACTCATCTTCAGGCAGTCAAAAGAATCTTCAAATATCTTCAAGGGACCCAAAACTATGGCTTATGGTATCCTAGAAATACAGATCTCACTCTTCATGCTTACACAGATGCAGATTGGGCTGGAAGTGTGGATGATAGGAAAAGCACAAGTGGAGGTGCTTTCTTCATGGGTTCCAGATTAGTATCTTGGTTCAGCAAGAAACAAAGTTCGATTGCCTTATCTACAGCTGAAGCAGAATATGTGGCTGCAGCATCTTGTTGCACACAACTTCTTTGGATGATGCAGACCTTGCAGGACTTTCAAATCACTTGCACTCCACCTGTCTCTATCTTATGTGATAATACAAGTGCAATCAGCATTTCAAAGAATCCAGTCATGCACTCAAAGACCAAGCACATACCAATCAAGTACCATTTTCTTCGGGAACAAGTGCTTGAGCAGAAGGTCAAGTTGGAGTATGTTCCTTCTAAGGAGCAAGTTGCTGATATTCTCACAAAACCACTGCCCAGGGAAACTTTTGAATATCTCAGACAAAAGCTGGGAGTAGTTGATGCTTCATCCTGTTGTTGAAGTTTGTTTGTTCTACAGAAAAGTTGGTATACGCAGGTTACGGAAGGGATATGCGCGTATACACGCGGTTTCATGATGGGTAAGTCGCGTGTATGTTGGACGCTTGTTGCAAAAAGTATATCCGCGTACATACGCTGTTTTATACAGGAAAAATCGCGTATATGAAGTTCTGAACAGCAAGGGAAAACTCTGGAGTTCTGAACAGCAATGGGAATGTCAGAATTCTTCAGGCACAGTTTCAGGGAGTGCAACAGGCACAGGTTCAGGGGGAGCAGCTTAAAAGTCTCATAAAGCATTGTTGGCATTCAGATGTTTTGGTTGTTGGTTTCAGGAGAAGGAGCTCAGAAAGAAATCCTGGTTGCTGATCTAACAAGATGTTTATAAGATGCTGCTGGTGCCTTTCCTAAGTCTTGGTCTAGATCTGTTGTCTCTATGTCATGTATCTCTCTTGTCATATCTCTTTTATGGTGTCAAGGTCATGTAACGGCCTATGTTGGTTTCCCCACTATGCCTGGGATGAATGCTGTAATATAATTGGTTGTTTCTGATATGTCCCCTCTTGGTAGGGAGTATGGATGTATGTATTGAGTCTTTTGGTGATAGGACGGTCCCTTATGGTGTATAAGTCTTGGTTCTTGTTGAAGAACATCTTTTGCAGATCTGGCCTACTGTCAGGGGGAGCACGAGTCAGCACAGCCAAGCAGAGGTATCAGCATGTCCTCAGGGGGAGCACAGCCCTTTGCCCTTGATGTCAAAGGGGGAGAGTGACTTGGTGTGGTGGTTGCCATCAAGTCCAAAGGGGGAGATTGTTGGCATTATGATTCAAGTGTTGTCCTTGATGGCAACTCACTCAGAGGATGGTACAGGCGCTCAGAGGTTGGTACAGGTGATGGCAACTTAATCAGAAGACAGATCTTAGTACAGCATGCCAAGGAAGTTCATATACGCATGTTAGTTAAGCCCAAGTCGCGTGTACACGCTAGTTGGATTCAGAAAAAGCGCGTGTATGTGGAAAAGTATCTTTGGTCCATGGTGGTTAGTCCTTGGAAGTTGTGCCTATGATTTCGGACCATTGTGTCTCGACGAGCGTGTCGATCCCTAGTTTTGAAGTTGATGGTATTGTGTTACTATGGTTTTGGCTCTTGGTATTGAGCTAGGCCTAAGACTATATAAGGAGAAGAAGATCATTAGGCAATCTTATCTTTTCGACAAGGCTTGAATATCTAAGAGAGAAAGAGATCTGATATGCAGGTTCTGGGTTGCTTGATCTAAGCCAAGGAGAGATCACATCGGTTGATGGAAGACTAGATCTAAGGATAGATCGGGATCTAATGGTTTGAAATGCACTATCATGATATGGTTGATTATGTGTATTTCTAGATCTGCATATTGTCGCAATGTTATGTTCTGGGTCTAACTAATGTCTGGTACAGCTGCAAATTGAGAAAGTTTATTTTTAGATCTGTACGCAGGTTGGATTCGGTAAAAGCGCGTGTATACGCGGGTTTTGCTCATTGAAGTAGCGTATATCTTTTGAAGCTTGATTTTGGGTTTACAGTGGGGTCTGACTGTTATTGCAGAGTTCTGTAGTCTGCTCTGTGTTCTGGTAACTGGTGATTGACAGGGTTCAGTGGTTCAGTGATTCAAAGTTTGGTTGTTTTATGCTTCAATGATCTATTGTGGAAATTGAATGAATTGTGGTCTTCAGATTGTAATGTTGTGCTTCAGGAATATCCAAGTCTGAAAATGTATGAAAAGTGATACCTGAAAGAAGGAAGATTGTAGGTCAGCACCTACGTACTAGTATCTTGGCTAGTACAAGAGCAAAGGGGGTTGGAGCTCCCTTCCAAGGAAGTTTGGAGAACGAGAGAAGGTTGTAGCCTTCTGCAGGTTGTAGCCTGCGTACTGGTATAAGGCTGCACCAGTACATTGTAAACTGAAGTTTCATATTAAAGAAAGATAGAGACAACTTGCAGCAGGTGGTTTTCACCCACATTGGGTTTCCACCTTATATCTTGGTGTTCATGTGTGTGGCTTTTTATCTGTTCTGATATACTGCACATGTTTACTGTTAATGTGGTGAATAATGTCCTGATGCACTTAACTGAAGAATAAGCTAACTAAATTGTGAGTTTTCTTCTTATACGCTGTTTTACTTCGTCACAGTAGCGTGTACACGCTGGTTCACTTAACTGAAGTAGCGTATATGTTTCTGAGCATTTAAAAAGTTTGATTGATCTGATAATACTGATTCACCCCCCCTCTCAGTATTATTTCCAACAAAATAATCGAAGGACTAGAACTAGAAACTGAGTTAAGGTAGTGCAACAACATTCAATTAAGATCTGGGTGCATAATAGAAAGAGAGGGAAACAAAAATGCTCAAGTTGAAAATTCGTCACCTATAGTACAAACACTACAAGAAGAGAATTTGGTTAGACAACAAACTCATGAACAAGCAACCACCTCTTCTCCTCCATTCCCAGAATGACTAATCATACCTTGCCCAATAGAACATCCTGATTTTGATCTTCTGGGAGAACTAAAAAATTTGTGTATAAAAATTCCACTCCTCCAAGCTATCCAAGATATCCCAATTTACACAAAAACCATCAAAGAATTATGTATAAAAAATCCAAAGAGGAGAATAACAACTAACCCAACTGTCCAAGTAGTCGGCACCCTATCTGACTTACTATCAGGAAGAGAAGCACCTGTAAAATATGAGGACCCAGGGAATCCTATAGTTACGGTGCAAATCAATGGATGCTCCTTCCCAAATGCCTTAGTTGATTTAGGAGCTGCAATCAATATTTTAACAACCACCACTTGTGAAAATCTTGGCATTACATCATTGGATCAAACCACAACCTTATTAGAGTTGGCTGACCGATTGGTAGTTAGACTAGAAGGAACACTACATGATGTAATGGTATCTGTAGACTCTTGGGAATACCCTGCAGACTTTCTAATTATTAATCCCAAAAACCGACTAGATGGACACCCTTTAATTCTAGGTAGACCTTGGCTAGCAACTGCTAACGCTTACATTGGCTATCGACAAGGTAGCATGACTATAACAAGAGGGAGTAATGTCAAGAATTTAGACTTATACCCTCCAGCCAAGCCAAGCCTAACAATAATAATAATAATAATTAAAAAAACCTTTATCATACCTGACAGAAAACATTAGATCACCATTAACCATAGAAGATGCCCTCGAATTTAAAGACCAAACAGAGGACGACATCATTAACAACTTCATTAACCAACCAAAAACCAGGTCCCATTTACAATGTCACATAATTAAAGCAACATTTGATAATGGTGTAGAAGAAGATCCATTGAAAGACACTCATGATCAATCAATACCTACCACCTCTATTTACAATAGCAAAACTATAGAAGTTAAGCCAAGAAAAACTTTGAACATTAACAAAAATCTGACTGCTAAACAAGAAGAAAGGTTGGTCCAGCTACTGAGAAAATATAAGGAAGTTTTTGCATGGGATTACCCAGACATGAAAGGAATTGATCCCCAGTTGTGTACGCAGCACATTTATACAGAAAAGGATGCTAGACCCATTCACCAACCCCAGCGGAGATTAAACCCTCATCTTAAAGATATTGTGAAAGATAAATTACAAAAACTTTTCGATGTAAACTTTATTTACCCAATATGTGCCAGCAAGTGGGTCTCTCCACTCATAGTGGTGCCAAAGAAGAATGGGAAGTGGTGGGAAGTGGCGCATATGTGTAGACTACAGAGAATTAAACAAAGCAACCCAGAAAGACCACTTCCCCCTTCCATTCATTGATCAGGTATTAGACACATTAGCAGGAAAGAAATTATTTTCTTTCCTAGATGGCTTCAGTGGATACAATCAAATTTAGATTACCCCTGAAGATCAGGATAAAACTACTTTTACCTGTCCTTGGGGAACATTTTCTTACAAAGTCTTACCCTTTGGGTTATGCAATGCCCCTACCACATTTCAAAGGGCCATCCTCAACATTTTTTCAGATTTAATAAATGAAGGGCTCGAAGTATATATGGATGATTTCACACCTTATGGAGATGATTTTTACCCAACATTACAAACATTGGAAAAGGTGCTACAAAGATGTATTGCCACCAGGCTCTGCTTAAGCCATGAAAATTGTCATATGATGATGATCGAGGGATTAATCTTAGGTCATTAAATCTCAGCAACTGGAATACAGGTAGATTTGGCTAAAATTCAGATAATTTTGTTAATACCTACTCCTACCACACAAATAGAGGTACGCAATTTTCTGGGATTTTCTGGTTATTATAGAAGATTTATAGAGCATTTTTCTCAAATTGTTGCACCTTTATATGCACTAACAGGGAATGTTGATTTCATTTGGACATAAAAGTGTGATCGTGCTTTTGAGGATCTGAAAAATCTTGTATCGATAGCCCCAATGCCAAGGGGCCCAAATTGGAATTTGCCATTCCAAATTCCATCTGATGCTTCAGACACAGCAATCGGAGTGGTTCTTGGGCATGAAGAAGATAAAAAGCCATATGCAATTTATTATATTAGCAATTATCTATCTCCTGCTGAATTAAACTATACTGTGACTAAAAAAGAATTTTTAGCTGTAATACATGCTGTAAATAAATTTAGACATTATATAACTGGGTATCCTGTAGTTTTATATACAGATCACTTTGCCATAAAATATTTAGCAAATAAACTGGTTACAAATGGAAGAGTGACATGATGGTTGATTCTCTTGGAGGAATTTGACATCACAATTAAGGATTGACCTGGAAAAGAGAATCCTATAGCTAATTTTCTCTCACGAATGCTAAAGCCAGCGAACGTAGCAGCAGTCAAAGATCAATTTCCAGATGAACATTTGTTTGTTTTTACTATCAGAACACCATGGTATGTCGATGTTGCAAATTACTTAGCAGTAGGAAAATTACCTAAGCATTTAACGCCTAATGAATGAAAACAGATAGTGCAGCGCAGTACCCGATTCTCGTGGATTGGGGGCTACTTATTTCATACAGGGGAAAATATGCACATCAGAAGATGCATTTGAGAAGATGAAATATTTGACATTCTAAAAGCATGCCACGATGGGCCGTGTGGTGGACATTTTGCAGACCGCAGGACCGGTCACAAGGTTTTACAAATAGGCTATTACTGGCCCACTATTTTTAAAGATGCTAAAAAGTTTGTTCAAGCCTGTGATAGTTGCTAGAGGGTGGGATGCCCTGGACAATCTGATGAAATGCCTCTAAACTTGTAGTTAGTAATCGAGCCATTTGAGCGATGGGTGCTTGATTTTATTGGTCCTATTAACCCATCATCAAATCAGAAAACATACATACTGGTTGCAACAGAGTATGTTACCAAATGGGTTGAAGCAGAGGCACTGCCAAGAGCTACAGAGGATTCTGTAATACATTTTATTTTCCAATTATTTGTGTGATATGGCCTCCCGAGGGACATAATTACAGATGGAGGACCGCAATTTGTAGGTAATAAAATCGCTGCAACATTAAAAAATTACCACATTCGGCACAAAATTACAACTCCATACCACCCACAGGCAAATGGCCAAGTAGAAAGCACTAATAAGGTGATTGAGGCAATACTTACAAAAACAGTTGCATCACACAGACGTGACTGGGCTTCAATATTGCCAGAAGCCTTATGGGCATACCAAACAATGTGGAGAAACACCACCGGGTATTCACCATATCAATTAGTATTTGGAAAATAACCCATCTTTCCAATCGAGTTCGAAATTCAAACATTAAGAACAGCGCAGGAGGTGGGTTTGAATTTATATGAGGCCCGGACTAATAGATTACAACAAATCCATGAGTTAGATGAAATTAGGTTCTCAACTCTTCAACACACTGCATTAATTCCACAACAAAGAGCAAAATGGCATGACGCCTTTATTAAAAATAAAATCTTCCATGAAGGAGATTGCGCACTCCTATACGATTCCAGGTTTCAGGATTTTCCTGGAAAACTCCAGACACGATGTCTTGGACCTTATGAAATACAGAAAGTGCATGACAATGGCACCATTACATTGACTAGCATTGGTGGATCTGGACATTCTTTCAAAGCAAACGGTCATTGAGGGTGACTTTATCACAAACCGCTTACTCGGTGTTATAGACATATTTGGGCACTGCAACCCCAAATTAATATGTCCATAAACTAAGGGCTCCTTAAGTCCCTAAAAGTGTTGTTTCATACCCTAAAGGATCATGGTCAACTGATTACATCATTTCCCAGAAGTTCCACCTGAAAAACTACTCAGAACTGGCCAAAACTAGACCATACAAACTGCTCCATGGGCAAGGTGCAATGCATACTGACTGCCAAACTGGCCAGGTGTGATGCATACTGAAATGGCCTTTTGTGGGGTGCGATGAGTGAGAATAGACAAATGGAAGAGACAGTTTGCAAGGTGGATGATGATGGAATCTTCCAGAAAATTCTCCTATGACACTTGCCTCTCTGAACTCACCCAGGGATGAGTAAGAGATCAATGAAATCTCCAAGTGGAACCAAGAACTATTAGTGGAATGACACTAATCAAAAAACCATAGCTAACTCACACCCTTGCAAGACATCTATAAATGGATCCCTCATCTGAGATATCTAGAGGCTGGAATTTTGTAATTTGTAAGGAAGTGTTGTTGGTTTGTTGGTGAGAAGAGACATTGCATTGTTGGGTGATTTGCTTGTTCATGAGGTGAAGAGGGATTCTACAACTGGGAGGATGATGCTAGATCAGACATTTGGGTTGTAATCCTCTCTTACATTACTATTAATAAATTTCATTGAGTTTTCCTCCATATAATCATGTATTGGTGAATCTTATTGTTTATGAATACAATTGTATGGTCAATGTGTTTCTGATTCTGCATTGTTTATGATGTTTTAGATAGAGATCCTTTGATATTTTGTTGTTACTTTGACTCTACAGGTACTCTTTGAAGTGGGACAAGTAGGAAAGGAGTGGCAAATTCTATCAAGGAAAGGAGAAATCAAGCTAGGATCAAAGCGGAAGATCCAGGTTGGTCCTCTTTTCCTCTCTTCCATCTATCACACTTAAAGGAACTCTTGAAAAGCTTTCATTATTTGTTTCTAAGATAGCTACTGATCTTAGTCGGACTAGCAGTTCGAATTGACACTAGTTTTCCCTGAAACAAAATGGCAACTTCATTGCGGAACGAATAGTTTGTTTTGTTTTTTTATTGTTTTCTTTATAAACTACAGACGGAGCCTGAAGTGAGCGAGCTAGCCTTTGAAACGCCTTTGCTATGCAATTGCAAAGTAGATGAATGTTTCTTCAGTCAATTTCCGGGTTGGTTTATGAACTAAACATCTAACTTACAAATCATTCTAAGAACCCTTGTGGTAGCTCAGAACCTCATCAGATCTTACCCTTATGCTTTGTTTTTACTGTCCATCATTACTCAACCTAAATCACTGAACTTATTTGCAAATTTTGAGCAAAAACCAAGCTCAGTTTCACTCCCTGGCCCATCACACTATCTATAACTGTGCAACCTGGATGCATCGCACCTCCCGTGTGTGGCAGGTGAGATGCTTCCCTGTTTCCCTGTGTTGCAGGTGCGATGATTGAGTGATACTGCTTTCTTTTCTGAAAGTTGGTTTTTTCCTCCTTGTTTTCAGCGTTGTTCAGTAGTTTTGTTATTCATGGTCAGTACCTTCTTGCTATAACCTTCTTCCTTCACATATTTCAGCCTCCATCAGTTAGGAATTGTCAATGTTTTTTTGTATTTGTCAATCATTTACTGTCTTCCTTTGTTGAAAGTAGCCCAATCGAACCGTCTTTTTGATGCAAGTGTCGTAATTGTCATTTTAAATCAAAAGAAGAGTGTCGTAAAGTCTTCCTCTTCTAGATAGTTTATTGTACTTTTGTCATTGTACTTGATTTGAGTTATTAGTATTTGAAGTGTCGTTTTACAGTTTTCATTTCGAAATCGAAAAGTGGCGTCTTAGTCTTCCTTTCGTTTTGAAAAGAAATTGTTACAAATGTTGCTTTGAAAGAAAATTGTTCAGATCTGTACTTAGCTTTCCTTTTTGGCATTCACACATTAAGGAAGCAGAAAACAAATACATGCATGTGCATCTGCATTTTGACTACATGCGGAATTTGATGTACGAAAGTGCGTTTAGTGTGTGTTCTATGCTCTCTGATGAAAGAAAAATTGTTATCTTCTTTCCTTTGTAGCTAGGATTTTCATTGCTAAAAAAAAACATAAACGATTGTTTATCATTTTAGATTGCATATTTAGGAATTGCACATCTACGTCATGCAGTGAACCTTGAAATAAAAACTTCTAAGCAAGATCAACTTTAAAATAAACCTCAATGAACATAAAAATTCTTTGGAACCTAACGCAACACATCTAGAAGTCTAGGCTAGAGACGTGTTCCAGCGTTGTAAAACCTGGTAACTATCATTTTCATCGAAGGTTGGGTGATTCCTCCTCTTTGATACGACAAGTTCCAGTATGGACTTGTGCTCCCCGTACCGTCGAGTATATATTGGGAGACCACAATAGGTTGATATCCTTTATCCTTAGGAATCCATGTCTACCGCCCTATCGATCTTAATGCACTGAACACAGCATTCGGGAAGATTGATTACCATACATAAGTCCTTGGTAATTTCTCTATAATTTATCACCAAGGTGTATTTTGCAATTTTGCGATCGGTTTGGTAAACCCTTTGTCTAGACTTCCAGAGTAGTCACTTTCATTCATTTTCGACTCCTTAAAAGAAAAGGTCCATCTGAGCACTTGTCACTTCAGGCTCATTAAAAATCAAAGGCGACTAGAGTCACCTTTAGCTTTTTCTCGAATCTTAAGAATTGAAAAAGAAAGTTGCGTCAAAGTGTCTTTAAAATTTATTCTAATCGGAATAACATCCCCGTTCCTTCATTGATCTGAGGTTGAGATAATGGAGTCGACCAATCAAGGAATCCCTCTTGGAGGGAATCCTAGTCCTTTCTCCTCTTGGGGAGATATTGGTTCTCCATATATGGCTACATTGTCCCTTCCAGGAATCACAATCGGCCTGCCAGTATGGCTTTTCTCGACCCCTGTCCTTCAAAACACCGTAATTCCTCAATAATCTAATCAGCAACCAGATGATACTGAAGTTACCCCTTCGCTTTCTACTTCGTTTGTTTCTCCTTCCCCTTCTTCCTCTTCACTTGGTGAAACTAGTGACACTAGAAATCAAGTAGCTGAGAAGAAAAAGAAAGGGAAGGGGAAGAAAAAGAAACCAGCTAAACAAGGGAACAACAATGCACCATCTGGTGAAAATCCGCACACTAAAATTTCCAAACCAAAAACTCCATGCGCAATTTGCAAGGGGAAAAATTACCATCAAGATTTCTCTTGCATCCCACGGATCTTGAGGGAATGGTCTCCCTGGTTGCACCATTCGGTGTCATCAACCCTTGACAATCAGGTTGACAGCACACCATCAACTAGTGAAAATGAAGTCAATAGAAAGAAAGGAAAAGTCAGAGTTTCATGTAGGTTATGTGAAGGTGATCATAATCTTCACCATTGTCCCTTTCTGGATGAAGCCAAAAGCATTTTGGATAACTGTCCTGCTTCACTGTAGCAACTTCCACCTGGATACAAGAAACTCTAGCCAAGTCCTTCACTAGTTGAAAACCCGATCAACATAACTCAATTGTCGATCGAATCGCCTATCATTGAAAGTGAACCTTCTGAGTCTATACCGGACCAAAGTCAACTAGTCGAGATGGCAATCGACCTAGTCTTGCCTTCAGAAGGCCCACCTTCAGATGATACAGTTCCCGAAGAGAATGAGAACGACACCGTTCAAATTCCTTTTGTCGATACAGAGTCTAATGAACTTGGGGGCAATCCACCCATTCCTTTACAACAAGAAGAGACCCTCCCCAGTTCATGGAACTTATCTGGACATTTATTCGGTACCTACTCCAAGCAGTCTAGTCATTTTCTTTGATTGGAATCAACTAGAAAAACCTCGCCTTCCATCTAATGTACCATTCCGGATCATAGTACAAGTTTACAAAATGATCGTGTCTAGCACTATCATAGATGAAGGGGCTTCAGTGAATATCCTTTCCTCAACTGCTTGGAAAGTGCTTAGTTAGCCATCGCTTTTGCCTGAAAAATAAAATTTGTCGGGCTTCAACAAAGGAACCAGTCGACCATTAGGTATCCTTCCAAAGTTGCCGATAAGTTTGAGAAAGAAAACCGTTCATTTAAACGTGATGGTAGTCCAAGGTCCACTAGATTACAATCTACTCGTTGGACATGACTATATATATAGCATGGAAGCTATTGTTTCCACATTCTCTCAAGTGATGTGTTTTCCACATGAAGGCAAACTGGTGCAACTTGTCAACCAACTTTCATTTCCTGGTTCAAACATAGCTATGAATCAACCATCCTGCCTAAATTGTCTCTTCACATCAACAATGTCTCTTCAACCTTCATTCGATCCACCTAATTACCGTGGGTAGTTCAGTGAATGTTATGAAGGTTAGGGGGCATGCACCCTAGTCTGCTTTGGCAGGCGAACCCAGAGGAAAAGAGAGATTTTCTTGAAAGGTTATAATACTTGGATCGAAAAAACATTCTCGTATAGGTTATGTGATCAGTCTGACACACTTATTTCATTTGTATGATTGTGAGTGGAAGCTCACAGCATTCACCTTCGTCCGTTATGTGATTGGAAGCTCACAGCAATCACCTTCGTCTATTTCGATGGACAAAGCAAAGGAAGAGTTTTTGTCTACTGACAGAAAAAATCCTGCCTAACCACAGGAACTTCCATTTGGTAACCTGGAAACTCTCCTTTTACTGAAAGACCTGGGGGCATGCAAACCTTTGCATGCAAGTGAAAGGAAACCTTTAATTTTCTTAGTTTGTAGGTTCTCAACCCTTTAACCTCGTAGCACGGTTTTTTCTAGCCTGCATAAAAAGGTCATGAGCACATGTTATAGTAGTGTTCAAGCTCATTAAAAAATAAATCTACCAAGAGACATTATCAAAAGACTAGTAAGAGCAATGTTCCCGCAAGGTTCAAGCTCATTAAAAAATCAACCTACACTAAGCACATGTTGGCACAAGGTTCAAGCTCATTAAAAAATAAACCCGCCTTTGGTAAATAACCTTTGTGTTTGATTTGCTATCAGCCCTTTTGAACTTTGGTTGTGTTCCTTCCGTCACCTCCATTCATTTGGTTGACCATATGCTTCCACTTGATTGTTTACCCTTTTGAGGAACATTTGCGACGAGTGATTCTGATTGCCACCCTCTTCACACTGCCATGTTTTGAGAAGTTCCAAACTTACCTGGAACTAGCTGCTACCCAAAAATACCACTCGTTCCTCAAAAGATGAGTCTCATTTAAACTCCTTTTAGACTCGTTAAATATAAAAAGATTGTCAAGATATTGCCCTTTCCAGCTTGTTAAAGTAAAGGGAACACCATCCCTCTCATATATTTTAATCTTTTTGGACTTGAGGGATTATTAAACAAAAAGGTCAAGTTCTTGTCTTTGTCAGCTCGTTAAAACTATCGAAAAGTCATCCCTTTCATATTATCTTATACTTTTACAGAATTAAGGGATTGTGCCACGAAAAAGGACTATTGGAGTATCCTTTTCGTCCCTTTTCAAACTCTCTAAACATGAAAAGGACCAAGTTATCTTTGTCGTTAAACTCGTTAAAACAATAGCGACAAACTTGTCCACCCAAACAAGAACGAGTCTCACTGATGCTAGGCTCGCTAAACACAAAGTGATAGGTTTGCTCGAAGGGAAAATTATAGACCAAGCATATGTTATCCTCCTCAAGCTTGTTAAAAATAAAGAGGTACTGTTCAACAATGACTCGGGAAAAATGGGAAGAAAACTTGAAGAACTTTACTGGTAGCAAGTCGCTCTTGAACATGACACTTTCACTCCATCACCGTGATTGAGTTGGGTTGGGTTTTTCTGTTCACCGTCACCATTGGCCCTCCATACCATTCATGGGGTTAACGCTGCCAAGTCCATATCAGTGTCGCCAATATGTTCAAGAGAAGTCATTCAGAGAATTCACCATCTAGCAAATGCCTCATCCACTGCAATACATCCACCCTTCATTTTTCATGACTGCCATTCCTGAACCTTATATCATCAAATCGTTTTCACCTCCACAAAAATCATTTGCTCCGTTTTGCATCGTAGTTGTAGGATACATCAAGGCCCTCCTACGACAGGTCACTTCTTGTTGACATCAGCTCATTATCCAAGAAGTTGACTTAGAAACAATCCTTTCAGTACTTTGAAGCTTGCATGCCTCAATGGCAAGTTTCTCACTTCCGGTGACAGGTTTAAATCAATGACCTTCATCCAAAATACTTTGCATGGTGTTTGACATCAGCTCATATATTCACACCATGTGAATTGTACTATAGTACCTTTAGGGTCATCATCATTATTGGTGACTCCTCTTGTGTTTGTTAACAACTTATATCATTGGCTGGTAATCAGGCGATGTCTTTCCATGTTCAACTTTAGAACATCTTTTCACATGGATCGACTTGTACATCGAGCGAAGATTGGATGAGTTTTGAAGGCCCCGGATCTAGTTTCATCCATCCGGGTTGTGATTTATTCAGGAAAATAAAGACATCAACTGTACACAGAAGCTGCACAGATAGTCGTCTAAGCCAGGGAAGATGACTCTTCATGCGAAGAATCACCAGTCTACAAGAGCAGACAATTGTTTGTCCTATGTACATGAAAATGAATTTATAAAGCTGAGCATGGGAATGCCCACCTCAGCTAGATCATGAAAATATATGATGATGATGTATTGTATTGTATCTTATATAGGTCACCTTCCACTACAAATACCTCGAATCCTCATGATAAAGCATTTCACCCGACATCAGAAGATTTACGACCTCATGCTTTAGGGGGCAGCTGCTATAGACATATTTGGGCACTGCATCCCCAAATTAATATGTCCATAAACTAAGGGCTCCTTAAGTCCCTAAAAGTGTTGTTTCATACCCTAAAGGATCATGGTCAACTGATTACATCATTTCCCAGAAGTTCCACCTGAAAAACTACTTAGAACTGGCCAAAACTGGACCATACAGACTGCTCCATGGGCAAGGTGCGATGCATACTGACTGCCAAACCTTTCAGGTGTGATGCATACTGAAATGTTCTTCTGTGGGGTGTGATGAGCGAGAATAGACAAATGGTAGAGATAGTTTGCAAGGTGGATGATCATGGAATCTTCCAGAAACTTCTCCTGTGACACTTTCCTCTCTGAATTCGCCCAAGGATGAGTAAGAGATCAATGAAATCTCCAAGTGGAACCAAGAACCATCAGTGGAATGACACTAATCAAAAACCCAGAGCTGACTCACACCCTTGCAAGACATCTATAAATGGATCCCTCATCTGAGAGATCTAGAGGCTGGAATTTTGTAATTTGTAAGGAAGTGCTGTTGGTTTGTTGGCGAGAAGAGACATTGCATTGTTGGGTGATTTGCTTGTTCATGAAGTGAAGAGGGATTCTACAATTGGGAGGATGATGCTGGATCAGACAACTAGGTTGTAATCCTCTCTTACATTACTATTAATAAAGTTCTTTGAGTTTTCCTCCATATAATCGTGTATTTGTGAATCTTATTGTTTATGAATGCAATTTTATGGTCAATGTGTTTTTGATTCCACATTATTTATGATGTTTTAGATAGAGATGCTTTGATATTTTGTTGTTACTTTGACTCTACAGGTACTCTTTGAAGCGGTAGGAAAGGAGTGGCAAATTTTATCAAGGAAATGAGAAATCAAGCTAGGATCAAAGTGGAAGATCCAAGTCGATCCTCTTTTCTTCTCTTCCATCTATCACACTTAAAGGAACTCTTGAAAAGCTTTCATTGTTTGTTTCTAAGATAGCTACCTATCTTAGTGGGACTAGTAGTTCGAATTGACACTAGTTTTCCCTGAAACACTCAGGAATCCTTTTACCAGCAATTACAGGAAGATTCCACTATGTAGATTCTTGCTGAGGAAGATAACCCCTCCTCAGCATTAATTCACTAAACAATTCCTTTGTTTTTGAATTTTGTATATAAATTTTTCTCTTTAATTTTTCTTTTATAAACTTGTTTTTTTGTACATATTTTTATTGTTGCTCCATTTAAGGAGCAGTTGCTATTCCTCTTAAGGAATAGCAGCCGTTCCATTTAAGGAGCATCAGAAGATTTCTTTATTTCATTTTCGTGTTGTTCCTCTTAAGGAATAGTTGTTGTTCCTCTTAAGGAATAGAAACTGTTCCTCTTAAGGAATAACAATCTTGCATGCTTATATTTTTGTGTTGATCCTCTTAAGGAATAGCGGTTGTTCCTCTTAAGGAACAGCTGCTATTCCTCTCAAGGAACAGCTGTTGTTCCTCTCAAGGAACAGTAGCCGTTCCTCTTAAGGAACAACGATCTTGTGTGCTTATATTTGTTTGCTGTTCCTCTTAAGGAACAAATATTGTTCTTCTTAAGGAACAGTAGTCATTCCTCTTAAGGAACAACACTTCCGCATGATTCTATTTTTGTTGTTCCTCTTAAGGAATAGTTGTTGTTCCTCTTAAGGAACAACTGATGTTCCTCTTAAGGAACAACAACCATCCCTCTTAAGGAACAACAACTCTACGTGTCCATATTTTTGTTGTTACATTTAAGGAACAACCACTATTCCTCTTAAGGAACAGCAGTCGTTCCTCTTAAGGAACAACAGCCTTGCGTGCTCTTACATTTGTTGTTCCTCTTAAGGAACAACAACTCGTGTATATTTTTTTTAGTTGTTCCATTTAAATAGTTGTTGTTCCTCAAGAGGAACAACAGTTTCACATGTAATTTTTTCTTTTCTTTTTTCCGTTCCTCTTAAAGGAACCGCAATTTTGCATGCAGATGTTCTTTTTGTTGTTCCTCTTAAGGAACAACAGCTGTTCCATCTAAGGAACAACACTTTTTGAGTGCATTTTTCGTTGTTTCTCTTAAAGAACAACATTTTTTTTAGAGTTTTTGTGAATAATGTTTCACTCTTCATGATCCTTTAAAGGCAAAGATACAAATATATGCAAGGACACAAAAATTAGAAGTTATTGAAATAAGCAAATCAAAGAAAAATTGTCATCTTTAAAGAGATTGCTTTGTATTGATAAGAAAAAGGAAAGGACACAACTATCTATATCACTTTGCTGTCTTTATCTTCACTTAAACTTAAATTGATTGATTATTTTTATCATGTTGGTTCTTCCCTAATTTTCATAATTCTCTTTGATTATTATTATTGAATAAGAATAAGGGCATATTTTTCTCTATTGAGATGTTCAGACTTCTTCCACCATCCCTACTCTTAAGGAGTGTTGAGCCATCCTCTATATATAAATAGGAAGTGCTATATAAAAGAAAAGGAAAAGAAAGAAAAAGTATATCTATATGATTACTAACAATCCTATGATTTGTCAGATGGAGGATAGGGGGTCTCAGCAAGAACCAGCCTACCATGATCATAAGGAAGTAGTGAAGTGGCATTCCCACTGTGGCCACCACACCAGGGATATGATCTAATGGGCACATCAGAAAAAATAAAAGTCCTTGGAATAGGAAGTCTCATCATGAGCTGGCCTGCCCACCTTTCACCCCTTCCTGGTGAATGGAATTGTGATTCCACTGGTTACCAAGCCAGCACAATGGCATCCATTTTGACATCACAAAGCACTTTCCTAAGCATACATAAAGGATTATGGTTCCAAGGGTGAAAAAGCAACTTTGTCAAGGTTATAAACACCTATGGGCAACAGAGCCCTATTGATGGTATTGGAGTCATATTTTTCAACACCAATAGTAATTATAAACCCTTTTCTTATTTCTTTATCTTTATTTCAAAAGAGGTTATGTTCCCAAATTCCTTTTTGAACCTTTTATGCATGAATATCATTTAAAAAATCAATCATAATAGTTTAAGTGGAATAAGGACCGCATAAGCATTTTACCTACGTCAGCTATCCTTTTCCCTTTTTCGCATCACTCCATAGCATCTCCATATCTATTCACGATTTTCATCATAAGCCTCGATTTCAGCAACTCCATACTTTTTGTGATCTTGTCATTAATATGTACACCTTTCCTTTTTTACACTGTATGATTGCCATCCAGTACGCTGCTCCTCCATTTAATCGATCGAGGACAACCTATCATATTTTAGGCGGGCGAGCGTGACTTCCAAAATACTCCTACATACGTGTCAGTTTCCTATTTGGAGGTACTAGACTGCATCAAATCCCTTAATAGCAAGTTTTAATGGTATTGATGTTAAAAAAGGGATATTATCCGATATGCACAGTTTGCTATTCCATTGTTATCTCTATGTATTGCTGTGTAAAATTAACATTGTGCAGAACTTAGATGAAATGGGAGGTCAATTAGTATGCAGTGAGCCACAGGTACTAACAGTTTCCAACACTGCACGAGAAATTTTGGTAAGAGCAGGATGGATCACCTATTTTACACGGTTACAGCAGCCCCATGAAACTATGGCTATCGAATTTTTGCAGAATTTGCAGGATGATCATTCCATAGTAAGAGGAAGGTGAATAATAGTGACAGATATAGTAATTGCAAAGGTATCTGGACTACCAGCAGTTGGACCCATATGGACACATAAGAAAGTGAGACTTCAAGATGCCATGGCCACCTTTCGGGATGAGGGACAGAACCTGATCGTCAAAGGAAAAGGAGTCTAACCTTCATCTCTGGGAGAACCATGGATGGAACTAGCTAGAGTAGTGCAGAGCTACATTACATGCGATGGGAGAAAGGATGTGGTAAGACCACACCACCTCAAATTATTATCAGTACTAAAATAGAAATGTGCCGTAAATTTGCCTGCATATTTAAATTTTTTGCTGCATGATGCTACTGAGAGCATAAATAAATCCCGTCATATAGGTACTGTAGTGAGCCACCATTATTTAATTCGATTGATAGTAAGTTATAACCTTGCTCAACAATAGACCAGTTGGGAAGAATTGGTGTTTTCTATAGATGGGGGACTAGCCTTACCAGCCCCAAAAAGAAAAAGAACCACCAGCATAGCAAACAGACCTCAAAAATGCAAACACTCCTCCAGATTAAGAATAGGCAGGGGAATGTTTGAGAACCTCCAGGGTAGTAGCAGCCAACCCTTAGAATTACACAGTTCTGAAAGCGAGCAACCCTCACAATCCGAAGGAAAAGATAACCAAGAATCAGAATTGGAAGAAGAAACTGAACACACTAGTGAAGAAGAAAGAGAGGGAGCGGAACTTCCCTTAACCCCCAGCGCAAGTCCACCATAAAACCCATTGCAAGAGGACAAATTGGCCTAGATTTTGGCCAATATGAGTGAGTATATTTAGCCCCAGAGTCTGCTCAACCTCAATACTGAGGCAGAGCAATCACAGGAACACTTTGCCCATAGCAAGAATACATTTGAGGAAATAAATAATGAGGAAGAAGCAAGAGCAAAAGCCACTCAGGAAGTGGTAGACCAAACGAGGGTTACCTCTCTAGAGGAACTTAGTCTGGATAATGCGAACACTGAAGAGATGCTCCAAACAGAGGATATGGGAACTAGCTAGGGCAAAGGCACAACCCTTGAAGAGAAAAATCCAATTGAGCAGTTGAGCCCAGAAAGAATAGAAACAGTTAGAGAAATAGTTGTCGCTCCTGAGAAGAAGAAAAAAAGTGAAATTAAGAGGCTGCGAAAGGAACATCAAAAGCTGTAAAATTTAGTAAAACAACTTAGACGAAAGATAAGGGCACTAAAAAAGGGGAAAATCTCAAGAAGAACCCTGAAAACAGTGGATGCAGCCATACAAACTGAACCCCATGATACAAGGGCCACGGAGACTCAAACCGAGCCCATACTCATTCAAGACAGTAAGGAACAACATGCAACTGTTACAGACGCAGCTGCCCAAATAGAAAATGCACATGTCTGCGATAAAGATGTTCAAATGGAGGCACTATCCTCCAGCAATATGGCCACCCAGACATTCCATGATAAAGAGACACAGACTATGGGCATTCAGAATTGTAATAAGAGTACCCAGATAGATCTTCAACCCAAAGATGTTTTGATGAACAACAACCCTGGTATAACAAAACTCCAAGAGGATCTGGCACAAGCTCAGTGGACTATAGAGAAGCTTGAGGAAGAGATTGTTCCTTAGAAGAAATACCAAGAATTACAGTAGCAATTAAGGAACATCAATGCATCAGAGAATGAAGCCTTCGATAAATATCAGAGGGCAGAAGAAAAAGTTGAAGAGGTAAAGAACAGACTGAAAACAGTCAGGAGTCAAATGGATACTCTCTGTTCTTTATATACAGATGTTCTAGCATGTAGGTCACCTGCCAAAAACTATGCTTTATTTCTATTAGAAAGATATTTACAGTTAAAAATTAAGGTTGTTAAGGCAAGGAAACCTATAGAATTAAAAATTGTTGATGATTTTATAAACTGCTGTAAACACCATGGAGTAAAAGTTCAACAATTACTCTGTGAGTTTTATTTACATAATTTTATATTGGAAGAGGAAATGGAGAAGAATCCCAGTCCTTTTGTGGGTGATGTATAGTTTCAAGCATTTATTTCATTTGTTGTTAACCAGTTAAAGTGGCTTAAGGCCCATAACACTTTTCAAAGACAAGAAAACTGGCTAGAACTTTGGGTTAGGGGTGAACTGAAAAACCCATTACAACTACTGGCTAAACATAAAAGCCTAATGAAAAAGGAGGGAGTGATCCAGACCTTGGGACCCATCCACAAAGAAATTGTCCAGCAAGGGGTAGAATATTTCCTCTCTATCAAAGACAATTCCTTAGCAGCAGCTAAATTCAGATGGAAGACTTCCAATCGGAATATACAAGACAGAGAGCCATTCAACTACAAAAACTTCAAGTTAGTTGCAGATCGCCTGGTTACCTATAGTAACCTCATTTTGAGGGAAGGCCCATATTGGCTTGGTTGTAGGTTTCAAAGTCCTATTATCTGGTATCCTGCAAAAGGGTACAAGGCCATATATGAGTTGCCTGAAGGGTAGACAGGGCCCATCTTTGAAGTTTTAGCTACAAATCATGGTTTTAGACCACTGCATGACAATCCCTCTCCAGCCTATTCTTTGACTGCTTTGCATGCAAATTACATGGTTTTCATGAGGCCATGAAAAAGGGTAAGCAGGGGGGTGTGTTGAGCTATGGAAAAGGTATGAATTTGCCATTTATTTCCTTATCTTTTTCTTTAATCATAACTCCTTTATATTCTAAGATGGTAATATATCAAAGAATTATAGCGAAAACTAGGGAGTTATTGATTATTGTAAATTAGTTAATTATTGTCTTTTTCCATGCAGGAAATAGAAGAAATGGAAAACTACCATTTTGAAGGAAAAGACAAAACAGAGTAACTATTGTTCCTTCACCAGGAAGCCGTATCCAGACAAGCAGATCAAGATGGAGTGCACAGTTAAGGATAAGAACGGAAAATTACAGCATCAACGCAAGAAGACAAAGGGTTGACTGGAGTTAGAAGATGGAGCGTATCCCTTAGGATCTCTTGATCCTGAGGGATTGTTGTTTTACAGTCTATCTATTATTTCTTGTTTTGTCTGCCTGGCCATTATAAAAGGGACAGTAATTGTAAAGATTAGGGGTCAATCATTGACTATCGTTATTCACAACTCACTGTTGTATTTCTACTTTGATCATCGACTCTCGTTGATTAAAACAGAGTACGATTGCCTGTAACATTTTCGCATATGATTAATACATAAGTCGGTTGTTGTTCCATTCTTTTATACTGAAGTAGTCTGGCAGTGCTTCACTAGCGGCTAAGGGCCTGGCCCTGGTGGATCCACTTGCTATCTGTACCATTATTTTCAATCGCAGTTGTGTGATGGTTTGGCTTGATTTCTGTTTATTTTAATCGCACTGCTTTACTGATTCCTTGTTTCCAGAGTTTATGAATTGTTTTATTGTATATGCTGTAACTAAATCACGTTGTCGTTCCTTTTCATCATAATAAGATTATTACCCTTTGCAAGCTATATTATTATGTTGTTCATTTCAATTGTAAAGCTTCGCTGTTCATTCCAGTAAACTGACTTTGTTGTTCTTTGCAGATTGCTACTCATTTCCATTGAATAACATTGTTGTTCATTTCTTTTTTGCAAGTGTTTGGTTTTTCCTTTTAGAATCATTACAATTAGTGTATTTATTCCATTTTCTATTAGCAACATTGTTGATTTACTTCCTTGTCATTCCTAATCACTCGCTTTAGTGTGGAGTGTGAGATCAACAATTGTAAAGAACATTGGCTATTACTGTGAGAGTTCTCAGATTGAGGATCTTGTTCATGTTTGATTTCATTTACATCAGTTGACAAAGGAAAGAGTTATTACTACTGCATCCTTGACTGATAATTGCTGTTAAATTCCTGAGTGAATGATTTAGTTTTAGAGCATTGAGTTTCTTTTAAGTGCAAGTAGGTTTTATTTCAAGCATCCGTTTACTCTTGTATTTGAAGCACTGTACTGCAAATTGTAAAACATTACTCTTGGATTAAATTGCTACCTCAGACTGAGTACACTCTTGAAATAAAAAATCGTTCTTGGATTGATAATTAATGTAGGATAAATAGGAGTTGAAAAGACACCTTTTATACCTTAACACCAACAAAGTTGGTACTGATAGCTGATAAGACCTATCTAGGCCTTGACAAGACTTCATGGGAGGGCATATATAATCTACTCGAAGCTAAGGATCCAACCAAAATTGAAGAAGAAGGAGGAATGACCGATTCAAGTGATAAATCAAAAAATAATCTTAAGGATTTAGCCAGCTCGTTACTCCACAAAATAGCAGCCCATGTGAAAGTGTTACCATACAATGACCTGGTGAGATGGGTAATAGAGAGTATCAACATAACCGATAGAGAATTCTATACAGCCGATGGAAGGATTTTCAGGACATTCAAGCCAAAATATGTCAAGAAGATGTATCATTTGTCAGACCCCCAGAAACATTACAGCAAGGCATTTTTAGAAGCTTTCACCAAGGAGAACGAGATAGAGTCAGACCCTATCAAGTAGTTGAGACATTTCCCAAACAATCATAAGCATGAATCCTCTGGTATGTACTCCGTGGACTCCTTAGCATCTCCCTATTGCTATGCTGGTGCTATGATATGTAGACTCTTTGGAGTGTCTGATTCAGCTAGATTTTCCATAGAAATGGTGCCTTTAATGGAAGCAACAATTAACTCTTTTATGATGGATTGGGCAACCATTTTATTAGATAAAATGGAAAACCAAATCCTTGATTATAGAAGAAATAGATATGTAACCACCCGGATAATACCCCCACTCTATATGAGCACCTACATTATGGATACCATCTGTTTCAATTCTCACTTCCCCATTCTAGGTTGGAAATGGACTCCTCAAGACCCAACTCATATTCACATTTACCATAAGTATTTATGGAAGGCCCATTATAAAGATCATATATATAGAATTTACCATGGTTTTGTTTTACCTCTCCATCAGACCATATTCAATAGACCTACTCCTCGGTTATCTGATGAGGTCAGCATTGACCTAACATCAATTGGTAGTTAGTTCAGTGAAGAAAAGTTTACCTATGTCAGACTTTTTGGCAGCACCACAGATCCACATATTCTCCCATTGTACATTCCTGATAAGCTATTGGCTAGAGAAATATCTTACCAGATAATGGGGAAAGGAATGTTCAGGAACCTCAAAGAGTCCAGGAAACAAATGTGGCCTACATTTCCCCTCCATTGTGGTACTTACTCACTGCAAGATTTCAAACATGCCAAGAAAGAAGCAGAAAAGATAAAAATTCTGAAGTTAGCAGTCATACCTAAGAGATAGTATGACCCAAACGAAGTGGCTTACAACTTTACCACTTAGGTGAAACTTGCCAAATTTGAACATGAGAAAGATGACTATGATGACTTGTTCACTTTGGCTAAGTCATTTTCATAGGTAAAACATCTAGCAGGGATAAAATTGGGAGTAGGGGGGATAGATAAGTTTATGCAGTTCAAGACACAGAGGTTACAAGAACTACCTCTAGATTTATTGAACACTAACCCTATGGTGCAGCAAGAAGGCCACAGTGAAGAACACATTACTGAGAAGATTCCTGAAAAGGAGTAGACAAATGAAAAGACAAGAGAGCTCCTAGATACCAATGTGCATATTGATGCCAACTTAATCAAGGAATGGGATCAGTTCAATCAGTAGATCAAAAACCAGAATGACTCCCAAAACATCATTATACAAAAATTGCCCACAACATAGGAGCCTATTTTTACTAGTATTACCATTGAAGGGGTAGTCGGCACAGTTAACACTCAGCATGATATTGAAATAATTCCATAGAATCCCTCTGAAGAGATTATATTTAAGGTTGAGGAAATACCACCCCTGGATGTATTTTACAGTCCAAAGCATAGGGCTATGGTCAAAAGACAGAGGAAAAAGAGGAAAATTGACCAAGGACCATTCTCAACTCCTCAAGCTGAACTTATGAATGTGGTATGGAAAGACTCAGAAGTCAATCCTTCTGAGGATTTAACTAAGTTATCTCAATATGTAGGTGCCTATACAGCCGCTACAATGGACAAGGCCTCTGAAGTTAGCCAACTGATCAAAGAAAAGGATCTAAGGATCACCAAACTTGAAGAGCAAACGGGAGTGGAACAATAGAAGATTGGGCAGCTTGAGCAACAACTAGTGAAGCAAAAACAATAGAATGAGCAACTGAAAGAACAGTTAAATCTGGAGAAACAAAAGATTGATCAGCAAGCTCTCCAAAAACAACAAAAATTGTCTCAAGAACTCAGCAAGCTTCAAGTGGCACTTCAGTAGGAAAAGAAGGCCAAAGAAGAACAAATCGCACAGCTGCAATTATAGGTAGAGAAATTCAAGGGATATCCAAAGATTGATGAATTCAAGAAAGAAGCCCTGGAAGTGACTAAAGCCTTATCTCGGCAATTGAATATCCTTTGCCATAAAACATCATTGGTTGACCCATTGTGCATCATCACTCATTGAACAGGGAGTTGACACCAGATTAGAATTTGAAAATGCAGATGATAAGGTCACAAAATTTCTCTCTTGGTAAAGTATAGAAGAAGGCATGGCTGCTAATCTACCGAAAATCCAAGAATTGCACAATGAAGTCTTGTTTTTGGAATGGTAATCATAGTTAATAAAGGCCGAAAGAGCTACTTCCAGAGTCAGGGCTACAGTGAATAGTGTGATCAAGTTGGTAAATGACAGCTTATATGGAGCTAACTTGATCTCTGATTGGTCCCCAGGAAAGCTCCCGAAGGCAAAAGCACTAGAAAATCAATGGAGACAAGATCTAGCCAGCAGAGAAGAACAAATTGGAAAAGTGCAAAACTTGACTTGTGATGCATTTTGGTTCTTCCTAGTCAAGCCGCACAGCCAGCAGATGACCACCAAATGCCTTGCCAATGCTGTCAATCGCATGGTTCCCGAGCTTTCAGAGGCCACATACACAAGTCAACTACATTCCAGGCTAAGTCATCCTTCAGAAATTCGAGAAATGCTCTCAATTTGTCAGCTGCGAGTGGAAGAGGAGAAGTAGATACAATGAATCAGTTCAAAGGCTATCACACTATTATTTTCATAAATCAAATCCTGGATTTTCATGTTTGCAGTTTCAACAACTCAAAGATATTTTTCTTGAAAATTAGTTTTTATTTTATTATTTAAACCCTTTCATGTCTTTTAAGAAAGGGTTACAATTTGTATAAAACTTTCCTTGAGAAGTTACACTTTTGTACTTCTGAATATATTTTTACCAGTAGTGGATCAAAGTTCTACAATTTTGTGAAGAAACTTTTTCAAGACCTACACTTTTGTATCTCTTGGAAGTTTTCTCAAATAAGAAAGTGGAATCAGAGTGTTATTTACATTGGAAAGACTCAAATGCATGCGGTATTCCTATCACTGTTCTTTTGTCTTGTTTCTTTATGTGATGAACCATTCCCTTAAAAGTTGCTATTATTGATATATGTATGCTCTTCAAACAATTCTTTATCATGTAATTTCTGAATATTTGGAATTGTTATACTTTAAAGATATATGTCAGTGATATACATTGTTATGAATGTGATATGTTTTTATAATTACTTTGTTTAATTTCTTAAAAAAAGTAATAATTATCTATAAATGCCTCTTTCTATCGATCAATAATTCATCTATATGATTATTTGTCGGTTAGGAATAATCATAAATCACATTGTTAATACATTACTCGGGTTAGATAAGTATATTTGTATATTTTTGAGTTATACGTTAAAGCACTTATCATATTTTTTATACATTATAAAACAATCGTCCATCAAACCATTAATTATATGGGACACTGGTCCCATAATATCCAGTTGGAGCCACCATACCAAAAGGAAAAGGAGCTATACTAAGGTCCAGACCGGGTGGTTATCCCCAATGTTGGTGCTAGGATTTTAGAGGCATCAACATTTTTGGTGCTACAAGGAGGGCATGAATTGTGAATGGTGAGTGAATCCAAATCCATAGGCCATTCTAAGAGTAAAACTCCCTCACCATTTCCTCCAACTTCTCCTTCACATTCTAAATCTCCTATTTTTAAGAGAGAAGTTGGAAAGGAAAATACAACACCCACTGCTGAAACCTTAAACACACTTGAGGAAAAGAAGCATAGTTTCATGTGAGCCTAAGTGGAAAATGATTTGTGAGAGAGTGCACCACTATGAGGCTGAGAGAGAGCATGTTCTACAAAAAGAGGGAGATTTCCATTGAAAATAAAAAGAGACTCTGATAGTTGTGTTGTGTGAAAGGTGGATGTTTCCTATGCATTATGAGAAAAGTCTGAGATTTGTGTGTGCCTTGTAGAATAGAAGGACACGAGCTATGTGTGGCTATGGAGAGCAAAAGGACAAGTGCTAAAATCTATGCTCGTAAAGGGCAGAGACAAAGTTGTGTGGGTGGATACGAGTGACTGTTGTTGAAGCAGATTAGAGTGATGCAAAGTACAGCAGAGAGGAAGAGATCAATTTTTTTATCAGGCAAAGTGGTTGTTGAAGTACAAAGGACATTCAGTTCTTATTTCAATGTAGGTTAGTTCATGCATACAAGAAGTTAGTGCCTCCATTTTCTAGTGGGTGCTTGAGAAGGCTTGGAGGTTGGTGCCTCATGCAACTTGGTGCATGAAAAAATCCAAGGAGATGCAAGTTGGTGCTTGTAACAAATCCTTGATTTCAGTGCCTCACATAGTGCTTTTGGTAAGCTCAACATGTGTCTACAGCAAGAGGGAATTGTTGCTTCCTGCTAGTCAATGCTAGCAGGAAATCAAAGGAAGTTGGTTCTTCCTGTGAGTGGGTGCTCACAAAATACATTCATGTAATAGAGTAGGTTCTCTTATTTACATCACTAACAACAAAAATATTTATGGTTTTTTCCTAAAAGGATTTCCACGTGTAAACCTTGTGTCTCATGTGTATGATGCTCACGATGTGTATGCTTGTTTTTTGAGTTCATGTTGTTTCCATATTACATATTGTTGTTGAGTATATGAATGATTGCCAAGTTTAAATAAGAAACGAAAATTGGCATAAGGAAGTTAAAATTAGCCTTAATACTGATTCAATCCCTCCTCTTAGTATTATCATTGTTTCCAATAATTAGTATTAGAGCGAATTTCCTTCAGGAATAACTTAATCACTAGAAGTTAGATCAAAGGGGAACAGTGGCTAATGAAGCTTAGGTAACAACAGAAGGAGTTCCATTCTTACATAGATCAGGTCATGAGCTATGGTATAAAATCTAGAAGGTTAGAATGAAAGCCTATCTGATGTCCTTGGATGGTGATATATGGATCTTCGTATTGAATGGAGAAAATAGGGAACAGGATGAAGAATCCTAGAAGATCATCATGAAAGGGCTATATAAACGAAATGCCAATAAAGTGAGGCATTCTAAGTTAGAAAAGGAAGCTTTCGACCAACTGCAATGTATGTATGGTGGATATAGCCATGTGACTCAAGAAAAGGTTTAGGAGCCCTACTACTCTAGCAATGAATCAGAACTTGGAGAAGTTGCTACTCATCACACTTCTGTTGATGAGGAAGAAGTCTTAGAGGAGATAGCATGTTTCTCAAAAGGTATTCTATTGCCTTGTGATAAATGTAAATAAGATTATCATTCATTATATAGATTTTCATGTGAATCACTTGAAGATAGAGATGGCCATGCATCTAGTAGCTGTAATGAAGATAGACCCATTTTAGTAGCAATAATAAATAAAGGATCCTATAAATGAGAAGAGAGTATATCCCTTGGAAAGAATAAAGGTATCATTGAAAGCAATGAAAAAGGGATAACCCATAGACCTATGGAAGACTCCATGGACATATATATGGGATTATATCTCTATGATAACCCATCTAGCACCTCTGATAGTGAAGAAAATGATCTAAATGAAGGGATCTTTTCTATAAATATGTTGATCTCTGCCCTAAAGGATAACAAGGACTTATCAGAGGAAAATATCAAGCAAGAAGAGAAATTGGAAATTTATGAGCATGGGAATGAGAAGTTGAGAAAACAATTATTTGAACTAAATGCTCAACAAGAAGAGGCTAGTAGACTGATTGGGATATTAACTAATTAGTTGAGCAAGAAGGAAGCTTACTATAAGAGACTGTAAAATGAGGTAGTCTCATTGAGACATGACTTAGAAAATTCAAAAGTAGAACTATCTCAATATCAAAATATTGAAGGGTGCTCCAAACTGGTGAAAGCTAAAGGGTCAAATTCCCAAGTAAAGGGAGTCCAAGGTTCCAACAACGAAAATGAAAGAAAGGTTGTTGGACAACAACACTAGTAGGGAAATCAGAAACATGAAGATAAGAAAATGCGGTAGCAGAAGGCCAAGAAGAAACAACAAGAAGTGCAATAGAAGAGGGCAAGGCAGTTGTAAGGAAGAATGCATTGCAGTAATGCAAACTATTATGGAAGGCACATGAACAGTTAGCAGAAGACCTCCCCTTATCAAAGACAGAGCTTACAAAGAAAAGGTAACCTATATCTTCAAAATACTTTACATGGATATTGTTTCTCTTGCAATAATTTTTGGCATAAATCCATAGACTGGAGATGGGATGAAAGGAAAAAAAATGTGTTGGGTAGAAGCAACCCAAGAATGCATAAAAAGGCTAGAATAAGGCATGTTGGCTATGATAGGAGTTTTGACAAAAGCATTGTCAAAAATATTAATTCATCATCCCCACTCTTAAGCCAATTCAAATGCTAAAATTGTGGAAAATATGGGCATAAGAGAGTTGGTTGTAGAAATGAGAAGAAATGTGATGCTTCTTAGAATATGCATGTGAATTAAGTAGCTCGGGTTTTGAAGACAAGAACAAGCAATGAAGTTGAGAAATACAAACTTGTCTTCATTGTGTCAAAATGGAATTATGAAAAGAGGAGGAAGAAATCAGGATAATGATCCTCTTACCCGTGTGATGGACCTCTCTATAAGGTAGAAATGGATCAAAAGGATTTGGGTGAAGAAACAAGAGTTGAAAGAGAAGGTTCCTTTAACCATGTGCAGCTGAGAAGAGAAGACCCAAACAGGGGTAAAGAAGAATCAAGATGGTAATTATTTTTTCAAAACTCTACCTTTCAAGGTCTAGAGAAAGAAGGAGGATGATCTACTCAGGGGAGGAGTAGATCCTCTATTTTTCTTCAATAAAAGAATAGAATGGAATTAAGGGAGGATGAATAAGTCTGATGTAGGAAGCCAAGAAAAATTAACAGAAGGTCGCATCTTATTAATGAAGGTGGAGTGCAGCCAACATGAGGAGTACACAACAATATCTGATGTTGTGGGAAGAATATGGGCTCCAGTGGAAGTGTGGAATGAGAGGAACTCATAGTCATGTCAGGTCCAGAAGATCAGCCCCTATGTAGAGGTGAGAAAGATGTTGTAGGATATCAAAGAGTTTTCCTGGTATATTATTCCATTTGTATCATTTATTTTGGTGCAATTGGTATGAGCTCTGAAGCAGTCTCTATCATAAAGATATGATCTCAAGGGGAGAAGTGAAAATTCTCAAATAATTTGAGTGTAGCATCGAAAGCAGCAGTAGTAGTGAAGAAGTTCAAGATGAAATGTATCATTATGAATTGGTATGTGCAGTAGTAACTATACCATGAGTAGTTTAATGGGTACCAATCCTTTTAATACAAAAGATGCATTAATGGAGAAAGTTCTCAACAAGCAGCCATAAGATGTCCAAAACTAGAAGGAAAAGGAAGAGGCAGTATATGTTCAAGTGGAGCATATCAAACAGGTCCAACTTATGAAGTAGAAACAGTGATAGCCTTGGAAGAGATGTCTATGAAGAAGAATGCACATCTCAATAGCTAGACTTTAGTCTTCATATCTAGTGATTTCATGGGGAGAGAAAGGCAGCTTGTAGCCCCTTACAATTGAGTTCAAATGGGGAGAGAAGTTGTGGAGAAGATGTGATGGCATGTGCAGAAGAAAGAAAGCCATTGGTGTCCCCTGAAATGAGATGTGTGGAAGCAGCATGAGGTTTCACCGTCACTTGAAGAGTAGTATGGAGTGTTTCCATCAATGCCAAAGGGGGAGATTGTTGTAAAATTAGCATTGTCTAGATGGCTAGTGGCTTGGTGAAGGAATCTGAAAGTGTGTTAGCATTGATGTCATCAGTCATGCTGGGGAGATGTGTTTGGAAGTTGGAATTTCGTAACTATCGGCAAGAGTGTTGGCATTGATATCAACCAGACAAGCTCGGATGCTTGTTGTAGAAGATGTTGCCCAGGAGGAATCTCAAGGCAGTTGTGGGCTTCTTGTAGAGAATCATCATAGTAGCAGGATTACTAGAGAAGCCATAAAATGATGAAGTACAGTGATGGCTCACGAGGAATCCCATGGTTGTTCATGGCTTAGAAGGATTCCTATGATAGTTGCAAGCTTTAAATAGAGAATCATCATAGAAACAGGCTTAGTGGAGAAGCCATAAAATGATCATTATAGTGATGGACCAGGAGAAATATCATGGTAGTCACATGCTTCTTGTTGAGAATCATCATATATCATGCTTACTAAAGAAGTCATAAAATGATGATTACAACAGTCGACTAGAGGAAGTCCATCATAGCTGCAGGCTTCATAAAAAGGATCGCCATGGTGGGTGTCATTTCAACTGTCTGGAGAGTCAAGGAGAAGAAGGGTGGCAGAGATTTTGGATCCATATTAGAGGTATCATATGGGTTCATATACCACATCAAACACTATCCATTAGAAATTCCTCTAGAAGAGCTTTCCAATGATATGCCGAAGTCCAAAAATGGACTCCTCAATCAAACGTTATGCCCTGCTAAAGTTCAGGGACTTGGAGTCCTAAGAAGGCTAGGATATCAAAGATAGAAAGATCAAAGGTCAGGAATATCGACGCAGTACGAGATCAAAACACCAGATATCAGTGTATCGGTGCATCAACAATCAGAGGTCAGCATATCAAGCCATATCGGTGATCACATTATAGGTGCATCACAATCAGAGGTCAACACTTGGGGATATCGACATTGTTGGTGATCATGCCATATCAATGATCGAAGAAGTATGAACCCTTGAAAAACTTGTGATAATGTTAAAATTTCTATTGTGATTAAAAGCTGCTAGGAAGGTTGATAAGGAATTAACAAAGAAATTCGTCGCAAAACTAAAGGTTGGCAGGCCTATTTCTCTCTCCTTGAGGAGGAAATGTGGTGGCATACGATTTGTCCCAATGAAAACACATGGAAGCATCTGGTTGGATCTGATAAGGTAAAGTGGCAAGTAATGTCAGCATGACATGGTGGTACAAAAGGAAAAATGGTAGGAAATTTTGGCATTTTGAGGTGGCCTAATGGGCCATATATGGGTGAAACATGTCACCACTCAAGGGTCTCCAAGTGGCAGTGATTACATCAGATCAGAAGTTGGCAATAGGAGGATTGTGACTGTTTCCACTTGGTAACAGTTCATAAAAATTTTGATAAGGGGATTCTGATGTGGTTGGCACTTGGTCATGTGAGAATTCAAAGGACCAAGGGCGCAGAGTCTTAACAAAGGAAAGATAGCCCCTGGTAGGAGTTAAATGATTAAGAACCTAAGTGCTATATTGATGGTCACAGACACCGGTCCTATGGTGTGAAGCATAGTAAGGGCTAAATAGAAGGAGCAAAAGGCTTGAGGAGTATCTAAAGTCGGTGATCGAAGGATTTAGCATGTCACCACTTTATAAGAGTTGGTAATTGAAAAAGGTCATTAGAAGGAGATCTAATATGTGATTACTGGTTGGTTGAATAACTTATAGATCCAAGGGCTCTAAGATTTTAACAAAGTAAAAAGGCCTTCGACACAACACTGAAAGATTTAGTGCCTTAATGATAAGCCCCTAGTCAAAACACTCGATCCTATGGTGGAAATGAAACAAGGATCTAAAGAAAAAAGGGCTTAACATATTAGAGGTCAGAAATCGACAGTTTCTTAATGTTGCATCACTGTAAGGCTGCAATGTGGAAGCTCTGATATAGAACTGTTTTGTGAATTCTCTAATATGTGCAGTATAAGCAGTATTGAAGGTGTATGGGTCGGCAGCTGAAGTAACTATGGAACAGAGGAGTTGGTCACTGGAGATGTCTCGTTCTTGCATTGTAGAAATAAATGGAAAAAATAGAGAAGTCGTGTGGAGGTATATTCAAGCTTTATGAGCCTTGAATAGACATGGAAAGTCTCAGTGATGGGACAGTTTCAAATAAAAGGGAATGTGCCTGGTTTGAGTATGTAGGTGGACTAAGAATTAATTTTGAGTATGGAGAGACAATCACAAGTCCATCCTCATTTTTGATGTAGAGGCAAAAACCAATGATAGAAACAACAACAACATGGAGAGGCCATGCCAAAATATAGTGTGCAGTGATTGAAAGAGGATAGTGTTGCAACGTCGATCTTGGGACAACATAGGAACAAAACCCAGAAGCTTGAATGAGCAAGTGGGGGAAAATTAGCATAGTTGCCTGTCAGCCTAAGTGGAAAAATCTCTGTGAGAGAGTGCACTACTATGAGGCTAAGAGAGGGCCTATTATGAAAATATAGGTGGATATTTCCCATGGAGAGAAAAAGATACCATGAGAGTTGCGTTTTGATTGAAAGGATGATGTTTCCTATGCGGTGTGAGAGAAGGCTAAGAGTTGTGTGTGCATTGTAGATAAAAAGGTTGAGAGTTGTGTGTGACTGTGGAATGAAAGAGGCCAAGTGCTGAAATTTATGCTAGTAAAGGACAGAGACGAATTTGTGTGGGTGAGATGAGTGATTGTTGTTGAAGCAGATCAGAGTGTTGCAGAGTGCTGAAAGCTGAAGCAGAGTGATGAAGATATTAAATTTGTTATCAGGCAGAGGGTTCTGCCAAATTATAGAGGACATTCATTTCCTATTTAAATGTGGGTTGGTGCCTTCATACAACAAGTTGGTGCTTCCATTCTTTTGTGGGTGCTTGAAAAGTCTTGGGAGTTGGTGCGTTGTGCAATTTGGTGCTTGAAAAAATTCAAACAGCTGCAAGTTGGTGCTTGTAAAAAATCTCGTAGGTCGGTACCTCACATGGTGCTTTTGGTAAGATGGACAAGTGTCTACAAAAAGAGGGATATGGTGCTTCCTACTAGTCAGTTATAGAAAACAATGAAATGGAGTTGGTGCTTCCTGTGAGCGGGTGCTCATAAAACATATTCATGTAATAGAGTAGGTGATCTTATTTATATCAATAACAACAAAAATCTTTGTGCTTTTTCTAGAAAGGGTTTCCACGTGAAAACATTGTGTCTCATGTGTATGATGCTTTTGTTGAGTATATGGATGATTTCCAAGTTTAAATAAGAAAACAAAATTGGCATAAAGAAGTTAAAATTAGCCTTAATACTGATTCACCCCTCCTCTCAATATTATCATTGTTTCCAACACAAGAGTGCCAATATATCTTTCTGTTATCTTTCACTCTTCTTATCACAAGCATTATGAATAGTATAATGTAGAAGGATTAATGACTTAACCTTCTGTGCGAAATAAATCACGTCTTATACATGTCGAGTATAAAGAGTATCATCTACTAGAGTCAGGATGCTAGCCTTATATATAGGGAAAACATGCGACGAGAGGAAAATATGATATGATTCAACCTCCTAAGTCATGTTAAGGAAGTGGAACCAATGGAATACACCATACAGACATTCAACATCAACATTAGGACCCTCAGGAGCCAACCCAACCTTTCTACCAACCGGCCCCTAGGTCCCACTAAGATATTGAACCACTTGACCCCTGGACGCTCTCGTGTTATAGGCCTCCTAGCATCCAGGAGGCTCTGGACCCTCTCATGACAAGGATTGCCAACATTCAGGGACTATTTTTCTCAGTGTTGTACCAATGTCCTTAGGATTGGAGCCACTTTTTTAGGCCCAAAGCCCATTGCACTGCATAGAATTGAATGACATATTTAGAATAGTAAGATAACAGGGAAATAACAATACAAATGCAATTAGTTGAATAAGACCTTGACTAGATTCCTAATAGATCTTACAGACATTTCTTCAAACATATCAATAATATATAATCTATAGGTGTAAATAATAGATCCAAACATAGGGGTCTCATACTTCACTAAAAATCACTAAGAGTCGTTGATGCCTCAACACATTAGTTGCCATTTCATCCATCAGGTTGATAAATTATTCATTCATTTACAAGTAGAAACATGATGAGAACTATACATAAATATTGTCATAAAACATATATATAACCAACATAATATCAACACAAATACTAATGAAATGACAACCATATAATCTACACATAAACTAGTATAATAATCATAGAAATACAAGGAGAAATAACCTTATATTGATGATGAAAAATCCAAACCTGGGATGGGACTTCCACGTTCCACCCGACCATAGAATGGCTGTGCAAAATCTCTCTTCATCCATTCACCCTCATGCCATATTCCAAGCATGAATGTTTGATCTCATAGAACACATCAATCCAAAACCATGAACGGATTCCAGAGGTAATTCACCTTAACCCATCAAACAATGATTCCACCTCAAGGTCAGACCTCTCAAAACCATCATTAGATTGCTCTCTATCTAAGAATTTGAGGGCTCCAAATAATTTGGTCCAAACAAGGCTCTAGGACTAGTAACTCAACCCATAAATTATACCAAGCTCTAGAGAATTTATCCAACCAAGGCTCCAAGACTAGTAACTCAACCCACCAAGGGCTCCAGAGTGTTTTTCCAACCAAGGCTCCAAGACTAATAACTCAAACCAAGATGTTACAGGGCTCCGGAGAATTTTCCCAACCAAGGCTCCAAGACTAATAACTCAACCCAAGTTGTTACAAGGCTCCATAGCATTTGTCCAACCAAGGCTCTAGGAACTTGTGACTCAACCGAAGCAAAGGAAAGATGTGAACCATCCAAAACAAAACAATGAAATGAACCCACAATCTCTATGGCTATTTAGGAAATGGAAGGGCTAGGAAATTGACTATCAATCTTGGCCATCCTCCATACCAATTATAGAACATGACCAATAAACAACATGAATATGCCATGCATGCCAAAACTAGTGAGAAAAGCATACATGAAACTCGGTAACTACAAGAAAAACCCATTGTTGTTGTTGATCCATGTCCACTTGTGCTTTCCTGCTCTTCCTTTTCCTTCTTCCTCCAAAAATACATGTATGCCACACCCTCCTAAAGTGCTCCAAGAAAACTTTGAGTATCCAAGAGTATGAGAGAGAGAGAGAATAATGAGAGAGCTCCAAAAATTAACTAACAAAAAGGTTACCAACTGATCCTCAAAAGAATTTTTATGAATAAGGCCTCTATTTTCTACATTTTCCATTATTTTTCTTCATTTTCCTCCTCACATGCAACCTGTGACATTTCACCTCCGTCTTCTCTTAATTTCCATTATTTTCATAAATAAATGTGCCAAAAATGCCATTTTTCATTTCCAAATCCTTATCCATTGCATTTGCCAATTTCCTGAGCCATTAAAACCAAATGAACACCCACAATGGGATGTCTTGCCAAACATTCAGCCTGCAATAAGTGTCCCATCAATCGTGGTTATTATTTTTCCTTTATTAACTTTTATTACATGGAATTTTCACCAGGATTGTTACAGAACCCTCCCCCTTTTGGGAACACTATCCTCTGTGTTCAACAACACCTTTAACCTCAAAACTTTTGTAAGAAAAATATACTACTGATGGAGCTTTATAACATAGCTCGTTGTAGTATTTACAATGATCAACCTGCTAAGAAGCAAACCAACATGAAAACATAACATCATAATGACATAACCCCCATACCACTTATTGGAGCTTTATAACATAGCTAATGGAGGTATTTATATCTGTATACATATGTACATATAACAAACATCACCAAAACATGTACCAAAAACACATACCAAGACATATACCAAAACACCATACCAAAACTGCATTGCCTCAACCGACAAACAATGAAGGATACATGGACTGCATCTAATCCGACATCTCTCATGTAGCTTCATTGGGCCCAAAGACCTTCCATTGCACCTTAACCTAATTGATTTCTCAGTTTTGGATGATGAGCACCTTTTTCTGCAATATACATTGAGGCTTTGACTGGAATTTTCCATCTTCTTCCACCTGGAATACAAACCAATCAATTACATGATCAACATCTTTAACATACTTCTTAAGAAATGACACATGGAAAAACTCATGCACTTTCACTATCAAAGGTAGTGCATGTCAATAGACTATTGGTCGAATCCTTTCAATGATACTTAAGGGTCCACAAAACCGTTGTGTCAGATTGGTACATGATCCAATCTGCAAGGAGATCTTCTTTGGTTTGATGCAGAAGTACACTTGTTCCCCTACTTAGAACTCTTTGAACAACCTGTTCTGATATGCACAGATCTTCTGCCTATCATGTGGTTACTTTATATTCTTCTTTATTACCTGCATTTCATGTTCCATGTCTGCCAACATGTCTGGTCCAATCAAAACCCAGTTAATTAGATCACTCCAACTGATGGGAGTATTGAAAATTTTCCTATAGAATGCGTCCAATAGGCTCATCCTCAAATATTCTTGATACCCGTTGTTGTAAGTGAACTCTACTAATGGAAGATACTCTTCCCACTTCCACTGATAATGCATCACATACATCCTCAACATGTCTTCTAACATCATTTTGGCCCTCTCTTTCTGTCTATCTGTCAACAAATGATCAGTTGTACTGAAGGCCAACTCTGTGCCCAAACCTACAAACAAATCCTTCCAAAACTTTGAAGTGAAATTTGCATCCATGTCCAAAAAATATTCTTTGGAACACCATGAAAGCTAACCACATCTCTGATGAATACTTGTGCTACATCGCTAGCTAAGAATATAGGTTTCACTAGAGTGAAATGTGCAACCTTTGTCAACCTGTCCACAATAACCTTGACGGAATCATGAAGTCCATGGAAATGACCACCCATTTCCTTTCTAAAATATCAATTGGTTGAAGTAGCCCCCCTAGATGCTTACACTCTACCTTCACATGCTGACAATCTCTTCAGGTTCGGCCAATAGTAAAATCTCTTCACTATTATCAGTGTCTTCTGATAACCTCGGTGACCTAAATATGGTTTCACATGAAACTCCCTCAAGATCACCTTCTTGAGATCACTACTATCTAGCAAATATATCCTATCTCTGAATCTAAGAAATTCATATTACATAAGGAAATAGTCCACATCCTGTGCACCTTCACCTATACTTGTACTTGTACCACTACCTATACCTGTACCTATACTTGTTCTTGTACCTATCCCTATACATATACCTGTACTCTACTGCAACCTATGCATAATCTCCATATACCTAACATCCTGCTAACATGCCTTCAAGATCATATCCTGTAAGTTTGTCCCATAGGAGGTCATAGCTACTAAGTGATTTACCTGTATCTGCCTGCTAAGAGCATATTCCACCTTATTCTCCTTACCTTTGATATACCCAATCTCAAAATCTAACTCACTTATTGTAGCCAACCATCAAGCCTGACTACCATTTAGATTAGGTTGGTCAAATAATGACCACAAACCATTGTGGTCACTCATCAATACAAACCTCCTACCAAGAAGATAATGTCTCCACATCTTCAATGCATGTATGATCATTGCCAACTCAAGATCATGTGTGGGGTAGTTCTACCTATTCCCATTCAATTTTTGTGACTAATAGCATACCACCTATCCATCTAGCATAAGGACTCTACCAAGTCTTTTCCTGCAAGCATCTGTGCATACTAAAAACTCTTTGTCTGGATCTGCAATCTATAACACTGGTGCATGTGTCAACAACTACTTGAGCTCTTCAAAACTAGCCTCACACTACTCTGTCCATTCAAACTTCTTACCTTTTATCTGCAATGATGTGATATGATAAGAAATCTATGAGAAGGTCTTGATGAACCTATTGCAATAACCTACCAATCCCATGAAAGATCTCACCTCATCTGAATTCTTAGGATCTACCCACTCGATGATGGCCCCTATATTTTCTGGATTGTATACAATTCCTTCCTTGGAGACAACATGTCCCAAGTAGTGTACCTCAATCTGAAAGAAACTACACTTGTTGAGCTAAGCATACAATTGATGTTCTCTCAACAACCTCAACACTATTGCTAAATGTTTGGCATGCTCTTCCTCATTTTTAAAATATACCAATATATCATGAATGGGCACAATAACAAACTTATCCAAATATGGATGCAACACACTATTCATCAAGCACATAAATGTAGTTGGAGCATTAGTCAAACTGTATGGAACTACAACCATGTCATAATTCTCATACCTATTCCAGAGGTTGTCTTGTAAATTTCCTCATCCTTGATACGTACCTGGTGATATCCGGATCTCAAATCAATCTTTAAGAACACTGCTGCCCCCTTCAACTAATTGAACAAGCCATCAATCCTTGGTAATGGATACTTATTCTTGATGGTCACTTTTCACAACTACCTGTAGTCAATGCACAATCTGAGAGTACCATATTTCTTCTTCACAAACAACATCGGTGCACCCCATGGTGATACAATTGGACTGATGTATCCCTTATCCAACATTTCCTTCATCTGCAACTTCAACTCTACCGACTCAGGTGTGCTCATCCTGTAAGGTGCTTTTGATGTCGGAGTTGCCCCTGAAACCAACTCAATAGAAATTTCTACCTCCTTGGGAGATGAAAACTTTGTAATGTCCTCAAGAAAGACATCCTTGAACTGCTGTAGAACTGGGTACCTACTCAAAACATCTGCATCCTCAACTTCCTTACCTTTTTTACTAGAAATGTGCATTGTAAATAACACACACCCTTTTTTTCCACCACGTTTTGTTTGGATAGTTGTCACCATCCTAACTGATGTGGCTTTATTCCTTCCTCGTAAGACTCTTGGTTCCCCATTGTCATCCAAGAACTCAATGGCCTTGTCATAACAATCAACCTTGGTTCTATGAAGGTACAACCAATCCATGCCCAACAACATATTGTATGATCCCAACCATAATACATTCAAATGTGTTGCAGTAGGAATATCGTTCAAATCAAATGGACAAACTCTTACCCAATGATGAACTTGCTTCCTTGTACCTATGTCCAACTACACTAACCAAGATTATGCATGCAATTCCTTACTCAAGCAACACTTCTCCACCAAGTCAATACTAACATAGCTATAATTAGATCCAGGGTCAATCAAAATAGAAATAACTTGATCACAAATCTTACCATCTATCTCAATGATAGATGCATCATGGTCTACATGTTTGTTACCCATTGCTGCATTAATATGAGGAACGTTTTGACCAACATCCCCAACAGTTGTGCCTCCTGCGCACTATATATCTGAGGCATACCACCATGATACTATGGAGAATTTCTCCTATGATGATACCCTCCACAATTCCAACATTGCACAGGTTCCTTATTTTTCTCCTCAGATCAATGTCCCTATCCTCTGTCAAATGCACTGAACCTCTTAGGTGGTGCAACATTCTCTTTACTATCTGAATCCTGTGGTCTTACTTCCTTCTTGTCTCATTTTCATTTTTTTTTTACATTACCCTTCTAGTCTGGCTTAGTCTCATACTTGGGCTCTCATTATTCATAGCAATTCTTTAACTTTCATATGGCCTCCTACAATGATCTAGGCTCATCAAACTCAATTCTATCTTTTGATGCCATCGATAGCCCACTAGTCAATATCTAAATCTTGGCCTTCTACTCCTTAAGGTAAGGCACATACCTTAGTAACTCCAAAAATATGCTAGTGTACTCATCATCTATCATAGATCCCATATTAACATGCATAAGCAATGCTTAATCAAACACACACATCTATAAACACATATAATCAAGCATAAGAAAAAAATATGTGTAACCAAGCCTACAAGAATGATACATGTAACCAGGCATACAAGAATGTAACCAAGCATATAATAATGATACATGTAAGTGACATATAACGACATGTAACCAATCATACACTCATGATGATGAATCCGACAACAACACCATCAAATCCCACATGGTGACATCACTACAACCATGATGAACACCATGAAAATGCAACAAGCACATGGAATACAAGCATAAGAGACACACATGCAACTAACATGAATGCATGAACAACGCACATATCCCATCTAGTTCGCGGGGTGAACCATGCTCTGATACCACTTTGTGGTATCAAATATCACACAAGGAGAATGGAAAACAGAAGCCAACCACTAAGAATGAAACCTACTCTGATTATACCACTCTATGGTATTAGATATGACCCAAAGAGAAAACAACCTGCTCTAATACCACTCTGTAACACCCTCCTCCCACATCAAAGGTCATTCCAGGCACTCTCTTACCAAGAGCCAGCCTGAAAACCCATCAAATAGTGATTCCACCTCATTGTCAGACCTCACAAAACCATCATCAGATTGATCTCTATCCAAGCCTTCCAGGGCTCCAGAGAATTTGTTCCAACTAAGGCTCTAATACTAGTAACTCAACCCACAACTTATACCAGGGTCTAGAGCATTTTTCCTACCAAGGATCCAGGACTAATAACTCAACCCAAACTGTTACAGGGCTCCAAAGCATTTTTCCAACCAAGGATACAGGAACTCATAACTCAACCCATTCTAAGGAAACATGATAACCATCCAAAACAAAACAATGAAACAAAGCCAAAATCTCCATGGCTATATAGGAAATGTCAAGGCTAGGCAATCCATTGTCAATCCTAACCATCATCCATGCCAATGACAGATCATGAACAATAAACCACATGAATATGCCTTGCATGCAAAAACTAGTGAGGAAAACATACATGCAACTCAGTACCTACAAGAAAAACCCATTGCGGTTGTTGATCTTGATGTCCTCTTATGCTTTGCTGCTCCTCCTTTGCCTTCTTGCTCCAAAAATCCAATTATGCCACACCCTCCAAGATTTCTCCAAAAAAACTCTAAGTATCCAAGAGTATGAGAGAGAGATAATAATGAGAGAGCTCCAAAACTGAACGAACAAAAGGTTACCAACTAATCCTCAGAAGCCTTTTTATGAATGAGGCCTCTATTTTCTTCATTTTCCATTATTTTCCATCATTTTCCTCCTCACATCCAACCTGTGACCTTTCACCTCCCTTTTCTCCTAATTTTCATTATTTTCATAAATAAATGTGCCAAAAATGCCATTTTACCTTTCCAAAGCCTTAGCCATTTCCTTTGCCAATTTCCTTAGTCATTAATAACCAAATGAACACCCACACTAGGATGTGTTGCCCAAAATTCATTTTGGAATAAGTGTCCCATCAACCATGGTTATTATTTTTCCTTTATTAACTTTTATTACATGGAATTTTCACTAGGATTGTTACAATATCAACATTAGATAGCCTCATATTATTCAAGAAGATCAAAATATTAAACACTATGTGCATCATTTTATCATAGGAAACATAGATCCAAGTCACTTTCATATGCATGAATGAGCCATTCAAAAAATAGATATGCTCATCATACCTTGGAGTTAACTTATCCATTAATGTTACTACTGAAAACCAACATATCCTGCATACTTTGTGATATTATGTGTGAACTCTTTTATTAGACATAGGAAACTTGTAGCACTTTGTCACCTTTTCATATAATGCCTCTTAACCTTTTCCAACTCTATCTATATTTCCTGAATTTCAAATGACCCTTAAGAAGGATCCACTCATCACATCTCAACTAGGAGGTTAGAAACATCCATATACTCAAACACATATGCAGGAAGTATAAGCAATAAACATAATAATCACATCCATAAGTCTAAACAAAAGTAATAGACATCATAATTCAAGAAATACTTATCTTCAATAATAGGTGGTTCTCTCCCTCTAGAGCCAGCCTTCAGCATCCATATTCCACATAACAATTTTACCTTTAATCAAACAACCAAGCCTAGTCGGAGTTATCCCATCCAGGGCTTCATCAAATATTTCACAAGTGCTTGAGCCTCCTCACATTGACTATGTTATATCTCATGTCTTTTCCATAAACCAGGGTTTTCTTTCCAACCATAACCTCATAGAATCCATCAAACCCTAATAATAAAGTTTCTTAGGGTTTTCTTCAAACACTAGAATTCTTTTAGGTCTCCACCATCCTCTTCTTGCTTCCATAAAAGTTGTATGATCGAGGTGATCTCCATGGATTTTCTTCAACCCAGCTCTGGTCCCATGTAAATTTTTCATAGGGCTACATTATTCTTTGCTTTGATAATTGCATTTCTTCATTAACACATTAAGTTCATCCCATAACATTATAACATTATTTAGATATACATTATTATTCATCAACATATGCAACTATGTAGAAAGAAAATATCATCATCATCAATGCAATGGAACATAAAGGAACAATAGAAGAAAAGCATGTACACATAGAGACACTAGGATTTGTTAGACACCAAGGCAAAACCCACTATGGGGAAAACCCTTGCAAATTCTTATTCTTCCTAGATTGTCATCAAATGATCCAACAAAGAGAGTGCAGTGATCCATATATGTATCTATGCAATAAAACAACTAAAACATCCATAACATGACCTTAAACATACTTATACTCAATGTTGGGTAGCAGAAGCCCCGCGTAATAGTTTTGGGGCTCAAAGCCCGAACTTTTGGGTAAAGATATGTTAAAGGCTCCGAAAGATGTGTGGAGCATGAAGTGTAATGAGTCATGTCAGAGGGTTGTCCACCAGAAAATAATGTAAATTGAGTAAGCCTTCCCATGGTCCGCAGAACATGGGAATGTATAAATAGAGCAAGGCTCTATGGTTAGGAGGCAGTTAGTTTTTAATATGCATTATTGATCTGAATTGTAATGGGTTTATGAGGCAAGAAGTTTTGGAGTGTCTGTAAGATCGAGTCAAGGGTGTTGGTGGGTAGATAGAGGCTCTGCAACTGTGTGTGCAGAGGCCTGGTAGAGTCCGCAGCTGTGTGTGCGGACCCCTGCAGCTGAGTGCACAGGGCAGATCTAGATGTATTAGCGAAAGAGTTGAATAAAGATAAGTTGGTTCTGAAATACTGTGTTGAATCTGAAATATTGTGGATCTGGTTAATTTATGGTTGATATTTCTGTTCGATCTGTATGCTTATGCTTATGTCCTAAGTTTATGTAAATCTATGAATTTTCTGAGTGCGTGCACTAGTTACCTCTATTAAATGGTTTCTTAAATACTTTAAAAAGTAGATATGATCTATAACAACTCACTAACAATAAGTATTAGGGAATTTCATGGTTCCGGATCTATGCGGAAGCAGAGTGGCGTGGCCCATAGAATGGCACGCGAACCCTCTAGAATACATCAAGACATCCCAAGGGTGTGGAAACCTGGTTCCAACACCCTCCCCTGCTACCTCGGGTGAGACCTCAGTCCGTGCTCCGTGGGTTGTTGCCGAAAGGGCTGGTAGCTGCAGGATTTGTTTGGCTCAATAACTCTTCGCAACCTGGGTCAGGCCCCAATAAGCTAACAAATGGTTCCGTTGTCGGGATCAGGATCTACCTAAGGGATGTCTGATGTCGGAACACTAGAACCCTACAAAGAAAGAGCTTGAGGTTGGTTGGATCAGAAGCTTCACAAGTTTGTGGTTCAGGAAAACAGAAACCCATGGATATTGGAGAAAGAGTGGTTGGATTGTTACATATACACAGATATCCATGAGATCTTCTTCACGACATTTCTGATAGAGTTGTACGAGTGGATCACGAGGTTAGCTGATAGCATGGGAAGGTGTAGACTAGATCAACCTATTGTGTGGACTCCAGAATTGGTGCACAGGCTAGAAGCAACTGAAGACAAAATCGCACGCGCAGTGGATCACTGGTTGGATTGGGTAATAGGTGGTTTATCACTGAGTTCATGATAGACACAACTATGAGTTATAGTGAGGTAGAAAGGCACTTTCTCCAAGGGCCACGAGGTAAGTATATCAAATCTTTGAATAATTGGATTAAAATGATGTTATGTGAAAACCAGGTTATGCGCATTCATTAATGTCTAGCGTAACGCAGAGCGGAAGAGGCTACCAGAGAACCAAAGGATTAAAGAACAGTCCTCTGATTTCTATTTTGGGAAAAAGAAAGGAGGAACTTATTAGGTTCTCCCCAAGGAGTGCAGTCTGGTTGATTAAGCAGCGCTTTCCACTGATACCACCTCCATCCACGCCATCACCTACTTCACCTACATCAAATCCATCTTCACCGATTCCACCTCCATCACCATCGAAGTTTGGGATGGCGAGTGCAGTCAAGTTGCCAGTATTTAAGGGTGTAGGAAATGGGGAACCAGGTTAGTTCTAGTTTGTGGTAAGGGTTGTATGGAAAGCCCAAGGCATAACGGATGATAACATCAAAAAGGCTACTTTGGTTAGCAAAATGCAGGACTGTGTGTTGATGTGGTATATAAAGTACTCAAGCGATCATACGAATGTGGGAATAGCGGCGATCCAGGATGCATTAAACAAAGAATTTGGCTGGCCAAAATTAGAGGTGCAGTCGGTCATTAGGTTCTGTTGTGGCCAGCAACAACCCCCCCTAATTCAACCTAACATCAGTCATGATGATAGATAGAATAGGGGACCCTTAGTTAATTTTCGAAAAACAAAAAACTTCTTTTTGAAATTACAAGCATAAAACATAGAAAAAGGTCCTTGGACGATTTAAGCCTAAACCTATGTTCATAAAAGCAAATCTCTAAAAGTGCATCACGAAAAAGATAAAAAACGCCAATATGCGCATCGCCTCAGCGTTGATGAACAACATCGCATCGCAATGCACTAGCCTCCATAAAGAAAAACTTGTAAACCCGCCGACCTGCGATCGTGCGATCGCGCGATCGCACATCGCAGAAACTATGGCGAAGTACTTTGGCAAGCATTGAATTGTTGCGATCTGCGATATGACGACCTGCGATGTTGCGATCACTGCCGTTTGCGATCGCGCGATATGCGAGGATGCGTTGGCAAGTCATAAAAGCACCTCAATACGACGCTTTCGGGCACGCCACCCAAAGAAAATCCACTTACCATTACCTGACTTGGAAATTATGCGCATTCAATGTTAGTAATGAATTAGTTGTCAGTTATTAAGTGGCATGAAGACGCGTGCCTTAATGCGGATTTTACTTCACGTAAGGTGGCGTATCTAATCTATCTCTTGCATTTAACACCTTCCCATCACCTTTCTAATCGATCTTTCCATTTCGCTCTTAACTTGCAGGAGCAAAGCTTGAAGGCAAAACCGAATAGAAACGCTAAGCGAGATGGGGAAGAAGAGCAAAGCTCAGAGCTCAGAGGCAAGGGAAAAGACCAGAGAGATGGCGCCCCTCTACACAGATACTGCATGCAATAAGGATGCAGGCATTTCAACCTGGGAGGGCATGTATAGGATATTGGAGGAAGAAAATCCGAGAATAATCAAAGTAACTCCTGCTGTCCCGGATGCATCACGTTCTTCAGAAGCATCCCTGGAAGACCTAGCGTGTTCTTTCCTACACAGAATTGCAGCAAGGCCGAAGATCCTGCCATACACAGACATGATCAAATGGATACTAGATGATGCGGAGTTGCACCATAGACAGTTCAGAACTCAGGGACATGGGATTATAGCAGCGTTTGCAACTCAAGACCTAAGGCTCATGTATCATTTACCTGAGCCGCAAGTGACCTACAACGCAGAATTCGTTGCGAAGTTCGTAGCAGAAAATCCCGACTTATCCGATACCACTAAGGAGTGGTCAAAAAGAGATGAGCCATTGAAGAAAGATAAGAACAGTATGTATAGTACTGGTTCTCTTACTTCTCCATATTGTTTTGCTGCAGCTATGCTCTGTAGAATATTCGGCAAGCCAGATATCAATAAATTTTCAGCCGAATGGCTACCCCTGATCGATGCTGCAACTAACTCTGAGATAGTGGATTGGGCCAAAATCCTTTCTAACACTTTGTTTACAGCGGTCCTCCACTACCGTTCCAAAAGATCCCACTCCCAAAGAGTCTATCCGCCTTTTTATTTGTCTGCATATATAATGGATTCTATCTGTCTTGTATCCAAATTCCCTACCATGGGTTGGCAATGGACTACCCAGGACCCATTGCCTATTCATGTCTATCATAAAATTCTGTGGGATTCCCAGTTCGCCCCCCATTTTTACCAGATTTGCCATGGACTTATATTACCCATACACAGGATAGTATGCAATAAAGATCCCCCAAGATGCTCTCCCGAGGCACAGAATGATATCACCTCCATCGCGAGGTGGTTTGGGGAGGAATGGTTTACCTATATCCGAGCTTTTGGAAGCACAATACCCCCGCATGTCCTACCCTTGTATATCCCAGATAAATTGTTGGCCCGAGAAATCGCTTATCAGACTTGTTCTGAAGGTGGTTTAACTAAGGACCTAAAGAACAAAAAGAAGGCCATTTGGCCTGAATTCCCAGTCACGTGTGGGGTCTTCTCTTTATTCGATGTAGGGCACGCTTTTGGTGAGGTGGAGAATGTGACGTGTCTCCAACTATTTAAACTCCCACCAAGGCCATTTGACCCAAATAAAGTTTCCCAGGAATTTACAATTAGCGTCAGGATAAGTGTGTTCTCTAGACAGAAAGATCTGTTTGACGATCTTTTCCAGGGAAAGAACTCGCTCCAAGAAGTTTTGCAGGAAGCACAATCAAGGCTGTCCCCGGAAGACTTCCGGAGATTCACATTGTATAGAGAAAGGAGGCTGGCTAGCATTCCACTGGAAGGACTGCGGATAGCTGCCAGAGAACCGACTCCAAGCGTCAGCCTCAGTGAACACTCCAGTGCCTCTAAATCTGATTCCAGCGCCGTGCAAGAAATATCTCCAGATCTCGAAGAGTCTGTCCGCAAAGAAGAAAGAAACGAAGAAACAATCAAGGACACAGCTCAGTCAAGTTCGATGGCTCAGCAGCAAGTTGCCGCCTCGTCATCAAGAGAAGTTCCTCCCCCCGTCACCGAAGCACCTCTTGTTACAGTAGAATTAGATAAAGAATGGGAGACCTTCAATGAAATGATTAATCTTGAAGGTCAGGTCCCGAAAACACCTGTGGACAACACGCAGGTGGTGCAAGAGGTCCTCTCAACCATAGTCAGTAGCACCACAGAGGTGGAGCATCTTCCTATCGCTCCATCCTCAGAACTTCTACTTAGCGTAGAAGAGATCCCTCCACTAGACATATTCTACAGCCCATAGCACAAGGCAGTTGTAAGGAGACAAAGGAAGAAAAGAAAGCTTGCGGATGCACTAGCTCAAGATGCCGAACAGCTGGATGTCTTGTGGAAAGATCTGAATAGCAATCCAACCGAAAACCTCACCAAGTTGTCTCAAATTGAAGGAGCATATGCTTCTGCGACCATCAACAAGGCTTCTAAAGTTCAGCAGCTTCTAAAAGAACGTGATAGTCAAATACAACTGCTGCAACAACAGTTGCAACAAGCCAATATAAACGCTGAAGCTTCCAAGTAGCTTGAGAAACTACAAGAAGACTTTCGCCAGATGCAGCTGAGCCATCAAGGAAATATTGAAGAAAAGGAAAGGCAACTGCAGACGGTGCAAGAAATACACAAGGATGAACCCAAGCTGACAGAATTTATTTCAGAGTCCATTGGCTTGAACGACCAACTGTCATAGCAACAAGAAGGCATGGTAAGTAGAATATCACAGTGGAGGCATTTTTGCGAGCTGAGCGACAAGATCACCAGCCAGGTAGTGGAACTACGGAATGACTATGACTAGGCCAACAAAAGAGTAACAGAATATCTGGCTTGGCAAAATGACGAGGAAGGGAAGAAAGCAGGGGCGCCTAAGATTAATGAAAATCACAAAGACTTTCTCTTCAACAAATGGGACGAGCAAATTACACAGGCGGAGCAGGCAGCAGAGTCAGCGGCAACACAGGCGACCATACTTATCGATTGTGTAAATGAAAATTTGCACAGAGCTAATTTGATTTCAGAGTCCACCCCGGGATACTTACCAAGTGCGTCACAGCTGGAAGCAGAATGGAAGCAGAAAGCACAGGCAAACGGGAAGACAATTCAGGCATTGGCTAGGTTAAACTGGGAAAGTTACTGGACTTACTTAGTTAAGCCTCACAGCCAATGCATGACGGTAAGGTGCATCATGAACGCGGCCGAGAAAGTAGCGCCAGCTCTTATGGACGTTGTTTTCGCAGCCCAACTAAGCACGGAAGTCGGCCAACCGACTCTTCTTAAGCCCATGCTTGATAACTGCAATTTCAAGGACCAAATTAACAAGTAATTTCAAATTTAGAAAGTTGTTTTTCTTTTTGTTTTACTGAATTAGAAAAAGGACGGTCATTTGAGAGCCGTATCCTAAATTTTGTAATAATACTATTATTAGGATTAGATAGTAGTATTTTAACCCTTCTCATTGCATTGGAGAAAGGTCCAGAAATTTGTCAAGAACTTTTCCTCAGAACATGCACTTCTGCACCTCAGAGGAGGGTCTGATGAATGGAAGGATCGGATTTATATATATTTGCATCTTTAATGTCTGCTACTAATGTTGCATTTCTGTACTCTTAGTAGGCATTTTGAGTAAATAGAAGTAGATCAGTATTGCTTGAAGTTACGAGTAGGAATGAATCATAAATGGTACTTTTATCTCTTGATGAGTTTCTGCTGGTTTGCTTAAAGTAATATACAACTGATATTATTTGCATGTTATGATATAGATTTATGGTTACCATTTGGCACTTTTGTACGGTGGAATCATCCGTTTATGTCTGATATATGAATGATTTATCATGTGATATGCAGTCCACAACTGTCCTGTATAACTTCTTATGCAGAATAGTTTATTTCAAATGGTTTATATTCATATGCTTGCTGAATAATCTTCATTACCAGTTATCATATGAAATCTTTTTAGATCACATGATGGAAAGGATTCATCCCGGGCTAGCGTAGGTTATATAAGTTATCTTTATTTTGATTCTAACAGCTTGCAGTTAAAGAATAAGTTAGATTTAAAGTTAGTTATAGGATGTTACAAGAATCAACATAATCAAAATCAACACACACTCACGCACACCCTTTACATCGGGAAGCTGGTCCCGTCATCCCCAGAGGACCCGCTACACCAAACGGATACGGAGCCGCCAACCAGGTTCTTGACTGGGCGGGTATCCCCCTTGTTGTCGACCCGATTTCGGGGCCCTCAACATATTTGGCGCTAGAAGGAGGGCCTGAGCACATTGTCTGATTGGAATGTTTTAATCATAAATCTTGAAACAGGATGGCTGCTCACAAAATTCCTATTTGGAGTTGCATCCATGTTCTTGCCTCTTCCAACACTCCACCAGATGTGGTAAGGCTATTGTCTCAGGTAAAATTCAATGGTAAGGATAATTCTTCTGCATTTCATCACACCTTGCAATTCATTCAAAGAGTTTTGAGTTCTGATATTCAAAAAATTGACGAAGGCGTTTTGTGCAGGATTTTTACTCTTACATTCACAGCGGAAGCTAGAAGATGGTGCAAAACCCTCCCAGTTGCATCAGTTCACAGCTGGGACCAATTCGTTAGGATTTTTATCTTGGAATTTGATTGCTATGAATATGACTAGGTATATGATGAAATCGGCTATTTGCGTAATGAAAACGAACCCGTAAGGGATTTCAATATGCGATTCCATCTTAAGTGCCTACAATATGATCTTGAGGATGAGCTCACGGATGAAGAGTCTTCGGATTATGATGAGGTTTCCCTACCTCCTGTACCTGAACAAACAGAATTTAGCCTAGGAGTTTTGCATGCTCTGACATGAAAGGAAGAAGGCGAAAGTACTGAAGAAGAAAGCACCTTGACACCGCAAGACAACTTTGAAATAAAGTCAAACAGTATTTTTTCAAATCAAATACTGATGCCAAGGTTAGATCCATCCACCGTTTCTCTTTCGAAAAGTATCGACGAAAAAATGTATGATCTAAGGCCTGATACTTATTGTGGATCTGATGAACGAGATTTATTTAATGTTTTTAAATGCATTTTTCCAGATCCACACTTTTCTCTTTACCCTGATGTTTTTAGTAGTAACGATCTTCTTCCTCATAATATCAAGTCTATTCCATGAGAGGATTATTCAAACAAGACATCGTTGGGTTTCCAAAATAAAGAGACCGATATATCACAGCCTATGATTTATACTAAACAAGAGCTGCCTCATCTTCCTTGCCTAAAAACACATAATGAAAAAGAGGAACATAGGGAAAATGGTAAAGTCTTTCAAGATAATTGCTGTGATAACTGTGATAATGTTGAATTATCACAAGTAACTCAATTAGGGTCAGATCGTAAGAAACATCTCAAATCAGAAGCTATCCCATCTAACCCTTATCTCGAAGCAAAATCCCATTTGAATGATTTTACTATCCCCAACAATGCTCCTATTTATGATTCATATCCAGAGGAGGTCTCCATCCCTGATCGCAATCATGATTTAATTCCTAATTCGCAGAACCCAGCCAGTTCTTGTGAAAAGCAGAAAATTGCAAGTAACTCCGAGACGTGTGACGCCACTGTATATACAGCTACCCAATCTTTTCTTTTCCGCTTACATTCCTTTTGTACAAAATCGGACTTCTTTTTAAAATTCCAAAATTTTGATAGATTAGATTTTGGCGATTTATGTAAAAAAACTTTCATTTCAAGCAAGATCGCTGAAAATTCAGAATCAACAATCAACGGGTTACAAGCCATTGAAATTGAAGAACCTATTTCACGGTTCGGCTTGTTTTCCTTACTATTGAAAGATCACCCATTTACAAAAGAAATTCATCCCAATTTTTGTGATCCAATAGGTATTCAGTTGGAAGAAACCTATTATAAAAAGATAAAATCAGACAAGATTCCAACTAGATTCGCGGTTCCTTATCCCCTAAACAACAAGTTCTACCCAAGGGGAATTCAATTCATTTTCATGCTCTGGCGATTTATGCGGCCAGGAATAAAAATGAATCGTTGGTTCCATTGGAAATACCATTTTTCTTAGCTATTTCCTGTACATAATTAGAGTAGGAGTAGTGGTAGTTTAGATAGGATATTAGTTTGCTTCCAATAAAGATAGGCAAAGTCAGTTGTATTCTCTACATGACCCTAGATAACAATTGCCTATCCAAAATAAGGTTTGTTCTAGCTAAACAGTATTTGACGGTTACTGAAGAAACCTTGTCTCTGTTAAAGATTTTGAATTTCGGCTCTTATGAACAGCTAATCCCGTGGGAGTTTGGCCTTTATTATCAATAGATCTTTGACCCAGAGATGATGTTAAAGTTCAAACCCAGAAAATTTTTAAAGAAAGTTATCTCAGTGAGGAATTCGTTTTAGATCAGCATAATGAAAGGTATTAATATTAGAATAAAGATTCTCTGTGAAAACAGCCATTATCAAAAGAAACCCTACCATTGTCGTCCAGAACTTTCTTAAGGAAAGAGAATTTGACTTCCTCCCTGCTAAAGGATAATGCAACGTTCAGAGAAATGACCCAGAAAGATGCTATATCTCAAAGAATAAGAGGTCTCATCACGAGCCGACTTATCATAATCACAGATGTTATAACTTGCTGACTTTGCCAAAACTGTCTACCAAAACAGGGCAACGACTCAAGATTGTTGCGATCAAAAAACAAGGGGTCTCATCACGAGCAAGCTTGTTCAGCAAGAGTATAAATCGAGTGAATGACTGTGTCATAATTTTGGCCACCAAACCAAGACATTGTTCTTTAGAGAATAAAAAAAGAAAAAAGCATCAGCAAAGGTATATTTCTTTTGAAAAAGTTGTTAAAAACCCCAAAGCTGGATAAAGGATCATTCCTGGATAATAGGTAACCCTGTCGAGGCTATGGACGCCTGTTGGCAGCAGTGGCTCTACCTGCGACCAAAAAAAAAAGGGCATTCTTAAAAAGTGGTTGATACATAAGAGAACTGTTTATTTCTATGTCTTAACAAGACCAAGTAGTAACTGATCTAAACTTGGAAAACAACCTGGGAATGCAAGTAATTGAAATAAGATGGGGATAAAACAAAACATCATCAATGCCTTGAAGTATTGTTTGATTGTTATCCTTTTATAATAAAGTTCAAATTCCCTGAGGAATTTAAAAAAAAAAAAAAAGTCCGAGAACGTCAATAGAAAAAGAGCAGAGATAACTGGTTCTCCCAAGTGAATCGCCAATTGTTGTGGCCAGCAACAACCCCCCCTAATTCAACCTAACATCAGTCATGATGATAGATAGAATAGGGGACCCTTAGTTAATTTTCGAAAAACAAAAAACTTCTTTTTGAAATTACAAGCATAAAACATAGAGAAAGCTCCTTGGACGATTTAAGCCTAAACCTATGTTCATAAAAGCAAATCTCTAAAAGTGCATCACGAAAAAGATAAAAAACGCCAATATGTGCATCGCCTCAGCGTTGATGAACAACTTCGCATCACAATGCACTAGCCTCCATAAAGAAAAACTTGCAAACCCACCGACCTGCAATCGTGCGATCGCGCGATCGCACATCGCAGAAACTATGGCGACGTACTTTGGCAAGCATTGAATTGTTGTACTCTGCGATATGATGACCTGCGATGTTGCGATCACTGACGATTGTGATCGCACGATATGCGAGGATGCGTTGGCAAGTCATAAAAGCACCTCAATACGATGCTTTCGGGCATGCCACCCAAAGAAAATACACTTACCATTACCTGACATGGAAATTATGCGCATTCAATGTTAGTAATGAATTAGTTGTCAGTTATTAAGTGGCATGAAGACGCGTGCCTTAATGCGGATTTTGCTTCACGTAAGGTGGCGTATCTAATCTATCTCTTGCATTTAACACCTTCCCATCACCTTTCTAATCGATCTTTCCATTTCGCTCTTAACTTGCAGGAGCAAAGCTCGAAGGCAAAACCGAATAGAAACGCTAAGCGAGATGGGGAAGAAGAGCAAAGCTCAGAGCTCAGAGGCAAGGGAAAATACCAGAGAGATGGCGCCCCTCTACACAGATACTGCATGCAATAAGGGTGTAGGCATTTCAACCTGGGAGGGCATGTATACGATATTGGAGGAAGAAAATCCGAGAATAATCAAAGTAACTCCTGCTGTCCCGGATGCATCACGTTCTTCAGAAGCATCCCTGGAAGACCTAGTGTGTTCTTTCCTACACAGAATAGAAGCAAGGCCAAAGATCCTGCCATACACAGACATGATCAAATGGATACTAGATGATGCGGAGTTGCACCAGAGACAGTTCAGAACCCAGGGACATGGGATTATAGCAGCGTTTGCAACTCAAGACCTAAGGCTCATGTATCATTTTCCTGAGCTGCAAGTGACCTACAACGTAGAATTCGTTGCGAAGTTCGTAGCAGAAAATCCCGACTTATCCGATACCACTAAGGAGTGGTCAAAAAGAGATGAGCCATTGAAGAAAGATAAGAACGGTATGTATAGTACTGGTTCTCTTACTTCTCCATATTGTTTTGCTGCAGCTATGCTCTGTAGGATATTCGGTAAGCCAGATATCAATAAATTTTCAGCCGAATGGCTACCCCTGATCGATGCTGCAACTAACTCTGAGATAGTGGATTGGGCCAAAATCCTTTCTGACACTTTGTTTACAGCGGTCCTCCACTACCGTTCCAAAAGATCCCACTCCCAAAGAGTCTATCCGCCTTTTTATTTGTCTGCATATATAATGGATTCTATCTGTCTTGTATCCAAATTCCCTACCATGGGTTGGCAATGGACTACCCAGGACCCATTGCCTATTCATGTCTATCATAAAATTCTGTGGGATTCCCAGTTCGCCCCCCATTTTTACCAGATTTGCCATGGACTTATATTACCCATACATAGGATAGTATACAATAAAGATCCCCCAAGATGCTCTCCCGAGGCACAGAATGATATCACCTCCATCGCGAGATGGTTTGGGGAGGAATGGTTTACCTATATCCGAGTTTTTGGAAGCACAGTACCCCCGCATGTCCTACCCTTGTATATCCCAGATAAATTGTTGGCCCGAGAAATCGCTTATCAGACTTGTTCTGAAGGTGGTTTAACTAAGGACCTAAAGAACAAAAAGAAGGCCATTTAGCCTCAATTCCTAGTCACGTGTGGGGTCTTCTCTTTATTCGATGTAGGGCACGCTTTTGGTGAGGTGGAGAATGTGACGTGTCTCCAACTATTTAAACTCCCACCAAAGCCATTCGACCCAAATAAAGTTGCCCAGGAATTTACAATTACCGTCAGGATAAGTGTGTTCTCTGGACAGAAAGATCTGTTTGATGATCTTTTCCAGGGAAAGAACTCGCTCCAAGAAGTTTTGCAGGAAGCACAATCAAGGCTGTCCCCGGAAGACTTCCGGAGATTCACATTGTATAGAGAAAGGAGACTGGCTAGCATTCCACTGGAAGGACTACGGATAGCTGCCAAAGAACCGACTCCAAGCGTCAGCCTCAGTGAACACTCCAGTGCCTCTAAATCTGATTCCAGCGCCGTGCAAGAAATATCTGCAGATCTCGAAGATTTTGTCCGCAAAGAAGAAAGAAACGAAGAAACAATCAAGGACACAGCTCAGTCAAGTTCGATGGCTCAGCAGTAAGTTGCCGCCTCGTCATCAAGAGAAGTTCCTCCCCCCATCACCGAAGCACCTCTTGTTACAGTAGAATTAGATAAAGAATGGGAGACCTTCATTGAAATGATTAATCTTGAAGGTCAGGTCCCGAAAACACCTGTGGACAACACGCAGGTGGTGCGAGAGGTCCTCTCAACCATAGTCAATAGCACCACAGAGGTGGAGCATCTTCCTATCGCTCCATCCTCAGAATTTCTACTTAGCGTAGAAGAGATCCCTCCACTAGACGTATTCTATAGCCCACAGCACAAGGCAGTTGTAAGGAGACAAATGAAGAAAAGAAAGCTTGCAGATGCACTAGCTCAAGATGCCGAACAGCTGGATGTCTTGTGGAAAGATCCGAATAGCAATCCAACCGAAAACCTCACCAAGTTGTCTCAAATTGTAGGAGCATATGCTTCTGCGACCATCGACAAGGCTTCTGAAGTTCAGCAACTTCTAAAAGAACGTGAGAGTCAAATACAACTGTTGCAACAACAGTTGCAACAAGCCAATATAAACGCTGAAGCTTCCAAGTAGCTTGAGAAACTACAAGAAGACTTTCGCCAGATGCAGCTGAGCCATCAAAGAAATATTGAAGAAAAGGAAAGGCAACTGCAGACGGTGCAAGAAATGCACAAGGATGAACCCAAGCTGACAGAATTTATTTCAGAGTCCATTGGCTTGAACGACCAACTGTCACAGCAACAAGAAGACATGCTAAGTAGAATATCACAGTGGAGGCATTTTTGCGAGCTGAGTGACAAGATCACCAGCCAGGTAGTGGAACTACGGAATGACTATGACCAGGCCAACAAAAGAGTAATAGAATATCTGGCTTGGAAAAATGACGAGGAAGGGAAGAAAGCAGGGGCGCCTAAGATTAATGAAAATCACAAAGACTTGCTCTTCAACAAATGGGACTAGCAAATTACACAGGTGGAGCAGGCAGCAGAGTCAGCGGCAACACAGGCGACCATACTTATCGATTGTGTAAATGAAAATTTTCACAGAGCTAATTTGATTTCAGAGTCCACCCCGGGATACTTACCAAGTGCGTCACAGCTGGAAGCAGAATGGAAGCAGAAAGCACAGGCAAACGGGAAGACAATTCAGGCATTGGCTAGGTTAAACTGGGAAAGTTACTGGACTTACTTAGCTAAGAGTCATAGCCAATGCATGACGGTAAGGTGCATCATGAACGCGGCCGAGAAAGTAGCGCCAGCTCTTATGGACGCTGTTTTCGTAGCCCAACTAAGCACGGAAGTTGGCCAAGCGACTCTTCTTAAGCCCATGCTTGATAACTGCAATTTCAAGGACCAAATTAACAAGTAATTTAAAATTTAGAAAGTTGTTTTTCTTTTTGTTTTACTGAATTAGAAAAAGGACGGTCATTTGAGAGCCGTATCCTAAATTTTGTAATAATACTATTATTAGGATTAGATAGTAGTACTTTAACCCTTCTCATTGCATTGGAGAAAGGTCCAGAAATTTGTCAAGAACTTTTCCTCAGAACATGCACTTCTGCACCTCAGAGGAGGGTTTGATGAATGGAAGGATCAGATTTATATATATTTGCATCTTTAATGTCTGCTACTGATGTTGCATTTCTGTACTCTTAGTAGGCATTTTGAGTAAATAGAAGTAGATCAGTATTGCTTGAAGTTACGAGTAGGAATGAATCATAAATGGTACTTTTATCTCTTGATGAGTTTCTGCTGGTTTGCTTAAAGTAATATACAGCTGATATTATTTGCATGTTATGATATAGATTTATGGTTACCATTTGGCACTTTTGTACGGTGGAATCATCCGTTTATGTCTGATATATGAATGATTTATCATGTGATATGCAGTCCACAACCGTCCTGTATAACTTCTTATGCAGAATAGTTTATTTCAAATGGTTTATATTCATATGCTTGCTGAATAATCTTCATTACCAGTTATCATATGAAATCTTTTTAGATCACATGATGGAAAGGATTCATCCCGGGCTAGCATAGGTTATATAAGTTATCTTTATTTTGATTCTAACAGCTTGCAGTTAAAGAATAAGTTAGATTTAAAGTTAGTTTTAGGATGTTACAAGAATCAACATAATCAAAATCAACACACACTCACGCACACCCTTTACATCGGGAAGCTGGTCCCGTCATCCCCAGAGGACCCGCTACACCAAACGGATACGGAGCCGCCAACCAGGTTCCTGACCGGGCGGGTATCCCCCTTGTTGTCCACCCGATTTCGGGGACCTCAACATATTTGGCGCTAGAAGGAGGGCCTGAGCACATTGTCTGATTGGAATGTTTTAATCATAAATCTTGAAACAGGATGGTTGCTCACAAAATTCCTATTTGGAGTTGCATCCATGTTCCTGCCTCTTCCAACACTCCACCAGATGTGGTAAGGCTATTGTCTCAGGTAAAATTCAATGGTAAAGATAATTCTTCTGCATTTCATCACGCCTTGCAATTCATTCAAAGAGTTTTGAGTTCTGATATTCAAAAAATTGACGAAGGCATTTTGTGCAGGATTTTTACTCTTACATTCACAGCGGAAGCTAGAAGATGGTGCAGAACCCTCCCAGTTGCATCAGTTCACAGCTGGGACCAATTGATCTAAGGCCTGATACTTATTGTGGATCTGATGAACAAGATTTATTTAATGTTTTTAAATGCATTTTTCCAGATCCACACTTTTCTCTTTACCCTGATGTTTTTAGTAGTAACGATCTTCTTCCTCATAATATCAAGTCTATTCCATCAGAGGATTATTCAAACAAGACATCGTTGGGTTTCCAAAATAAAGAGACCGATATATCACAGCCTACGATTTATACTAAACAAGAGCTGCCTCATCTTCCTTGCCTAAAAACACATAATGAAAAAGAGGAACATAGGGAAAATGGTAAAGTCTTTCAAGATAATTGTTGTGATAACTGTGATAATGTTGAATTATCACAAGTAACTCAATTAGGGTCAGATCGTAAGAAACATCTCAAATCAGAAGCTATCCCATCTAACCCTTATCTCGAAGCAAAATCCCATTTGAATGATTTTACTATCCCCAACGATGCTCCTATCTATGATTCATATCCAGAGGAGGTCTCCATCCCTGATCGCAATCGTGATTTAATTCCTAATTCGCAGAACCCAGCCAGTTCTTGTGAAAAGCAGAAAATTGCAAGTAACTCCGAGACGTGTGACGCCACTGTATATACAGCTACCCAATCTTTTCTTTTCCGCTTACATTCCTTTTGTACAAAATCATACTTCTTTTTAAAATTCCAAAATTTTGATAGATTAGATTTTGGCGATTTATGTAAAAAAACTTTGATTTCAAGCAAGATCGCTGAAAATTCAGAATCAACAATCAATGGGTTACAAGCCATTGAAATTGAAGAACCTATTTCACCGTTCGGCTTGTTTTCCTTACTATTGAAAGATCACCCATTTACAAAAGAAATTCATCCCAATTTTTGTGATCCAATAGGTATTCAGTTGGAAGAAACCTATTATAAAAAGATAAGATCAGACAAGATTCCAACTAGATTCGCGGTTCCTTATCCCCTAAACAACAAGTTCTACCCAAGGGGAATTCAATTCATTTTCATGCTCTGGCGATTTATGCGGCCAGGAATAAAAATGAATCGTTGGTTCCATTGGAAATACCATTTTTCTTAGCTATTTCCTGTACATAATTAGAGTAGGAGTAGTGGTAGTTTAGATAGGATATTAGTTTGCTTCCAATAAAGATAGGCAAAGTCAGTTGTATTCTCTACATGACCCTAGATAACAATTGCCTATCCAAAATAAGGTTTGTTCTGGCTAAACAGTATTTGACGGTTACTGAAGAAACCTTGTCTCTGTTAAAGATTTTGAATTTCGGCTCTTATGAACAGCTAATCCCGTGGGAGTCTGGCCTTTATTATCAATAGATTTTTGACCCAGAGATGATGTTAAAGTTCAAACCCAGAAAATTTTTAAAGAAAGTTATCTCAGTGAGGAATTCGTTTTAGATCAGCATAATGAAAGGTATCAGTATTAGAATAAAGATTCTCTGTGAAAACAACCATTATCAATAGCAACCCTACCATTGTCGTCCAGAACTTTCTTAAGGAAAGAGAATTTGACTTCCTCCCTGCTAAAGGATAATGCAACGTTCAGAGAAATGACCCAGAAAGATGCTATATCTCAAAGAATAAGAGGTCTCATCACGAGCCGACTTATCATAATCACAGATGTTATAACTTGCTGACTTTGCCAAAACTGTCTACCAAAACAGGGCAACGACTCAAGATCGTTGCGATCAAAAGACAAGGGGTCTCATCACGAGCCAGCTTGTTCAGCAAGAGTATAAATCGAGTGAATGACTGTGTCATAATTTTGGCCACCAAACCAAGACATTGTTCTTTAGAGAATAAAAAAAGAAAAAAGCATCAGCAAAGGTATATTTCTTTTGAAAAAGTTGTTAAAAACCCCAAAGCTGGATAAAGGATCATTCCTGGATAATAGGTAACCCTGTCGAGGCTATGGACGCCTGCTGGCAGCAGTGGCTCTACCTGCGACAAAAGGGCATTCTTAAAAAGTGGTTGATACATAAGAGAACTCTTTATTTCTATGTCTTAACAAGACCAAGTAGTAACTGATCTAAACTCGGAAAACAACCTGGGAATGCAAGTAATTGAAATAAGATGGGGATAAAACAAAACATCATTGATGCCTTGAAGTATTGTTTGATTGTTATCTTTTTATAATAAAGTTCAAATTCCCTGAGGAATTTAAAAAAAAAAAAAAAAAAGGTCCGAGAACGTCAATAGAAAAAGAGCAGAGATAACTGGTTCTCCCAAGTGAATCGCCAATTGTTGTGGCCAGCAACAACCCCCCCTAATTCAACCTAACATCAGTCATGATGATAGATAGAATAGGGGACCCTTAGTTAATTTTCGAAAAACAAAAAACTTCTTTTTGAAATTACAAGCATAAAACATAGAGAAAGGTCCTTGGACGATTTAAGCCTAAACCTATGTTCATAAAAGCAAATCTCTAAAAGTGCATCAAGAAAAAGATAAAAAACGCCAATATGCGCATCGCCTCAGCATTGATGAACAACTTCGCATCACAATGCACTAGCCTCCATAAAGAAAAACTTGTAAACCCGCCGACCTGCGATCGTGCGATCGCGCGATCGCACATCGCAGAAACTATGGCGAAGTACTTTGGAAAGCATTGAATTGTTGTGATCTACGATATGACGACCTACGATGTTGCGATCACTGACGATTGCGATCGCGCGATATGCGAGGATGCGTTGGCAAGTCATTAAAGCACCTCAATACGACGCTTTCGGGCACGCCACCCAAAGAAAATCCAATTACCATTACCTGACTTGGAAATTATGCGCATTCAATGTTAGTAATGAATTAGTTGTCAGTTATTAAGTGGCATGAAGACGCGTGCCTTAATGCGGATTTTACTTCACGTAAGGTGGCGTATCTAATCTATCTCTTGCATTTAACACCTTCCCATCACCTTTCTAATCGATCTTTCCATTTCGCTCTTAACTTGCAGGAGCAAAGCTCGAAGGCAAAACCGAATAGAAACGCTAAGCGAGATGGGGAAGAAGAGCAAAGCTCAGAGCTCAGAGGCAAGGGAAAAGACCAGAGAGATGGCGCCCCTCTACACAGATACTGCATGCAATAAGGATGCAGGCATTTCAACCTGGGAGGGCATGTATAGGATATTGGAGGAAGAAAATCCGAGAATAATCAAAGTAACTCCTGCTGTCCCGGATGCATCACGTTCTTCAGAAGCATCCCTGGAAGACCTAGCGTGTTCTTTCCTACACAGAATTGCAGCAAGGCCAAAGATCCTACCATACACAAACATGATCAAATGGATACTAGATGATGCGGAGTTGCACCATAGACAGTTCAGAACTCAGGGACATGGGATTATAGCAGCGTTTGCAACTCAAGACCTAAGGCTCATGTATCATTTACCTGAGCCGCAAGTGACCTACAACGCAGAATTCGTTGCGAAGTTCGTAGCAGAAAATCCCGACTTATCCGATACCACTAAGGAGTGGTCAAAAAGAGATGAGCCATTGAAGAAAGATAAGAACGGTATGTATAGTACTGGTTCTCTTACTTCTCCATATTGTTTTGCTGCAGCTATGCTCTGTAGGATATTCGGTAAGCCAGATATCAATAAATTTTCAGCCGAATGGCTACCCCTGATCGATGCTGCAACTAACTCTGAGATAGTGGATTGGGCCAAAATCCTTTCTGACACTTTGTTTACAGCGGTCCTCCACTACCGTTCCAAAAGATCCCACTCCCAAAGAGTCTATCCGCCTTTTTATTTGTCTGCATATATAATGGATTCTATCTATCTTGTATCCAAATTCCCTACCATGGGTTGGCAATGGACTACCCAGGACCCATTGCCTATTCATGTCTATCATAAAATTCTGTGGGATTCCCAGTTCGCCCCCCATTTTTACCAGATTTGCCATGGACTTATATTACCCATACATAGGATAGTATACAATAAAGATCCCCCAAGATGCTCTCCCGAGGCACAGAATGATATCACCTCCATCACGAGGTCGTTTGGGGAGGAATGGTTTACCTATATCCGATTTTTTGGAAGCACAGTACCCCCGCATGTCCTACCCTTGTATATCCCAGATAAATTGTTGGCCCGAGAAATTGCTTATCAGACTTGTTCTGAAGGTGGTTTAACTAAGGACCTAAAGAACAAAAAGAAGGCCATTTGGCCTCAATTCCCAGTCACGTGTGGGGTCTTCTCTTTATTCAATGTAGGGCACGCTTTTGGTGAGGTGGAGAATGTGACGTGTCTCCAACTATTTAAACTCCCACAAAGGCCATTCGACGCAAATAAAGTTGCCCAGGAATTTACAATTAACGTCAGGATAAGTGTGTTCTCTGGACAGAAAGATCTGTTTGACAATCTTTTCCAGGGAAAGAACTCGCTCCAAGAAGTTTTGTAGGAAGCACAATGAAGGCTGTCCCCGGAAGACTTCCGGAGATTCACATTGTATAGAGAAAGGAGACTGGCTAGCATTCCACTGGAAGGACTGCGGATAGTTGCCAGAGAACCGACTCTAAGCGTCAGCCTCAGTGAACACTCCAGTGCCTCTAAATCTGATTCCAGCGCCGTGCAAGAAATATCTCCAGATCTCAAAGAGTTTGTCCGCAAAGAAGAAAGAAACAAAGAAACAATCAAGGACACAGCTCAGTCAAGTTCGATGGCTCAGCAGCAAGTTGCCGCCTCGACATCAAGAGAAGTTCCTCCCCCCGTCACCGAAGCACCTCTTGTTACAGTAGAATTAGATAAAGAATGGGAGACCTTCAATGAAATGATTAATCTTGAAGGTCAGGTCCCGAAAACACCTGTGGACAACACGCAGGTGGTGCAAGAGGTCCTCTCAACCATAGTCAGTAGCACCACAGAGGTGGAGCATCTTCCTATCGCTCCATCCTCAGAACTTCTACTTAGCGTAGAAGAGATCCCTCCACTGGACGTATTCTACAGCCCACAGCACAAGGCAGTTGTAAGGAGACAAAGGAAGAAAAGAAAGCTTGCGGATGCACTAGCTCAAGATGCCGAACAGCTGGATGTCTTGTGGAAAGATCCGAATAGCAATCCAACCGAAAACCTCACCAAGTTGTCTCAAATTGCAGGAGCATATGCTTCTGCGACCATCGACAAGGCTTCTGAAGTTCAGCAGCTTCTAAAAGAACGTGAGAGTCAAATACAACTGCTGCAACAACAGTTGCAACAACAGTTGCAACAAGCCAATATAAACGCTGAAGCTTCCAAGCAGCTTGAGAAACTATAAGAAGACTTTCGCCAGATGCAGCTGAGCCATCAAAGAAATATTGAAGAAAAGGAAAGGCAACTACAGACGGTGCAAGAAATGCACAAGGATGAACCCAAGCTGACAGAATTTATTTCAGAGTCCATTGGCTTGAACGACCAACTGTCACAGCAACAAGAAGACATGGTAAGTAGAATATCACAGTGGAGGCATTTTTGCGAGCTGAGCGACAAGATCACCAGCCAAGTAGTGGAATTACGGAATAACTATGACCAGGCCAACAAAAGAGTAGAAGAATATCTGGCTTGGCAAAATGACGAGGAAGGGAAGAAAGCAGGGGCGCCTAAGATTAATGAAAATCACAAAGACTTGCTCTTCAACAAATGGGACGAGCAAATTACATAGGCGGAGCAGGCAGCAGAGTCAGCGGCAACACAGGCGACCATACTTATCGATTGTGTAAATGAAAATTTTCGCAGAGCTAATTTGATTTCAGAGTCCACCCCGGGATACTTACCAAGTGCGTCACAGCTGGAAGCAGAATGGAAGCAGAAATCACAGGCAAACGGGAAGACAATTCAGGCATTGGCTAGGTTAACCTGGGAAAGTTACTGGACTTACTTAGTTAAGCCTCACAGCCAATGCATGACGGTAAGGTGCATCATGAACGCGGCCGAGAAAGTAGCGCCAGCTCTTATGGACGCTGTTTTCGTAGCCCAACTAAGCACGAAAGTTGGCCAACCGACTGTTCTTAAGCCCATGCTTGATAACTGCAATTTCAAGGACCAAATTAACAAGTAATTTCAAATTTAGAAAGCTGTTTTTCTTTTTGTTTTGCTGAATTAGAAAAAGGACAGTCATTTGAGAGCCGTATCCTAAATTTTGTAATAATTCTATTATTAGGATTAGATAGTAGTATTTTAACCCTTCTCATTGCATTGGAGAAAGGTCCAGAAATTTGTCAAGAACTTTTCCTCAGAACATGCACTTCTGCACCTCAGAGGAGGGTTTGATGAATGGAAGGATCGGATTTATATATATTTGCATCTTTAATGTCTGCTACTGATGTTGCATTTTTGTACTCTTAGTAGGCATTTTGAGTAAATAGAAGTAGATCAGTATTGCTTGAAGTTACGAGTAGGAATGAATCATAAATGGTACTTTTATCTCTTGATGAGTTTCTGCTGGTTTGCTTAAAGTAATATATAGCTGATATTATTTGCATCTTATGATATAGATTTATGGTTACCATTTGGCACTTTTGTACGGTGGAATCATTCGTTTTTGTCTGATATATGAATGATTTATCATGTGATATGCAGTCCACAACCGTCCTGTATAACTTCTTATGCAGAATAGTTTATTTCAAATGGTTTATATTCATATGCTTGCTGAATAATCTTCATTACCAGTTATCATATGAAATCTTTTTAGATCACATGATGGAAAGGATTCATCCCGGGCTAGCGTAGGTTATATAAGTTATCTTTATTTTGATTCTAACAGCTTGCAGTTAAAGAATAAGTTAGATTTAAAGTTAGTTTTAGGATGTTACAAGAATCAACATAATCAAAATCAACACACACTCACGCACACCCTTTACATCGGGAAGCTGGTCCCGTCATCCCCAGAGGACCCGCTACACCAAATGGATACGGAGCCGCCAACCAGGTTCCTGACTGGGCGGGTATCCCCCTTGTTGTCGACCCGATTTCGGGGCCCTCAACATATTTGGCGCTAGAAGGAGGGCCTGAGCACATTGTCTGATTGGAATGTTTTAATCATAAATCTTGAAACAGGATGGCTGCTCACAAAATTCCTATTTGGAGTTGCATCCATGTTCCTGCCTCTTCCAACACTCCACCAGATGTGGTAAGGCTATTGTCTCAGGTAAAATTCAATGGTAAGGATAATTCTTCTGCATTTCATCACGCCCTGCAATTCATTCAAAGAGTTTTGAGTTCTGATATTCAAAAAATTGACGAAGGCGTTTTGTGCAGGATTTTTACTCTTACATTCACAGCGGAAGCTAGAAGATGGTGCAGAACCCTCCCAGTTGCATCAGTTCACAGCTGGGACCAATTCGTTAGGATTTTTATCTTGGAATTTGATTGCTATGAATATGACCAGGTATATGATGAAATCGACTATTTGCGTAATGAAAACGAACCCGTAAGGGATTTCAATATGCGATTCCATCTTAAGTGCCTACAATATGATCTTGAGGATGAGCTCACGGATGAAGAGTCTTCGGATTATGATGAGGTTTCCCTACCTCCTGTACCTGAACAAACAGAATTTAGCCTAGGAGTTTTGCATGCTTTGACATCAAAGGAAGAAGGCGAAAGTACTGAAGAAGAAAGCACCTTGACACCGCAAGACAACTTTGAAATAAAGTCAAACAGTATATTTTCAAATCAAATACCGATGCCAAGGTTAGATCCATCCACCGTTTCTCTTTCGAAAAGTATCGACTAAAAAAGGTATGATCTAAGGCCTGATACTTATTGTGGATCTGATGAACGAGATTTATTTAATGTTTTTAAATGCATTTTTCCAGATCCACACTTTTCTCTTTACCCTGATGTTTTTAGTAGTAACGATCTTCTTCCTCATAATATCAAGTCTATTCCATCAGAGGATTATTCAAACAAGACATCGTTGGGTTTCCAAAATAAAGAGACCGATATATCACAGCCTACGATTTATACTGAACAAGATCTGCCTCATCTTCCTTGCCTAAAAACACATAATGAAAAAGAGGAACATAGGGAAAATGGTAAAGTCTTTCAAGATAATTGTTGTGATAACTGTGATAATGTTGAATTATCACAAGTAACTCAATTAGGGTCAGATCGTAAGAAACATCTCAAATCAGAAGCTATCCCATCTAACCCTTATCTCGAAGCAAAATCCCATTTGAATGATTTTACTATCCCCAACGATGCTCCTATTTATGATTCATATCCAGAGGAGGTCTCCATCCCTAATCGCAATCGTGATTTAATTCCTAATTCGCAGAACTCGGCCAGTTCTTGTGAAAAGCAGAAAATTGCAAGTAACTCCGAGACGTGTGACGCCACTGTATATACAGCTACCCAATCTTTTCTTTTCCGCTTACATTCCTTTTGTACAAAATCGGACTTCTTTTTAAAATTCCAAAATTTTGATAGATTAGATTTTGGCGATTTATGTAAAAAAACTTTCATTTCAAGCAAGATCGCTGAAAATTCAGAATCAACAATCAACGGGTTACAAGCCATTGAAATTGAAGAACCTATTTCACGGTTCGGCTTGTTTTCCTTACTATTGAAAGATCACCCATTTACAAAAGAAATTCATCCCAATTTTTGTGATCCAATAGGTATTCAGTTGGAAGAAACCTATTATAAAAAGATAAGATCAGACAAGATTCCAACTAGATTCGTGGTTCCTTATCCCCTAAACAACAAGTTCTACCCAAGGGGAATTCAATTCATTTTCATGCTCTGGCGATTTGTGCGGCCAGGAATAAAAATGAATCGTTGGTTCCATTGGAAATACCATTTTTCTTAGCTATTTCCTGTACATAATTAGAGTAGGAGTAGTGGTAGTTTAGATAGGATATTAGTTTGCTTCCAATAAAGATAGGCAAAGTCAGTTGTATTCTCTACATGACCCTAGATAACAATTGCCTATCCAAAATAAGGTTTGTTCTGGCTAAACAGTATTTGACGGTTACTGAAGAAACCTTGTCTCTGTTAAAGATTTTGAATTTCGGCTCTTATGAACAGCTAATCCCGTGGGAGTCTGGCCTTTATTATCAATAGATCTTTGACCCAGAGATGATGTTAAAGTTCAAACCCAGAAAATTTTTAAAGAAATTTATCTCAGTGAGGAATTCGTTTTAGATCAGCATAATGAAAGGTATCAGTATTAGAATAAAGATTCTCTGTGAAAACAGCCATTATCAATAGCAACCCTACCATTGTCGTCCAGAACTTTCTTAAGGAAAGAGAATTTGACTTCCTCCCTGCTAAAGGATAATGCAACGTTCAGAGAAATGACCCAGAAAGATGTTATATCTCAAAGAATAAGAGTTCTCATCACGAGCCGACTTATCATAATCACAGATGTTATAACTTGCTGACTTTGCCAAAACTGTCTACCAAAACAGGGCAACGACTCAAGATCGTTGCGATCAAAAGACAAGGGGTCTCATCATGAGCCAGCTTGTTCAGCAAGAGTATAAATCGAGTGAATGACTGTGTCATAATTTTGGCCACCAAACCAAGACATTGTTCTTTAGAGAATAAAAAAAGAAAAAAACATCAACAAAGGTATATTTCTTTTGAAAAAGTTGTTAAAAACCCCATAGCTGGATAAAGGATCATTCCTGGATAATAGGTAACCCTGTCGAGGCTATGGATGCCTGTTGGCAGCAGTGGCTCTACCTGCGACAAAAAAAAAAAGGGCATTCTTAAAAAGTGGTTGATACATAAGAGAACTCTTTATTTCTATGTCTTAACAAGACCAAGTAGTAACTGATCTAAACTCGGAAAACAACCTGGGAATGCAAGTAATTGAAATAAGATGGGGATAAAACAAAACATCATTGATGCCTTGAAGTATTGTTTGATTGTTATCTTTTTATAATAAAGTTCAAATTCCCTGAGGAATTTAAAAAAAAAAAAGTCCGAGAACGTCAATAGAAAAAGAGCAGAGATAACTGGTTCTCCCAAGTGAATCGCCAATTGTTGTGGCCAGCAACAACCCCCCCTAATTCAACATAACATCAGTCATGATGATAGATAGAATAGGGGACCCTTAGTTAATTTTCGAAAAACAAAAAACTTATTTTTGAAATTACAAGCATAAAACATAGAAAAAGGTCCTTGGACGATTTAAGCCTAAACCTATGTTCATAAAAGCAAATCTCTAAAAGTGCATCACGAAAAAGATAAAAAACGCCAATATGCGCATCGCCTCAGCATTGATGAACAACATCGCATCGCAATGCACTAGCCTCCATAAAGAAAAACTTGTAAACCCGCCGACCTGCGATCGTGCGATCGCGCGATCGCACATCGCAGAAACTATGGCGAAGTACTTTGGCAAGCATTGAATTGTTGTGATCTGCGATATGACGACCTACGATGTTGCGATCACTGACGATTGCGATCGTGCGATATGCGAGGATGCGTTGGCAAGTGATTAAAGCACCTCAATACGACGCTTTCGGGCACGCCACCCAAAGAAAATCCACTTACCATTACCTGACTTGGAAATTATGCGCATTCAATGTTAGTAATGAATTAGTTGTCAGTTATTAAGTGGCATGAAGACGCGTGCCTTAATGCGGATTTTACTTCACGTAAGGTGGCATATCTAATCTATCTCTTGCATTTAACACCTTCCCATCACCTTTCTAATCGATCTTTCCATTTCGCTCTTAACTTGCAGGAGCAAAGCTCGAAGGCAAAACCGAATAGAAACGCTAAGCGAGATGGGGAAGAAGAGAAAAGCTCAGAGCTCAGAGGCAAGGGAAAAGACCAGAGAGATGGTGCCCCTCTACACAGATACTGCATGCAATAAGGATGCAGGCATTTCAACCTGGGAGGGCATGTATAGGATATTGGAGGAAGAAAATCCGAGAATAATCAAAGTAACTCCTGTTGTCTCAGATGCATCATGTTCTTCAGAAGCATCCCTGGAAGACCTAGCGGGTTCTTTCCTACACAGAATAGCAGCAAGGCCAAAGATCCTGCCATACACAGACATGATCAAATGGATACTAGATGATGCGGAGTTGCACCATAGATAGTTCAGAACCCAGGGACATGGGATTATAGCAGCGTTTGCAACTCAAGACCTAAGGCTCATGTATCATTTACCTGAGCCGCAAGTGACCTACAATGCAGAATTCGTTGCGAAGTTCGTAGCAGAAAATCCCGACTTATCCGATACCACTAAGCAGTGGTCAAAAAGAGATGAGCCATTGAAGAAAGATAAGAACGGTATGTATAGTATTGGTTCTCTTACTTCTCCATATTGTTTTGCTGCAGCTATGCTCTGTAGAATATTCGGCAAGCCAGATATCAATAAATTTTTAGTCGAATGGCTACCCCTGATCGATGCTGCAACTAACTCTGAGATAGTGGATTGGGCCAAAATCCTTTCTGACACTTTGTTTACAGCGGTGCTCCGCTACCGTTCCAAAAGATCCCACTCCCAAAGAGTCTATCCGCCTTTTTATTTGTCTGCATATATAATGGATTCTATCTGTCTTGTATCCAAATTCCCTACCATGGGTTGGCAATGGACTACCCAGGACCCATTGCCTATTCATGTCTATCATAAAATTCTGTGGGATTCCCAGTTCGCCCCCCATTTTTACCAGATTTGCCATGGACTTATATTACCCATACATAGGATAGTATACAATAAAGATCCCCCAAGATGCTCTCCCGAGGCACAGAATGATATCACCTCCATCGCGAGATGGTTTGGGGAGGAATGGTTTACCTATATCCGAGTTTTTGGAAGCACAGTACCCCCGCATGTCCTACCCTTATATATCCCAGATAAATTGTTGGCCCGAGAAATCGCTTATCAGACTTGTTCTGAAGGTGGTTTAACTAAGGACCTAAAGAACAAAAAGAAGGCCATTTGGCCTCAATTCCCAGTCACGTGTGGGGTCTTCTCTTTATTCGATGTAGGGCATGCTTTTGGTGAGGTGGAGAATGTGACGTGTCTCCAACTATTTAAACTCCCACCAAGGCCATTCGACCCAAATAAAGTTGCCCAGGAATTTACAATTAGCGTCAGGATAAGTGTGTTCTCTGGACAGAAAGATCTGTTTGACGATCTTTTCCAGGGAAAGAACTCGCTCCAAGAAGTTTTGCAGGAAGCACAATCAAGGCTGTCCCCGGAAGACTTCCGGAGATTCACATTGTATAGAGAAAGGAGGCTGGCTAGCATTCCACTGGAAGGACTGCGGATAGCTGCCAGAGAACCGACTCCAAGCGTCAGCCTCAGTGAACACTCCAGTGCCTCTAAATCTGATTCCAGCGTCGTGCAAGAAATATCTCCAGATCTCAAAGAGTTTGTCCGCAAAGAAGAAAGAAACGAAGAAACAATCAAGGACACAACTGAGTCAAGTTCGATGGATCAGCAGCAAGTTGCCGCCTCGCCATCAAGAGAAGTTCCTCCCCCCGTCACCGAAGCACCTCTTGTTACAGTAGAATTAGATAAAGAATGGGAGACCTTCAATGAAATGATTAATCTTGAAGGTCAGGTCCCGAAAACACCTGTGGACAACACGCAGGTGGTGCAAGAGGTCCTCTCAGCCATAGTCAGTAGCGCCACAGAGATGGAGCATCTTCCTATCGCTCCATCCTCAGAACTTCTACTTAGCGTAGAAGAGATCCCTCCACTGGACGTATTCTACAGCCCACAGCACAAGGCAGTTGTAAGGAGACAAAGGAAGAAAAGAAAGCTTGCGGATGCACTAGCTCAAGATGCCGAACAGCTGGATGTCTTGTGGAAAGATCCGAATAGCAATCCAACCGAAAACCTCACCAAGTTGTCTCAAATTGCAGGAGCATATGCTTCTGCGACCATCGACAAGGCTTCTGAAGTTCAGCAACTTCTAAAAGAACGTGAGAGTCAAATACAACTGCTGCAACAACAGTTGCAACAAGCCAATATAAACGCTGAAGCTTCCAAGCAGCTTGAGAAACTACAAGAAGACTTTCGCCAGATGCAGCTGAGCCATCAAAGAAATATTGAAGAAAAGGAAAGGCAACTGCAGACGGTGCAAGAAATGCACAAGGATGAACCCAAGCTGACAGAATTTATTTCAGAGTCCATTGGCTTGAACGACCAACTGTCACAGCAACAGGAAGACATGGTACGTAGAATATCACAGTGGAGGCATTTTTGCGAGCTGAGCGACAAGATCACCAGCCAGGTAGTGGAACTACGGAATGACTATGACCAGGCCAACAAAAGAGTAGAAGAATATCTGGCTTGGCAAAATGACGAGGAAGGGAAGAAAGCAGGGGCGCCTAAGTTTAATGAAAATCACAAAGACTTGCTCTTCAACAAATGGGACGAGCAAATTACACATGCGGAGCAGGCAGCAGAGTCAGCGGCAACACAGGTTACCATACTTATCGATTGTGTAAATGAAAATTTGCACAGAGCTAATTTGATTTCAGAGTCCACCCCGGGATACTTACCAAGTGCGTCACAGCTGGAAGCAGAAAGCACAGGCAAACGGGAAGACAATTCAGGCATTGGCTAGGTTAAACTGGGAAAGTTACTGGACTTACTTAGTTAAGCCTCACAGCCAATGCATGACGGTAAGGTGCATCATGAATGCGGCTGAGAAAGTAGCGCCAGCTCTTATGGACGCTGTTTTCGTACCCCAACTTAGCACGGAAGTCGGCCAACCGACTCTTCTTAAGCCCATGCTTGATAACTGCAATTTCAAGGACCAAATTAACAAGTAATTTCAAATTTAGAAAGCTGTTTTTCTTTTTGTTTTACTGAATTAGAAAAAGGACGGTCATTTGAGAGCCGTATCCTAAATTTTGTAATAATACTATTATTAGGATTAGATAGTAGTATTTGAACCCTTCTCATTGCATTGGAGAAGGGTCCAGAAATTTGTCAAGAACTTTTCCTCAGAACATGCACTTCTGCACCTCAGAGGAGGGTTTGATGAATGGAAGGATCGGATTTATATATATTTGCATCTTTAATGTCTGCTACTGATGTTGCATTTCTGTACTCTTAGTAGGCATTTTGAGTAAATAGAAGTAGATCAGTATTGCTTGAAGTTACGAGTAGGAATGAATCATAAATGGTACTTTTATCTCTTGATGAGTTTCTGCTGGTTTGCTTAAAGTAATATACAGCTGATATTATTTGCATCTTATGATATAGATTTATGGTTACCATTTGGCACTTTTGTACGGTGGAATCATCCGTTTTTGTCTGATATATGAATGATTTATCATGTGATAGGCAGTCCACAACCGTCCTGTATAACTTCTTATGCAGAATAGTTTATTTCAAATGGTTTATATTCATATGCTTGCTGAATAATCTTCATTACCAGTTATCATATGAAATCTTTTTAGATCACATGATGGAAAGGATTCATCCCGGGCTAGCGTAGGTTATATAAGTTATCTTTATTTTGATTCTAACAGCTTGCAGTTAAAGAATAAGTTAGATTTAAAGTTAGTTTTAGGATGTTACAAGAATCAACATAATCAAAATCAACACACACTCACGCACACCCTTTACATCGGGAAGCTGGTCCCGTCATCCCCAGAGGACCCGCTACACCAAACGGATACGGAGCCGCCAACCAGGTTCCTGACTGGGCGGGTATCCCCCTTGTTGTCGACCCGATTTCGGGGACCTCAACAGGTTCAAAGAAATCATGATGTTACTAGGTGAAACCTCATGGGATCTAGATTAGTGATTGAAAAGCACCATCCACGAGGCTAACATGAAATTGACGGATGTGTAACATTGTGCATGGTTTGTGGTGCCCTTGAAACCACAGCAAAAGATCTCAACCCAAGCTGAAGGATTAGAGATAGCAATGAGGTTGCACGAAACTCCAATACAGGATCCAGGGTTGGGAGTTCAGCAAATCCATGCACAACTACAAAACCTGAGCTTAGAAATGCAAATCTTGAAGCAAGAAAGGGCATCCCAACCGGAGGCGCGTACAGAGGTAGGATGCATTAAATTCAAAAGTCAAGGACATGACAAGGACCCCTGCCCCATCTTCGCGAACTATCTGGCGAGGGGGGGATGCCATTAAAGCTAGAGGTATAAGTAGGGCCAAGTACGGCACCCATGCTCTGGTGTGCAATTTGTCAAGTGGATGTAAAACATGCAACGGACAACTACCACCTATTCCAGAAGTATACCCAGACCCCGTAGTAGCTGTATTGCAACTTTTGTAGATTAGTGGGTCACGATGAGCAAACGTGTCGAAGTTACAACTTAATGATGGAAAGGACCCCAGCCTACCAAGTGCAGACTAAAGCGCGAGGTTTCGACCCAGCCGTAGGGCCACGTGGGGGATTTCAAGGATGTGGCCGAGGAAGAGGAATGGGGCTTGGGCGAGGGCATAGACAGCTAATCTATTATAAATGTCGAGGGCCAGGACACTACGCTCACGACTGCACTAACCCAATGAGGATATCTTGTTCATACTGTGAGCAATTTGACCGTGAAATGGTAGATTGTTCGAAGTTAACTGCCCAGATGCATGAAAAGGGAGTGTTATAGCCCACTCCAACTCAAAATGTCCAAATGATGAGGTCCAAACCACGCGAAGAAGACCCCGGCATAAACATGGTACTAAGGAGCGGCACAACCATAGGAGGAGATGCGCGGAAAGAGTTTGCAGAAGACGCGAAGGGGCATGATGCCTCTACAAGGGAACCTAACTTTGAGGTGGAACAGGGGAAGAAGACACCTAAGGAAGCTCAGAAGAGCTTCACGGAAGTCTCTACTCCAAGCAGAAGGGACCCAATTGAGTTAGGGATGGATCCCTCTATGCTTACTACCTTTTTAGAGACATGCATGAAGCTGTTGTGTGACAGTAAAGCCGTTAAATAACTACAAGATCTGATCACTATGTGCGCAGGGTCGGGCGAGCTGCACATAGTGTAGAAACTGGGAAGACATGCTCTACGCAACGGATGGGAGATGCGAATGACAACGCAAATCGACAAGTACGAGATGGACCAGGTCATTCTAGATTTAGGGTCGGATGCGAATGTATTACCTAAGAAAACGTGGGAATGCATGGGTAGGCCCGCAATGTAGTGGTCTCCTATTCAACTAAGGATGGCCGACCAGCAAAAGATCTTACCAAAGGGCTGACTACAAGGGGTGATAGTGGACATTGAAGGCGTAAGTACGTAGACCAACTTTGAGGTAATAGAAATTGTTGATGACAATAATCCCTACTCTGCATTACCAGGAATCGATTGGGCCACGGACATGAAGGGGGTCATCAACTTAAAAAGACAGAAAATGAAATTCGAAAAGAAGTCACTACGGGTAATATTTCTGTTTGACCTAGTTGAAGGAGAGTGCTACGCCGAACCAGTGGTGACGAGGATAGTGACAATGAACTGGACTACATCTACCAGATAACAACGCAAGATTAGGATTGGGTGAATCCCACAGAGGATGGAAGAATCTCATGGGAGAATGATAGTTCCTGCACATCGGATTCAGATGAGAAGACTGAACAATGGAAAAACCGATTGCATGAAGTCACAACACTCAACTGTAATATGATTATTAGATCATTGCAACACATGACCACTGAAGTAAGACAACGACCAGCAAATAACTATGCAACAAATGAGGGGCAGTTCGTCAACCCTGGCACCTCAATCATAGCCTAGAAGCAGCATGGTGTGTCAGAAGAAGCGCCGCACACACCAAGGTGGTGTGCACAGAGGAAGCTGAGAGGTAGAAGGCAGTTCCGAGTACGGATTGAAGGACGTGCGTGGCAGCCACGTTGGAGTAGGGTGGTCATCCATCTACAATGAAGGGTATGGTTGTATGTTGCGCAACCACCGACCCAACTAAATCTGCGTGTAACAAGGGTTCGCTGGGCCAATAAGACCATACACAAAGTAGGGTATGCCAAGGGAACTCTATCCACTGCTGGATGGGCCATTACCCCTATAGTCCAACCTAAACAAAAAGACCTGTGCAAAGGGATTTGGCAGTTATGGGAAGCCATTCGGCACGACAAAATGAAACTTCGCGAGTTAGAGGAAACGGGGGCCAGACTATGAAAGAAAAGTGCGAGGCTGGATGAAGAAATTGATAAAATAAAATTAGAAGTCACCCACACAGGCCGCGCGAAAGAGCTATTGAGGGGACCAGACATGGCTGGCTCTCCTACACTACTAGGACAAGCTGCGACCCTACTAGCATGGTTGTGACTGCACCCTAGGGCACAAGGAAGCATAGACCGCAATACGATATCAGACTCAATGGAATGTTAATGGTGCCCATAGCCTGGGCTAGTAGGGAAGCAGAAGGCTCGCACGATGGATGCAACCACTTGAATATCCATAGGAGCCCCAGTCTCAACGCTCCACGTAGTTGGAAGAGGACGTGGGACTATAAAATAGACTGCAGGAAAGCTGCGCGATTTGGCCGCAGTGCACAAGGCTGGTCACATGCATAGGACGCATCCACATACCAGGGGCTGCGTTGCCACAGGGGAGGGATGGAAGGTGACTGTTGCAGGTGCTATTCATGATAATATGTCCCATTTAAGACACGAAGGAGCGGGCGATGGGAAATTAAGGCGTAAGGGTAACTGCCAAAATCGCATTAATGAGCCACGAAGAGGGTGAAAGGTCAACTTTGAATTTGAAATCATATATAACAAACAAGTAAAGGGGCACACAATAAGGCTTTATCATTCAAAGAATAGGACACCCTGGGTTCAAGTCGAGAGAAAGATGAATGATAAACTAATGGAAGAAAGCCCATGGTTTCAGGCAATGCCCAAGGAATTCTAAGAGTCATTCCTCAGGTCGATAAACCCCACCAAGGAGATTCCACAGAATCCCATGCCACAGGTAGCCGAACTCCCTAAATCACCCAGGACGCCGCAGACCAAGAAGGACCCCCAGATACTAGGACCAGTAAGGAGGTCGCTGTGAAATCCATGCTTTAGCAAGCTCACAATGGAAGAAAAGGGAAAAATTGTTACAATTGAAAGTGATGAGGAGGAAGAGGGCTCTCCGACATATGTAGAAGAAATAAACCCTGACGAGGATACTATCTAGCTAATCCGATGACCCAAGTATGTTCCTCTAAGCAAAGGCAAGGCTAAGGTCCCTACCAATCTGGATGACGTTGACAATATGCTCATCACCCCGTCTCTTCCAAAAGGGGTTACAATTGAAAGCATAGTGATTGGCCATATTTCGGCGATGAAATTTGAAGACTAGAACCTTGTAGATACAACAAAATTTCCCCATTTGGTGACTGCGAGCTAATGGAGCAGAGCACCAAAGGGACAGTTATGACACTTCAACCAAAGAAATGGCTGTGAAAGGTTGAGAAAGCCATGTTTCTTTGTCTCTTGCCCATTCCCCACTTTCTCCGGCCCCCTATTACAATATTGGTCATTAGACAGTTGCTTTGTCTGGTAAATGATGGATACTTATGGATATGCAAACCCATCCACATCACAACAGAACTCATTCACAGGATCTCGCAGCTTCCCTGCAAAGGAAGAGACCCTAGGGAAATGTTGATAAGAATGGCGATGTGACGATGACAGAAACCCTGAAAAAGAAATATAAGCTTAAGAAAGGGCAGTGACGGTATGTTATTGATAGTATTTTAGACAAAGCAGTCTGCATTGCTACCTAGTTGCTGGTAGGGAAAGTGATGTGAAAATGTCGTGGAAACGAGGTTCCAGCGATAGTCATTGCTCTCACGAAGGGGTGCGTAGCTAGAGAACGGTTCAATTGGGTGCAGTTCCTTTGTGAAGAGTTCCTGACCAATTGTAGGGAGGTCCAAGAGGAGGGAAAGACATTCCACTATGCGTGGCTGCTGTTGTCCATTGTGCTAGTTACCACTAAATTACCCGAAGATAGCCAGTTTCCCTCCTTGGACCAGGATTGGCCAGAAGTCGCCAAATATGCATCACTCTAGGCAACAAGTGACCCTACAAGAATCCATGGCATCAAGATTTTCTGGATACTGATGGATGCAAACGTTCAACAATGGATCACCCAGCAACCCCGTCTATCCAATGAAATATATGACACTGTGAAGCAAATTGCCGAGTTTAAAGAGGACATGCACTTTGTTTACATCCGGGCGTTCAAGGACCCCGAACAGACATGGAACACATTCCCTTTCCTTGCCATTGAGAAAGCCATTGATGCAGTATTAGATACCTGGCCATACGAGTGGCACAGACCAGATGTGGTGGGGCGCAATGAGGCCGCTATCCAAAAGCAAAAGGCTGAAGCTAAGCGTGTAGCGCGGCAAAAACAGAATGAACAGCACGCTGCGGAGGTTCAGGCGGTGTAGACTTTGATAGACAAGGCACTAACAAGAGGGGATATGAAGACAAAGGACGAAAGTGGTCAGAAGGTGCCCACAGAAAAAAATTTCAAACAGCACAAGAAGCATGCCAATCGGGGTCCTTATGCAAAAGTTATGCGACTCAAAATTTGACTTTCCTATTTTGACACCTACAATTTGGGAGGATGTCGCGTTGGCCCCAATTATTTATGGAAAAGGGGCTAGCCTAGTGTTTATGATTTGAAATAATGTACAAGATTATATCTTGTAACTCTAGTTAAGAGTTGATGTAGTCAAACCTAACCACTAGTAGGCTACTGGGTTGTGTTATAACCAGGCCACTAGGAGGAAGAGGCATTTCGTTCTTTCAAGAGCATTTTGTTCCATAATTGAGAAAATATAGCTAGGAGATATAGGAGGTAGAGCACCCAGAGAGGATTTTTTCACTATAGTAGCCCATGGGCAATAGGAATTACTTATTTTTACCTACATCCATATTTCCTGAAAAAAGGAGAGTGAAGCAACCTCACCTTCTAACTAGTTTTTCTCCTGAAAGGGTTTCCCATAGAGCATATATTTGTCTTATGTGTGTGTGTGCTAATTTTTTCATTCTCTAGTTTTCTACATAATTTCCATTCCCATGTATGCATTAATTACAATTAAATCCATAGACCTTAAAGTTTAATAAACTGTAATAGTGTATAATTTCATAGTTTTAATATAATATTAATAGATATTTTGTGACGAACTATCTAGTGGAATATCCAGGCCAGTTTACAGATCATGGAAATTCAATCAACGCAGTCAAAATATCTATGAAATCTATGTAGCATAATCCCATCATGTTATTCAATTGATCAAAAAGGCATTGAAATATATGAATGTAAACATAACGTAACAAAGATATGAAAACAATCTACTCCTTGTATTAATAGAAATGGAGAGAAATTACAACCAAATATAGGAGATGATCTTGTAGATATCTCCCCAATTTGACTTGTGATTCCTTGTAAAAACAAACACCTCTTATGTCACCATATTGCATGAAGATGATGACTTTCGTAGGCTAAAAGAAAAAACATGAGTGCATGATAGGTCTCAAAAATCCAACCCCTAGATTTTGGATGGCAGTAAATACATAGGAGAGGGAGGTAGTTTTGGAGTTCTTATCCATTTAGTAATCTAGGCTTGAGATCACTTAGGAGGGAAGGATGATCTCAAGGGGTAAGAGGTGAAATATCCAAGATAGGATCAGATAGGATTCAAATTTCTTACCCAATGTAAATGGTTAAACAACCTATGGAAGATTTTGGAAGAGGAAGATTTTGGATTCTTTTTTATTTTCCAAAATTTCTAGAATCAGCACACCCCAAAAAAGTGAACACTTGTCGTTGATAATAGCAGGTTCATAAGATAGAAACCTTCTACTGAACACAGTTCCCTAAAGGGACAAGGTGCATTGGGCCTTAAAAGAATTAGAATTAGGTAATCAAGGTTGGAAAATTAGGTATTTAATAGAGTCATGCTTAGGGCTTTGGGCAGGGATGATGAAAAGGCATTCATGGATGATGATTGATCTAGTTTATAGGCCTATTGACTAGATGGGACAAAATGTCCTATAACATATTTCCCCCTAAAGTGCAAAGTTAGAAATGATAACTGATAATTGAAGTGATTTACCTTATGACAAGTTTAGATCAAGAAAAAATGGTTGAGATCATCACCTGTTACAATAAATTTACATCATGATATATTTTGCTGAGGGAGGCATACCCATACTTAGTACATAAGCTAACATTACATGTAAAGTGATCAAGAAGTCACATCCACTTATGATAAAGTGTGGACACATGATTGAATTATTTTTTGTATGATCATAATCATCATACTTTGTAATATTGTATTAATTCTGAAATGGTAGCCTGGATGGATGAACTAGATTCATGTCTTATCTCTCATTCACTCAATCATCAAATGTATGATTCTAACCATGTGATTAAATAAGTTGAATTCAAACATGATAGACACCATTTAATTACCATCCAATGATGTAATCCATTAACATATGCAAGAGAAGCCACTGATGATGTTAATGGCTCTCAAGGTACCACTGTACAATCCATATGGTGTGAATAAATGAGTTAAAGTAAAACACCACAAATAATATTTCGGTCGAAGGATAGTGATGAAAACCAGTTTTCAAGAGTTGGGAAACTTTCCATTGATCTATCCAAGAACTAAGGTATTAAAGGGAGTTTCTAAGTCAAATTCCTGGATAATGAGCCGATGTCAACAAGAAGTGACCGGTCACATGAGGGCCTTGATGTATCCCCCATTAGCGACATGAAATGGGTATCATTAATTAAGATAGAATGATATTGATATGGAACTCCTTCAGGAATGGCATACAAGGAATGAAGGCTTAAGAGTACCATAGCAGATATTGACTAAATGACCTCTCTTGAACATATCAATGACACTGAATGGAGTTGGAAGCATTGACCCAAAATTGAGGAGTATAACATATGCTTTAATGGAAGCTTGAGGAGGATAACATATGATTGACATGTAAGTTCATCCCTTCGATGAATCCCTCCAATTATGTTTAACGAACCCTGAGAAGGAGTGGTTTTGTCCCGTCATGTTCAATGAGTCCATAGTTGTTTGATTTTTTTATTTGTATAGTGAAGGTAAAACTCGACATTTTTTCATGATTAGAGAGTTTCAAAAAGAAGGGAAGATGAAAAATCCAAACATTCCTTTTCATAGATAGTCCCTTGAGTCCAAGAAGGTAGAAAACAATACTCAAGAGAACCTCTTAGTTATGATCAACTAAGTTATTAATTTTTCATAAGTAGTCTATCTCAATCCGGAAAAGGGTTAAGCTTATACTAAGCAGACATATTTTAATTTACTTTAACAGGTTCGAAAAGACAAATGCTTGGAAATATTTTCATGTTTTTGGGTTCAGAAAAGAGATGAAAGAGGACTCCAGGGGGTTATTTTTTTGTGAGTTTAAAGAGCCAAAAAAGTGATAAAAGTTTTCTCTTCAGTCAAAATAATATGTTTCCATTAAAAACAATGCAAAATTTGTTAAGCAATTGTGTACCTTCTCAAAACACCACTAAAAGATTCAAAATACCTCTTTCGTGACAAAACTAAATCATAACTAGCTCAAACATTACCTATTAATAAAATAATAGCGAAAATGACCATAAATAAACAAAATTACAATTCAGTTTTACCATTTCACATTTACCCTTTGATGTTGGAGCTCTGAGTAATTTCTTACCATGATCTTATACAGCTGGTTCTGATCAATATGGTGGACCATTTCAGGTGCCATCACTTACAGATATGCGATAAAATCTTTCTCTTTCCATTCATGGTTCCATTTTGTGATTTCATGCACATTTTTCTCATTTTTTAGGGTGTTAGAGCTCTAATTCCTCGCCCTAGGATCAATTCACCCCCGGAAGGTTGAAAGGGGCACTAGAATGGGATGATTTTGCACTGGGAGCAACGCTCAATGCACTGTCGCCCCTTAGGGGGGTGTGCATGGCACAATTCCCAAGTTTCTTTTACCAATTTCAGTCAAAATGTTTCATATTTTTTGCATGAAATAGCTTCTAGTGTGTCTCCATGTGATTTTTTAAGATTTTATCAGAGAATAATGGTTGTTATCACCAAAAAATGATCGCCTAGACATTTCTAACTAGGTGGATCAAAATAGACCATGTAGATTTAATTTTACCATAGTAAAATCACTTTGACTATGGGAAATAATTTAGTAGGCCACTTTTATTAAATTATTTTCTGATTTAAAATAATAATAAAAACCCCATGAAAATAATTAAATAAATCATTATTTATTTAATTTTCTCTAGGAATTATTATTAAATCATTATTTAACAGTTATTCCTTGTCACATTTGACTAAATCCCTTAGGAATATTTAAATAAATCATTATTTGTTTAAAATTTCCTTGTTTTCATTATTAGAATAATTATTAAATCACTGTTTAACAGTTATTTTGCTTTCACACCTTTCTCAATTTGTGCGAAATAATTAATAAATCATTTTATTTGATTATTTCTAAATAAATACATTTAACCATTTTAAATAGCTTTTCCCTCTACAATAAATATAATAAAGTATTCCAAATAGTTAGATCTAAATTTGGTTAATATTATTTTATTATTCTCCATTTTCTAGATCAACCCAATACTTTGTTATAAATAGGAGGGTTTTTCATTCATTTCTCACCATGATCATTATCATCATCAATACTATCGCCATTTTTCTTGAGCTCCCATTTTGAGTTCACCAATTTTGATTGGGTTTTTCAAACATCAAGAGAGAGAGAATCAGTTTTTGAAGCATCAAGGATATCAAAGGACCCATCCCAGAGAGGGGGACTTGTAGACACTTTTGTAGATTTCCTTCACCAAGTGCTATTAGTAAAATTATTATTCATTTAATAAGTGTTTCTGATTGGGTTGTTAAATTGGTTTCAATATTGCTACTTTCTGTTCTAGGTCATATACACTTTTTTCTGCAGGTTTTTCCATTTGTTTTTCAGATCTAGATCAACATCAACCATCAATCTCTGTTAGGGTCACTTTTCTCCTAGTGACTTAAGTGGGGGTTTTTGGTACACCTTCCAAGGAATTGAACACTAACAGTTCCATAACAGGGTCTATCTATACCACTTGATATGTTTTGATTAGTTGATGAATGCATGAGCTAACAAATGTTCATGTAGCTATTATGAGAGGGAATTATACCTTCTTGGTGAACCTCATATCAGATTCAGACCCTTATGTTTAGATATGCATTCATTACCTATAGATTACATGTTCATGATATGTTTGATGTAATGATTATCATGGTTAGGCCTAGTTATGTTAAATCTTTAATCAATTTTTTTTTAATGGCCATAACCACACATTTGTATGCTTATGCATGTGGTTAGAGGCCTATAAGCACATGGAGGCCTTGGCATGCATGTAGTTGGGGGAACAAGTCACTAAAAAGGAAATCTAGCTTAGGTTTTGGAAACTTGGAGTGGTTGTTTATCTCCTTAGTGTCTTCTAGCTCCTAAGGAAGGTTAGTAAAGTTCCATTTTGTCAACTCCACTTCCTTAACTATACTAAGGGGGTTGGGTCATGTCATAGTATCCCTCAGCTCATGTTTACCCTGGTAGTCTGGTGAAATTGGGTAAATGTGGGAGGGGTGGTTACAAATTGATATCAGAGTAGATTTACGTTCTCTTTGGGTGATAATTTGATACCACGGATTGGTATCAGAGCATGGTTTAAAAACTTGGATTATATGGGCTAAATGCATGTCATTATGCATAAATTTTCATAGTTTTGGTTATCATGCATGAGGTCGTTGTATGCAATTGGTGTTACCTTGCATGATGTAGATATATTGATATTTTGATGTATATACATGTATCGTGCTAATCTGGACTGATTTTGGAGACAAGATATCTTCCCCTAAACTTCATTGAGGTATGTTTATTATGTTTATATTTGGTTTATTTGAGATGCTACGTTTGTATGAAGAATAACATTAGAGATGACTAGCAAAATGATGGACTATAGTTCACAAGACTCTCTTTCGAGATCAAATGATAAATGAAGAGAGGGGCACTCTCCTAAGATAACAAACATCTCGAGAAGATTAAAGGCATAGATCAAAAGTTGTAAAGTGGATAATGATATGATCATTCAATCACAAGAGAGACTTGACAGGCACAGGAAAAACAAGCCGACTTGAATGTACTGATCCTTTATATTTTTTCAGATTTATAGAGACATGGAAAGACATAGATGAGTTATGGAGAGGAGCATGGGACTGATGGGGCATATGGTAGCATGTCTCATAATGGTCACAGGTTAGATAGGGATTACACCATTAAATATGGAAACTTATTTGATACACCTGATAAGAGAGGTAGTGGTTATGGGTTTTACTCTATTTCTGGTTCAAACAAGTATCATGGTCATCATCACTATCATCCTTACTACATGAGTCATTTGGGATATTTTTCAAATGAGTTCAAGAAATACAAACAACCTACATTCGATGGAGAATTGAAGAAATCGGAGGATGTAGATGCATGGTTACTTCGGATGAATAAGTTCTTTGAGTCGCATCAGTATACAGAGAACATGAAGGCTAGGATAGTTATTTTTAACCTAAAATGGAAAGAAGACATCGTGTTAGGCCCCTATAATACTAGTGATTCCCCCATTACTATTGTCATTGTATCGCTTATTATTATTATTGTGCCCCTATTGTCCCCATGTTGTTATTAGTATGCCCTATAGAAACCCACTATTGTTAGTTTTGTGCCCTTATGTTATTACTGTTATGTCAGCTTGATTATATTGTGACCCCTAGACTCCTATATATAGAAGGGAGGTTTAGTCATTTTTATCATCCAAGATTTGTTCATTTGTGTAATTTAAAGGAGGCTTCCCCCTGGAAGAGGCTAAATTCTAAGGCATTGATCTATCTTTTCTATCCCTTTGTGAGCTAGATTCCTAACATTTGGTATCAAAGCTTTGGATTCTAGGGTTTCGCTACTCCAAACAGGTCATCATGGCATTTTTGCTATAACTTTTTTCTGTGATGTTTCAGAAGCAACAAAAAAAAAACCATTTGAGACGAAGTCATTCTGAACTTTGTTTCCAGATATCAGAGCTTGTCTCGCTATATTTACAGAGATATGATCTAAGGAAGTTAGGGTTTTTGCATAGTCTCGAATTACATTCCAAATAGGTGACCTAGGGAAAATCATCATAACGGCCTCTAGTTTTCTGGTATCAGAGTGACAGAGATCCATTTTTCACTGGAAATTTTTGGATAGAATTATTTTCCTGTCTCGGTAATCAGTTAGCTCATAGCTCATCTTATCATCCTCAATCTGATAGGAAAACTGAGATAGTAAAAAAAAGTTTGGAAAGATATCTTCATAGCTTTGTATCTAATAAATAGAAACAATGGGTCAAATGGTTGCCTCTAGTTGAATGGTGGTATAACACTTCCTTCCATACTGCAGCAAAAATGACCCCATTTTTGGCACTTTATGGATATCATCCACCATGCATCACATCATATTTAAGAGAAAATTCTAAGGTTCAAGCAGTGGAACATGACATCGAGCATCAACAACAAATTCTCCAACTCTTAAAGGATAACCTCACGTTGGTGTAGAATAGAATGAAACAACAGGCATATCAACATCACAACGAAAGAAGTTTTGATGTAGGTGACTGGGTATTCCTACAGAATATTTGAAGTTTGTTAGAGATAGCAGGACAGAGGAATAGAGTTTTGATGAATTCAAGAGACTCTTTAGAAAGAAATACTTGTCAAAGAGGTACTATTGTTATGGGTAGAATCACCCTAGGGTCATGGGTTGAGAACCCCAAAAGAGTAGAGGGCATACCACATGAAGAGATGCGCAAAAAAGCAGTCCTAATGCTTAAACTACTAAAGTAGGAAGAAGAGGTATTACCCGAAGGTCCTATGTTTCAGTTTGTTCCTGTAGGGTCCAAACCCTCTACTTATCCCAATGCCTTAAAACCTACAAATCATTCAAGAAAATCATATACAACAATAGTAATAGAAAGCATGTTCATGATATAAGTGTTAGGTCATATAAGCATGTAAGAAAATAAGCATTAACACAAGATTTTATAAGGAAACCATAACATATATTGACACAGAAATATCATAATCATCAGGAACAAGAAAACGCCTCTTTATTAATGTAAGCTAAATAAAATATGGAAGAACTACAACCTGATTCATCCGCTGGCTCCAAGTGAAACTGTCCTCCGGATCCATCCTTCCTAGGCCTAGAAATCCTCCTCCATAGGTATACACAAGGATGTCATGAAGGGATGATGGACATCTCAAGAAGGAAATAGAGGTTTCCCATGACTTGGGAGTGCAAAAGCCACAAGGATATCTTCAAATTTGATCAGGGATGTAATCAACTATAATATCAATATCTCGTCTTTTCTCCTCCCATAGGCCTTCCCATGGAGGTTTGTTTATACTTCTCCAAATTCATTTTTTCAGTTGGGAAACAGTTGGGCCACAGGCTATAGTAGGTGAGTAACAGGCAAAACCTGTAAAATACGCCTGAATTAAGGGAGATTATATATTTTTTAATGTTTAAACACATATACACAGGTTGGGTATAAAAGAATCATGTGTACACATGCTTTATATAGGGAAAAATCACGTATGGGATTTAAAACGTTGTTTTTTAGAATTTGGACCAAGTCTGGAAGGGAAGGGTTTCCCTAGGACATATCACAGAGCATCAGATTTACCAAGCATGGTAAATGGTGCTATAACAACTATGATGGGAAGGAAAAGAAGTTTTAAGAGTTGAAGATGGGATCTATGACATATGAGGAGTACACGACTAAGTTCCAATAGTTGTTGAGGTATGTGGCATGTATTAAGGATGAGAAGAAAAAAGTTTACAGATTTATCGGTGGACTACCCTTACAACTTAAGGATCGCATTGAGTATGATGAGCCTCAATCACTGGAGGAAGTCATTGGAAGTTGAAACATTGTTATGTGAAATAAAAGTGTATGACAGAGTCTAAGCAGAGTTGGAAGGGGAATCAAAATACTAAAGGTAAATGGGCCTAGAGGGAAGGTATAAGTCAAGACGCATGTGAGAAAGAGAATGTTGCTCCTTACAAGAATTTTAATATAGTTGAGAAGTGACATGGGTCTTACTTTGGAGAGTAGCATAACAAAGTTAGTGGACCTTTGAAGTGTTGGATATGTGATAAGGATCGTTGCAAAATGGTTTTTCTTTTGTATCAAGGTGGTAAGCCTCAAATCTACAATGCTGAGGAGGTGCAGATAGTTGGGTATGTTGGGTAGAGAATTCATCTAATCTATGCAAAATTTGATAACAGACAGACATATCAATAGGTATACATTATTGAGATGGAAGGTAATCTTTGTGATCAATTTTTTTCTATTTTGATTGAACCTGGATTTAATTATAGTTATGTTAATCATGGCTTGGTGGAGAAGTGTGATTTGAGAAAAGAAGTGGATGTAGAGTCTTTGTTGGTGCATTTGGCTAGAGGTACTAAGAAAAGATTTGATCACTGGGTAAGAGCTTGTGCATTTGAGTTGAATGGTATACCTATATCAGTCCATCTCAGTTTTCTTCCATTGGGTTCATACAATATGATTTTGGATATGGATTGGTTGTACCTTCACAAGACTATGGTCGATTGTTAAGAGAAGGCTATTGAGTGCTTGGATGATGATGGAGAGAAGAGAATATTCAAGGGAAAGAAGAATACTACATCGGTAAAAATGGGTGCAGCTATGCAAGAAAAGTGCAGTTGCTGGAAAGGGTGTGTATTGTTCATAGTACATGTTTCTAGTGATAAATGTAAAGATGTTGATGATGCATAAGTCTTGAATAGGTACCCGGTTTTGCAACAGTTTCAGGATGTATTTCCATCTAAGATTTTAGAGTTAACACCTCACAGGGCAGTGGACTTTTCTATTGAATTGATACCAAGATAAACACTAGTATTAGAGGCACCCTATAGGATAAGCACTCAAGAGTTAGTGGAAATAAATATGTAGTTGAAGGAAATGCTTGACAAGGGATACGTTAGGACAAGTGTGTTGCCTTGTGGTGCACCAATATTGTTTTGGAAGAAGAAGGATGGTACTCTCAGGTTGTGTGTTTATTACAAGCAGTTGAACAAGGTGATGATCAAGAACATGTATCCACTTCTGAGGATCGATGACTTGTTTGATCAGTTGATGGGAGCAACAATGTTCTCGAATATTCATTTGAGATCAGGATATCATCAGGTACATATAAAAGAAAAGGACCTCTACAAGACTTTTTTCTAGACCAAGTATGAGCATTATGAGTTTGTTGTGTTTCCTTTTGGTTTGAATAATGCACCAACTACTTTCATGTGTTTGATAAATAGTGTGTTGCGTCCTTATCTGGACAAGTTTGTGATTTTTTTCATTGATGATATATTTATATATTTTAAGAATGAGGAACAACATGTCGAAAAATTAGTAGCAGTATCAATATTGCTAAGAGAGAGTTAGTTGTATGTTAAGCTTAGCAAGTGCAGCTTATTTCAAACAAAGGTACATTACTTGGGCTATGATGTTTCCAAGGAAGGGATAACAGTGGACCCAGAAAAGATCATATTTTTCATGGAATGGGAAGCTCCTAGGAATGTTGATGGGTTAGATCTTTCATGGGTTTAGATGGTTACTACAGGAGGTTCATCATGAATTTATCACTAATTTCCTATTCCATTACATCAATGCACAGGAAAGGAAAGAAATTTAGATGGACAGAGCAATGTGCAGTGTGTTTTGAGTAGTTGAATTAGTTTCTTACAAATGCTCAAGTTCCAAATATTACAGATCTAGATAAAGAGTTTGTGGTGTGTTACAAATTCTTGCAATATAGGAATTGGTGGATTCCTGATGTAGGAGGGGTAGGTGGTGTGGTACAAGTCAAGGAAATTGAATGAGAATGAGTAGAAATATGTGATGCATGCTTTTGAGTTGGAAATGATCATTAATGCACTAAGGATGTGGAGGAACTATATTCTTAGCAGTAGGGTTGAGTTTATGAGTAATCATAGTGGGCTGAGATAATTGTTTGACCAACCTAATCTAAATGTTAGAAAATATAGGTGGTTGGCTATGCTGAGTGATTTCTACTTAGAGATCAGGTACACTAAGGGTAAAGAGAAAATGGTTGCACATGCTCTTAGTAGAAGAGTGTAGGTAAATCACATAGTAGCTATTTCATATGGGACAAATTTAGAGGATTGGATCTTACAGGAAGGATAAGAGGATGATAAGTACCAACATCTTAAGCACGTGTTACAACAACATGGTATAGGTGAAGAGGATGTCGATTATCTTCTCACGACAGATGGTTTGGTGAGATTTAAGGACAAGATCTATGTGCCAAACAATAGTGAACTTGAGAAGTTTATCTTGAGGGAATTTTATGTTAAGTAATATTTAGGTGACCCAGGATATCAAAAGACTCTAACAGTTGTGAAGAAGTTCTACTATTGCCCGAATTTGTAGAAAGAGGTAGTTGAGTTCATTGCAAGGTGTTTATATTTTCAACAGGTAAAATTAGAGTGCAAGAATATAAGTGGTTTAACAACCGATTCTGATTTTAGAATGAAAATGGGAGGTCGTTTCCATGGATTTCATTATAGGTTTTTCGAGGATGTCTGGACAACATGATTACATCATGGTTGTGGTTTACAAGTTGACCAAGGTATCTCACTTCATTCTAGTGAAGTCTAACAACTGAGCTAGTGAGGTAATAGAGGTCTCCATCAGGGAGATAGTAAGATTGGATGGTATTTCTAAGAAGATTGTATCACAAAGAGATGCCATGTTCACTTCTAGGTTTTGGAAGGAGTTATTTGTAGGTATGGGTAAATAGTTGGCCTTCAGTATAACTTATCATCCAAAGAAAAATGGACAAACAGAGAGGGTGAACATGATTCCTCGTCGGTATTGTTGGCCTTTCGAGATCCTTGATAGGATTGGGCTAGTGGACTACATACTTGCACTGCCTCCGACAGTGAAATTCCATGATGTTTTTCATGTGTCATTGCTTAAGAAGTATGTGAAATATGTTGATCATGTGATTGAATGGTCTATATTGCAAATGGAACCAAAAGGATAATTCCAGTGGAACCTCAGTACATATTGAAGTTGAAACAAATCATGGTTTGGGAATAAGTAATCTAGCAAGTTTAAGTGTAGCAGAAGCACTTTGGTCCCAATGAAGCTACACGGGAGATGGCTAATCAGATATGAGTTATGTATCATTCATTACTTGATGATTAAGGCATGGATTTTTGGTATATGTACATATTTATGTATGGTTACTATTGTAAATATCGTAATGAGTTGTGTTATAAATATACAATAACTTGTATGGTTTTCATGTTTCCATGTTTGTCATGTTGGTTTTTTTTTCCAGCAGGTTGTGATTGTAAATACTACATAGAGCTAAGTTATAAAGATCCATGGGAAGTATGTTTTGGCTTTTAGTGATCTTATTTGGTGTTATACAGGAAAATGACCTCCTCATTAGCTTAGAGGAAAAAGATAGTTTGGCTGAAGACAAGACCAAGTTCACAAGCCTATTTGCCAAGGTAACACTCCTCAGGATCTAGCAGGAAGAGCTATAACACTCCCCATTCATGAGCCAGGGGCATTAGTCCCTAGCATAACTCATTGTGTTGCCTTAGGGACAATGTTAGTCAAATTTTGTGAGATTATGGAGGTCAAATGAGTGGGTTGACTGACTAATATCCCACGTTTTACTCAAATGTCAGCTCGAAAACCTGAAAACCTCTACCTTCGACCTATCTACGGATATTGCCATTTCCAACAGAGTCTAATAGAATGGGAAAGGGAAATAATACAAGGAAACATACTATATTTTACCAAAGGGAACTCATGAGAAAGTTGGCAAGGATAAGCCTCTCATCATCTATATATTGGTGGCTTGGGACATTGTGAAAGAGGTCAAAAGGATGAAGGATTGTCAAATAATTGTCGAAACATGGTATGAAATATAGTTGTTTACCAACATATTAAGAAAAGAGAGAGAGAAAGGAGCTAGAGGATTAAGGGAATCTTGATTCACAAAATGGTTATAATCATCCTTTCCTATTAATAATATAGACCTGCAATTGTGTTGTCTACTCTATGGTGTTTATATTGTGTTCTGTTACATGTTGATGCAATGCCATAGTTTATGAGTAGCTTAGATGCATGTTATTAGATATATTTATATATTAATGTCTTTATTATCAGAGTTACATGTTGCAATATTACTTGTCTTTTTTATATGCGGGTGTTCAATCTAAGAGCTAGCAAAGGGGTCTTTCAATCCGCTACATTGAGTTCTCCAGCAAAACTACATCAAGATTTGAGGTAATCTCTTCCCTCTTGCTTTGAATATCATACATTAATATGGATATGTATAATCTTCTTTGTGTGAGCTGTAGTTAATTTGATCTGTCTCCCATGGATCCCAGGAAGATCCTTGAGGGTATTCCAGCCACAACCACCTGTGCATTAATCCCTATAGCAGAATTGCAGACTCCACTAGGGAATACACTTAGTTCCTAATTTTATCCTACCAAATTCCCAGATCTCTTAGTAGTGCAACCAGAGAGTTATAACACTCTGTTCACTTGCAGATAGAGTTAGCCCTGTCACTAACTCTATGTGGCCTTTTCTGAAGTTTGTTAGCCAACCAATATCTTGATTAACAACATGTTCTATGAATTCCTTGGTTGGGGAAGCTGCCTATAGTCTATTTAAGGATCTTTAGTTGTGCACTTGTGTTTGGTTTCCTGTTTCTTGAGAATTTTTTCCTTTTTAGGAAAAGAAAATAAAAATGTGCTTAAATTTTTTCTATTTAGTTGGTTAGATTCTGGATATGTATATTGGGTTAGTTATTAGAAAGTGTTGCAGGTCTGTATGTTGTGCTTATGTTTACTACACTGGATGCATGGTGTTGATTTATGTATAAATGATTCTCTTCTTGTAGAAATAACTCATTCATCAAACTGAAATTGAAAAGCATTTTCTACATGGTTTGTGTCAAAGTCTCATAAAACTCCGTATGTCAACACCCCTTCTGAAGACATTAATAAAGTACATTTTAAATCTATCTCGTAATAAAAACAATCAACAACTCTTTTTTGAGTATACAAACATATTAGTTTAGGCTAGGTAGTTGTAAGTTAACTACTTAAGGTTATAAAACTAAGACTAGTGTCGTTAAAGAGGGAAACCACTGCTGCACACATACTATCCGAGACTGCTCCAGTCAAAGCTAAGTTAAATGCAAGAGAACATTGGAATGTGAGAGAAGGTATCCCACCTTTGATTTCATATCCATTAGGTATTCTGTGTATCAGGCATCCCTTCGAGGGCATCAGAGCTGAGTCAGGGACTCAGGTATCCTTCTGTTGGGTGCGAGATCCCCCAAGGGAAGCTTTGGGGCTTAGAGCCCAGATTTTGGTCAAAGATTGTAATTCCGATGGAAAGACTCCGCATTTTGTGGGTGTGGAGTGCATAGTTTGTAAAAGAGTCATAGGGTTGTCCACACTTAATTTTTTCGTTACAATGTCGGCTGTAGAGATCTACCCATGGTCCGCAGACCGTGGGACTGTATAAATAGAGCGAGGCTCTAAGTAGTTTGATAGCATAGTCAAAGATGAAGAATTGAGTCATATTTGTGGAGTAAAGTCTAGTTTCAGGTCGTAGAGTAGGAGAAGGCTCTACAGCTAAGTGTGCAGAGGCCTACTAGCTCACAGCTGAGTGCACGGACCCCTGCAGCTGAGTGCACAGTGCGAGTCAAGTCTGTAATGGTTGGAAGTATTAATAAAGAGAAGTTTCATATCATTTTTGTGTATTTATTTCATATTTTATGCATTAAATATATTGGGTATGAATTTCACTTCTACTATTTATATGATGTGCGAATATATATAATTATTATTATTAAGTGAATGCAAGTGTTTACGTGAAGATAATCAAGATCTATTAATAATATAAGTAAGATACGCGGTGTAGCTTGGGGAAATAGTGGAGTTTGTTGCCATAGAAGCACGAAATCATCTCAGCCCTTGGTTAAGGCTATGCAAAAAACGATTGGGATGCTTCATGAGGGTACTGAAGGTTAGAATAATGTGTGAAGCGACCTGCACAAAGGCATACCTAGTTGGACTAAATCAAAATCATAGACATCTCAAGGGTGTGGAAACTTGGTTCTAGCGTCCCCCCATACTGCTTCGGGTGAGACTTCAGTTCACACATTGTGGGCTGATGCCGAAAGGGCTAGTAGTGTAGGGATTTGTTTGGCTAAATAACTCCAAACCTGGGTTAGGCCCCCATAAGCCAACAAATGGTTCCATTGTCGGAACCGGAATCTGCATAGAGATGTCTAATGTCATATCATTGGAATCCAACTAAGAAATAAATTGAAGGCTGGTTGTGTTATCACAAAACTCAACCCTGATAGGCTGCTGATCAGGAAGACTTTGAGTAACTATTTCAAACCAACCTTTTGGCTGAGGCTTAGCCTCCTCAACCTAAGAGGGCTCTCTCACTAGGTTAAAGATTTTAGTTTAAAGATTAGATGGCTAACTCTATGGAAAGAAATCAAATGAAAATGTATAAATGGTTGAAATACCAATCAAAAAACATCTATTGGACTATGGAGTTAGAGTATGTTTCAGTACAACAGCAAGATCAGCTTAACATGAAAGTTAGGGCATAAAGAGTCTTAATATATCATCAAAACAGAGACATAATACAAGAAACAAAGTTTATAAACACATGAAGGAAGTTAAAGCATTATCAATGAATTCTAGGTAACATGTGTTCATACCACTGCAAGCAAGAAAATGAAGAAAGCCATGAGAAAATCAAACATTAAATCCCTCTCTGAGTCCTGAGTAGTAAAGCCAAATTTTTTTTATTAACATAAAACATACAGTCTTCTACAATAACACAGTATGTCTGTTTCTTTTGAAAATTGCCAACCATGAGGCATTCCACCTCTTGTCTTTTATAGAGTTATCATTACAATCTTGGATTCCCTGATCCAACATGAGGGGAATTCAAATTTCCTAGCTTGACACCTATTCATATCTAAAACAGACTATTAATTACAAGTAGTAAATAACTGATTGTCTTAGAGTCCTAATACAATTAGGAGTACAACTCCTTATTATGATGGCAACAACCTAATTTAGGAATTAAATTCAATACATGACAGTTGTTCCTCCTTAACTTTGACCTTGGTAATGTTCATAACCCTCCTACTGGCCTTTATTAACTTCTCCTTTATCTGTACTGAAAACTTGGAAAATGTCCCCTGCACTATAGCCTTGGTCTTCAATGATGTTCCTCGAATCTCCTGATGATAAAACTTGATTCTTTAATCATGTAACATATGTTGAATTAACCATAGAACCTTGCTATTACACTTGTGCAAAAATTAAACTCCTTGAACGTGCATGAAGAAGGTCAATATGGATGTGCTATGAAATAAACTGTTTGTTTTTGTAGCACAAAACATTGTTTTTTACATATCTCCTTTATTCTTTGAGTTTTTTCCTTACTTGAGCTTTAAACATTCACAAGTGACCTCCTCACATTCTCCAACAACATCATTCCCACTTTAAAAATAGCCGCTTCTTTCCTTTGAAGGACTGAAAGGTATGGTCGCAACCATCCAAAAAGACTCAGGTATGGTTGCAGCCGTTCAATCAAAGAGTCATGCATGTAATCGCGAACCAATCCACGCAGCCCAAACATATGTAATCTTAGTCCATGGTCTTGAAACCCTAACCGATCATAGTACAATTTCTAACATTCAAACAGATGTGCTGAAGTCGAGCATAATAGAAAATCACTTGATTATTGGTCAATGACGAAAACTGTTAACAAGCGTGAGAGAGACCACCAATAATGCCAATGGTTGTCAAGGTACTGCCAGTACAATCCACTAAGTGTGAAAAAATTATCTAGAGTCAAACACTGGTGGAATCACCAAATCGAAGACCAATGATGAAAGGTTGTCGTTAGGTGCGAAGAACTTGCCATTGAGGCATGCAAGCTCCAAGGTACCGAAAGGGATATCTAGAGCAACCTCCTGGATAATGAGCGGGTGTTGACAGGAGGCAATCTGTCACAAGAGGGCCATAATGTTTCCCCCATCAACGATGCGAGACAAGGAACAAGTGGTAGATGGTGAAAAAGAGAATTAGAGGAGGAGGTAAGGGTGTGAACTGCAGAAAGATTATACTCTTGAACATACTGGTGACATGACTCCAGAATGCGGCAACATTTTGGTACCAAGAGATCGGGGGTTTGATGGAGACAACATGGATAAGATGGAATGAGGCAAAATGGTAACCCAAACCCTGTAAGGCCAATGGCGATGTGAAGATATCCCAACCCGACAAGAAGCAAAAGTGTCGATGCTCAAGAGTGACTAGCTACCGTAGGTAACCAATGACGACTTCCAAGTTTTCCCCCACCATTGCTGGGAAGTACCCCAATTATTTTTGAAAAACAATCTTGAAGGGGATAGCATATGCATGTGATATAAGTTCAACCTTCAGATGAATCCAACCTAGTGATAGTTTAATGAGCCCTAAGGAGGAGAAGCTTGAATATCGTCATGGCGACGAGTCCAATGTCATCAGGGTTTAACGAGTTTGACATAGGTAAAACTTGGAGTCTTTTCCATGTTTAGAGAGTTTGAAAAAGAAATGGAAAAGAAAACTCCAGGGGGGTCCTTTTTTGTAAATTTGTGTCCCTCGAGTCTGAAAAAGTAAAAAACATAACTCGAGAGAACCGCTTGACCATTACGACCAAGGAGTACTTTTCATAATTAGTGTTTCTGATCCGAAAAAAGTAAAAAGGCGATCAAAGACACGACATTTCATAACCAAACATGAGCTCAAAATGACAAAAACTCAGCCATATTTTCGTGTTTACATGGTCGGAAAAGAGCTCAAAGTAGACCTCCATTTTTATTCTCTTTAACAAGTCAAAAAGGGAAAAATACTTGGCAATATTTTCATCTTTTACGAGTCAATAAAGAGCTTAAAGGTGACTCGTCCTAGAGGAATGAGTGGTATAAAGGGTGGCAACTGGTTCCAGCAATGGTGGAACTTCTCAAAACATGTAATGGTCAAGAGGCTGGCTAATAAAATCACTCATCGCTACGGTTCCTCAGGGAAAGACAAACAACCAAGTGAAAGCATATGATTGGCCAAAGAGATGGTGATGATGGAACAAAACAACCAAGGCTCATGTAGCATAATTTAGTGGATAAAAATGACAATCACGAGGTGTAAATCAGGTATGGGTTCATGTTTACACAAGCTTGAACCTTGGAGAACTCTAATTGATTTCAGTTTCATGTTTATGCAAGCTTGAAACGAAAAACTATGCTTGTTATAAGTTTGCATGCCCCCAGCATAATGACTCAAATCGAGGTGCATTCCCCCCAAGCTTCATTGCATTGAATGAGGTGGATGGAATGAAGGTTCACTTTCGAGATCTTGGAAAGAGTCAACTCAGATTTTACGAGATCTTAATCAAAGACTTGATTTGGAAAAGGGAGTTGTTTCATTTTTTAAATGAGGTTGACACAGTAAAAGAACTATCCTCATAACCCTTGTTTCATTTTGTAACGAGGTGGAGACAAGATCAAGAACTTTCCTCAAGACTCCTTTCATTTTTTAACGATTTTGACACAAGATAAGGAACTATGCTCCATGATCCTTGTTTCATTTTTTAACGAGGTTGACACAAGATCAGAACTATCCTTGGTCTCCTGTTCGTGGGCCATATGAGAACATGGCTCCCAAGAGGTCTTTACTGAATAGAAGAAACACACTCTAGGAGGAATACATGTCATGAGGCACAAATGACAGAGCAGGTTCCAATGCCCCCAGTACATGATGCACAAGACCATCTGCATGATCATTAGTAGATGCAGAGACGTAACGGGTAGCCACATAATTAACCTGTGGCGGGGAAGGTACTGCTTGCAAGCAAGAACCGATAGGGGACGATGGCGGCACAGGAGGCACCGGGTGACTAAAGAACGACAGTTGATCTATGGTCACCATTCTTCCATCATGCGGGAAACAGACCACATGAAAAAGTGAAGAAACAAGAGCCCACATGGCATAAATATAGTCACGGCTAAGGAGAAGACTAAAATCTAAAGCAGCTTGGGCAACCATCACATCTATATAGATGGTTTTGCCTCCCAAAGTAACAGGGAACTTTGGAAGGATCCCTAAAGGTTGACGAGCTCCTCCATTGAAAGCCAATAGATTATGACTGACACGCACAAGCTGTGGGGAACCTAAAGCTTGCCAAGTAGTAGAAGGCATAAGACTAACAAATGCCCCTTCATCCAAGAGAGTGCCAGGTACTGCCTTATTATAGGCGTGTACAGTAATCTGGAAAGGCACATAGGATGGAAGGCGGAATGCAGTCAAGTGACTCTAGTCAAAGGAGACGATTGAACTACTTGGTGGAGGCATCGTGGGAGTGCCCCCTTGCTCTATAGGAACTGGAGAAGGACTCTCTTGATCAGCGGGGATAGGAGGGTCGTTCTTGGACTCAGGAGAATCTGACGATATGAGAATAACATGAGCAGTGTCATCATGATGCTCTTCCGGAACAGAGTGATCAACAGGTGGTGAACCCAAGTCAACACTCGCTTTGACCAATGGCTGGTCTAGAATAGGCTTAGCATAGCTAGGCTCAGGAAGAGGAGGATGGACAAGAGAAGAATCCATATCAATCTCTTTGTCAATGGGGAGAGGGTCTGAAGAGAGCCTCTGATAACTAATGGGAAGGGGAGGCGAAGAAGCTATAAGACCTTCCAGGACAGTGGAAGATTTGTCCAGGAGCGGAAAAAGGTGAAGGAGCTGATGACCTTCACAAAGCCGATAGAGGAAGAGAATCTTCCCTTTCTATGTACCACTGCCAGGTGATGGGGCATCATCATCATGAGCTGTAGAGGATTATGACAGATGAGCCAGATCGTGAGACCAGACTTTTAAGATACTAGGAATTCCAGGACAATCACGAAGAAGATGGTCACCCTTGCACAACTTACAAGGATACTTAACCTTCCGCGAAGGATCAGAAGGTGGAACGACCTGGGATGTACTCGGAACATAAACTGCATGGATGGCCTCTTACTCATCCAACTTCTTCTTCTTCGTCTTCCTCTTATTCTTCTTAGCCTCCTGGTTACTGGATTTGGAACGTTCACCAGGCGAAGTAGGAGAGGAGGATGAAGAAACAGGGGAAGAAGGTGAAGGCTCAGCCTGAGAATTAGCGTGTCATGATTCAAATGAAGGAGATGGTGGAAAAGGAGTCATGATGCTCAGGACCACCGAGGTAGAAAACAACCAAATGGGCAAACCGATGGTTAACCCAGGCAAGGTCAACGTTGCCATATACAGAGCACCGACATTTCCAAAAGGAGGAAACGGACCAGGATTCCCATCTGGGGGAAGACCTTCGCTGGTAGACGCGGGGAATGTTGCCATCAAGAACGAGCTTGAAATACACGCGTACTGTAACCAAGAACTCTAACTAGTACCAAGAATATTTCGTGGGCAGTAAATTTTATGACACTGGAACAAAACTTGACCTTTTCATGTTTCAAGAGTCGAGAAAAGGATGAAAAGGTGACTCTATCTCTTTTGAGGTTTAATGAGCCTGAAAGGACAAGTGCTCAGATGATCCTTTTCTTTTAAGGATTTGAAAAGGAATGAAAGTGACTACTCTAGAGAACTAGACAAGAGGTTTACCAGAAAAACCATAAAACTGCATATACACCTTGGTGATCAAATGAAAGAGAAATGACCAAGGACTTTCCATACGATAGTCAATCTTCCCGAATGTTATATTTGGTGCGTTACAGTTCATAAGGCAGTAGACATGGCTTCCTATGGATGTATGATGATAACCTAGTGGAGTCTCCTGATATACACTCGACGATACGGGGAGCATGAGTCCGTACTAGCAGCTATTGAGTCACAAAAGGAGGAATCACCTAACTTTAAGCGAAAATAATGGTGACTAGGTTTAGCGATGCCAGAGCACGTCTCTATCCTAGACCTCTAGATAATGTGTGTTAAGTTCCAATGCGTTGTTAGGTTCATTCAATTGATTTTAGAGTTTATCTTGAGTTAAGTTTCGGGTTTTAGGCCCTACCGAATGTATTTTCACAATTCCTAGGATGCAGCTATAATGAGTAAAGCATCAATCGTTTCGACGAACACCTGCTTAAAGGAGGGTAAGGAGTTCATTTCCAAGCGAACACAAACCAAGACAAGAAAATGAAAGCACTAAGAAACACAATGAATAAATACACTTATCTCACAACTACTAATGAAAGATTTGAAATTTGCTTTCCAATTTCTCAATCTTGAAAAATCAGCAATGCAAAAGTGCTTTCATTTTTGTATGCTATATGAATGCAATATTTTTTATTTTTGGAATTGTAATGACAAACAAGCAAGTGTAAACCTGACTGATCCAAACAAATGTGATCTAAGTTTGATAGTGTGGAAATCGAATCAATGTGAGCAACCGGTTTAATAACCAACACTAAAAATCAATCAGAAAGACAACAAGCAATAAAACAACCTCAAGCAAATCAATCAGATGGTTGTGGATGAATCTTGAAAAGATAGGTAACCCAAACAAATGACTTCGTGACAAAACCTTTAAAGAGCTAGGTCACATGGTCTAGAAACACAAGACTCACTCAATGAAACCAAAGAGACAATACCTTAACCAAAAGCAATCAATACAAGCTAATGGAAGACAGAAAATAGCAGGGGATGAGCAAGACTGATGGTTTCAGGAGGAAAAAATTGTAAAAAACAACTTGTACAGGAATCGTTACGAGCCTATAACAAGAAACCTGGGATGATCAGCCAATCGTCGCAAGTATATAGACAGCAACTGAGTGACGTTGTTGCAAGAATACACCTATTTTTAGAGACGGTCCGATTTCAAGAATCGTCGCAGGGATTAAACTAGCAACCTAAGACAAAAGCCAAATCGTCGCAGGCACGAAGCTAGAACATCAGCGACATCGTCGCAGCTATTAAGCTATCTTCAACAACGATCTTACTTAAAGCAAAAGACAAAGTAAAATCACCTAAATGACACTAGATTGATCTTCCAAACAATCAGAAGGACTCCCAGATTGACCCAGGTAACCCAGAAAACTCATGGTTTAACCCCAAAATCAAGAGACACTATATCAAAACTAAAAAAAAGCAAACAAGTAAAAAAACATACAAAGGACTCCCTAGTGGAGTCACCAACTTGTGAAGTAGGAAAGTGTTCCCTCTGTAGATAGAGGCAACCCCTCTAGCCCTAGAGTGGGTCTAGTCATAGCAAAACAAAACAACAATCAATTTCCTTAAATAGTCATCGTTGGAGGCCTACCTCAAAACCGATGTTCGATGAAGCTTTCGTTGCACCACTCCAGCTTCCGTTTCCTTCTCCTTAATGAGAAATCAACCTAAAACACCACAAGAAAACAACAGAACACGTAACCGAGAACAACAATGATCTATTTACTTATAAAGTCAAAGAATCATAAGCTATCAAGCAAATTATACACAATATATAGGAAATCATTATTGATTGTATTAAAATAAATCAAGAGTAAAGCTTACAACCAAGCCTTAACATCGCAAGCCTTCTCAAAGGGTCCAGTCGGTATGTTCCTTCAAGCATTCACTCTCAAGAATGGGTCTCCCAAATGGATAATATCTCTCTCTCACTCACAAGCTCTAATACAAGGCTAAGGCACTCCACAACCTCTTACCAAACTATCAGCAATTCCACATAGCAAACTTGTCACACTCACACCAAAGCTATCTAATCTGCTTCAATCCAAAAACCAAGAACTAGGAACTAGCAACCAGGAACTAGCTGATCATAGCAATGGTGAGTGTTTTTATAGGAGGAGAAGCCTCCATGAAATGAGGGAGAGGGAGCTTATCCTCAAATTCGGTTTTACAAAAGGTGGAACTACCATCCCAGAGGAGGAAAGGAAAACCAATCTGACCCAACAACTAGTTCTAAAATCACCCAAAAGGCCAACTACTTGAACTAATTTGCCAAATCTGGATCGTTGCAAGTCATAAACTAGGGTCTACTGGTGACATCACAAGGAAGAAATGCATTTGGACCAATCGCCGCAATAAATAACTCGATGACTTGTGTTGAGCCCTAATATTCAACCGTCACGAGAAACACATGTACACCTGCGACGGTGTTGCAACGATATAGTTCATGATACGGAATCGTCACACATTTTAAGCGTTTACTTGTGACGATGCAGAAACTTAGGCAAAAAGGGTCAATATTCAGTATTAGAGAGCGCTTGTTTAATCTTCTTGCATGTATGGGAAGATATGGACATATTTATTTGATGTACGACACAGCGAAAGGACTGAGATGAGGTCAGTGACAAATTACTGTGCAACAGGGACTATAAACTACTATGCCCGGGAGCTGCGCGATGTTAGGACTGCACGCAGTAGCAAAGTGTCACTAGGTCTGTGACACCGCAAGGGTAGCTGTGTTGCCACGTGGGTCAGCTAGAAAGTGACCGTTACAGTCACTATTCACGATGTGATGCTTGGTTTGAGACCAAATGGAGTGGGCAACAGGAATTTAAGGTGAAATTTATGGGTTATATTCCTGAAAATTTGCTGCCAATCGAGCATTAATGGACTGAATGTGGGGGGAATGGTCGAATTCAAATTCAAAAGGTGCTATAAATTACAAAGGCTTGTCCAGCAAACAACACTTGGAAATTTGAGAACTGAGTTGTTGCGCGCTCAAACATTCATGAACCCTAACTTGTTCGATCTTCTAAAGGCGAATTCATTACTTGAGCAATTGCAAGAGACCCTGAGAGAATTATTGAATCGCACTATGGCAGCACCTAAAGAAGCCATTGATGTAGGAGCAATGACCACTGAGGAAGCCGCGTAGGCCATTATGGAAGTGAAAGCCCCAAAAAGTGTAAGGATAGTCGCAGAAATCCCTAAATCACCGCCCACGCTGAGACCCAAGAAAGATAGGTAGGCCATGGTATCGGTGCACGTATCGCTTAGAAATCCACTGAGGACTAGGCTCACCATGGAAGAAAATGGGAAGGCTATCAATTTAGAGGCCAATGAGGAAGACGAGTTTGAAAAAATCCTGGTTGAGGAGGGGGATGTGGAGATGGAGTTCGAAACCCAGGGTGCGGACCCTCTCACCAGGTTTCCCACATATGTTCCTCCATGGAAGGGTACAACAAAGGTGCCCAAAGATATAGATGAGAGCAAGAGCTCTCTACAAATTCTGTTGCTCCATGATGACATTATTTTTGATCGAGGACACTTGGGGCGAGTGCCCATACTGAAATTTGAAGATTAGGATCTCGCGATCGTGCAGCTAATGCGCTAGAATAAATACATGCTGACTGGAATCATAGAGTTGGAGCCATGCAAATGTCTGATAGGAATTGAGAAAGTAGGGTTGCTAAACCTGCTCTGGGTGCCGCATTACCACTGTGCCCCAGTGACCATTTTTGTCATCATGTAGTTGCTCTTCTTAGTGCATCATGGGTGCTTGTGGTTGGAGGAGCCCATCCCCATCACAGAACATTTGATTCAGAGAATTACCTGGCTCCCTTGTGTAGGGGAGGACCCAGAAAACATCTCAGAGGGGAATATTGATTATTTGGCCATTGCAGAGGCCATGAAAAAGAAATTTAAACTGGAGAAGAAGAAGAGAGGGTATGCCATTTCCAACATCAACAACCCTATGATCAAGGTCACGACGTAGATATTGGTAAGAAAGGTGATGCGTAAGCGCCACGCAGATGAGTTGCCCACGCCGATGGTTGCACTAGCAGCGCAGTGCGTAGAAGGGTTCCAGTTTAATTGGGAAAACTATTTATGTGGAGAGTTCCTTGATAACTACCATGAGGCACGGGAGTAGGGAAAAACTTTTCACTATGCATGGCTTATGTTTTCAATAGTATTGGTGGCATGGGAATTTCTGAAGATAGCCAGTTCCTGATGATCGCTAAGGACCTTCCAGAGGCAGCGGATTATGCTTCGCTATGGGCAACCAGGGATGCACAAAGGATAAGGAACAACAAAATATTCTGGGTGTTCATGGAGATGAACATTAGAATGAGGATTAATCGCAAGTTGTGTTTATCCCCCATGGTGTACAATAGTCTACAGAGCTTCATGGAGTTCAAGGAAGATTTCCACCATGTCTACATCAGGGCGTGGAAGGACCCCGCGAAGACATGGTGCGAGTTACCCTATTTGGAGACCGACGATGTCATCTTTTCAGTCCTTGAGTCTTGGCCACCAGAATGGCGTGCTCCAGTTGGCTCTGCGGTCGAAGTAGAGAATTCCATCACACAACGAAAGAAGGAGGAATCAAAACTATGAATCGCATAGCTAGCGGAAAAGCACAGGAAGGAAGAAGCAGCGGCTAAGGCCCAGGCAGCTCGTGACACTATGAAGTTGGTAGAAGAGAAGTAGAAGGCAGCAGAAGAAGAGTGCAAAGGATAGAAGTTGCCTTCGCTCAAGCCGAAGACTGATACAGAACAAGGTGGCATGGACTCACAGACAACATCCACCCAGCTGAAACATCTGCGCCTAAGAGAGGAGGTAGGGCCGTGTAAAAAATCGAAGGCCACAAAGACTTCATTCAACCCGATCACCCTCACTGAGGGGGATCTGCACGATATTGGCGAGATGATGAGGGATGTCACCACATAGGCCCTCCAACAGTTTGAGGAGAAACACTAGATGGTGTTGGGGAATCTCCGAACGCAGATCCAGGAGTTGTAGGTGCGCACTTCGCAGGGCGGCATAGTGTCAACCACCCTCGCAGTAGGCACTTCCATGGCTAAGGAAATGTTGTACGCTCAGATGACCAATATAATAGTGCTGCCAGATAGAGCACTCGTTACAGAAAATGAGGCTGACAAGCCTATGGTCAATGGGTTGAAGGGAATTGAGTTAAACATGGCTGCACTCCCTAAGGAGACGCTCTATATTTTGTAGGATGGAGTCACTACTAAGCTTCGAGCCAGGGAGGGTCGCGTGCTACAGGTAATGAGTGAGAAGTTCATCAACATTGAATAGTTGAGCCTGCAGTGTGACGAGGTAGTGGCGCAAAACAGAGAAATAGTGCAGGTGGTGGAGGAAGCCTGCCAGATGGTCCTAGAGTTGGCCATCCAAGTAGAGGAACCATTGGAGGCGCGCATCTAGAAGTTAGCAACAGGGGTGCGTGATGTGAGAGATGAAATGGCCAGGGTTCAATTGGAGCTAAACCTTTAGATAGTAGAACTGTAGTTGAAGGTGCAACCTTCAACTTCGCTAGAGGTTAAGGAACAACACGCCACCATGATCACAACAACACTGGCAGCAGTCAACAGTGTAGTGACAGACTGCACAAAGTTGTTCGAGCAGTCATTCGAGGTACTCACCACCATGCAGGATGACCCGAACATACAACACCTAGAGATAGAGGTGTGTGAGATGCAGCAGAGATACGACAAAGTAAAAGGGAATGCACAGATGATTTCCCTTACTTAGAGGCTCACGAGGATGCAGCAAGCTAAAGCACTCAAGGAGTAGGTGGACGCTGCTTGGCATAAGGAAGCAGTTTTTAAGGTGCACCTACAGCCATGGATCGATGAGGCCTATACCATTACAACCTCCATCGAAGAAAATCTCACGCACCTACAAGCAACACAGGAAAGGATTTAGGGTAGCAGTTCAACCATAGCAGTCACTAAAAAACGCGTAGAGGAGGTACAGAAGGCAGCCGCTCAGTGCGTTGCCGAACTTGTAGTGATCCAGTTAGAGTTGGAAGGTATTCACGCAAAGATCTCTACACCGACAGAGTAACTCGAGGGTGAGTCACAATGTTTGTGTTGGGGGCCTGTTGGGTGCGGGATCCCCCAAGGGAAGCTTTGGGGCTTAAATCCCAGATTTTGGTCAAAGATTGTAATTTTGATGTAAAGGATCCACATTTTTTTGGTGCGGAGTGCATAGTTTGTAAAAGAGTCATAGGGTTGTCTGCTCTTAATTTTGTTATTATAATGTCAGCTATAGAGATATACCCATGGTCCACAGACTATGGGACTGTATAAATAGAGCGAGGTTGTAAATAGTTTGATAGCATAGTCGAAGATGAAGAATTGAGTCATATTTGTGGAGTAAAGTCTAGCTTCGGGTCGTAGAGTAGAATAAGGTTCTGCAGCTGAGTGCGCAGAGGCCTAGTAGTCTGCAGCTGAGTGCGTGGTCCCCTGCAGCTAAGTGCATAGGGCGAGTTGAGTCGACAATGGTTGGAAGTATTAATAAAGAGAAGTTTCATATCATTTATGTGTATTTATTTCCATTTTTATGCATCGGATATATTGGGTATGAATTGCACTTCCATTGTTTATATGATGCACAAATATATATAACTGTTATTGTTAAGTGAATGCAAGTGTTTACGCAAAGATAATTAAGACCTGTTAATAAGATAAGTAAGATACACAATGTAGCTTGGGGAAATAGTGCAGTTCCATACCATAGTAGTGTGAAATCATCTTAGCCCCTCATTAGGGCTGTGCGAAAGATGATTAGGACACTTCGCGAGGGTACTAAAGGTTGGAATAGTGCGTAAAGCTACCTGCACGAAGGTAAGCCTAGTGGGACTAAATGGACATCAAAAACATCTCAAGGGTGTGGAAACTTGGTTCCAGCGTCCCCTCATACTGCTTCGGGTGAGACTTCAGTCAGCGCTCTGTGGGATGATGCTGAAAGGGCCAGTAGTGTAGGGATTTGTTTGGTTAAATAACTCCAAACCTGGGTCAGGCCTCCATATGACAACGCCTTCCCACAGAGCGTATTGTCTGTGACCATATTCCCCCAGTAGTGTCTGTGATTTGAGGTAAACATAGTGTGAAGTGTGCTACACTGGTACCTAAACAGACGAACCTACTTTGTCTTTGGTTTTTCGGAGGGTGCTTGCCTTCATGAGAGTACTTGACCCCTTAATCTGAGGTTTGGGAGAAGCTCAATAGTAATCATAACTTTATATTTTGCTAGCTCTCTCTTTTATGCATTGTGATACTGGGTTTCATCTCCAACAAACGATGGTTATCAAACAGAGTTTATCCACTGACTGCTTTCTAATTGAATTTTAGAATATTTTTTATTTTTTTCATAGGTTCTAGTTTATTATCACTAACACTATAATCAATATCACTATACAAAATTGTGATAAAATATATCAGTCATCTTGGCTACATACGGCCCTCATCGTCAATCTCAGCGACAACAAGGTCTTCCTTCGCTGACTATTAAGGATCCATCGAGCTCGGTGATCTAAATTACCCCTCTTCGGGTAATTAGTCTCCAGCATCTAACACTGGATCAAACAATGCATCCCATGACACAATACTACCAGAGGACTTTTTCACTGAAGGATTTCTACCTCCTTGTAATCTTTCCATCATTGATCCTTTGAGACCACTATTTATTCAAGTTACACCTATAACTACCATGTCTTCAACTGTACCTACATCCACCATTCCCTTGGTGACTAACAGTTCATGGGATTTCGTTGACAACTTTGGTCCACCCACACTTCCCTAGCTAATAGTCAGTAATACACAACCAATTGGTAACCCTATTATCCAAACTATGCCAATTTCGAGCAACTTATTTACACAAAACATGAGAAGAACGTCATACATACTATTTTCTGCCACTTTTGTGTCTGCTCCTGGACCTTTGGCTAGCACTCCAAATAGCGTTGTTAGCACAGGTTTCTTGAGTAATCCCTTTTGCTAGAATCCTCTCTTTAGTTCAAACCCCCAGGCTCAAATGCCAGGGGGAAATGTTCCCAACACACACATATAGGCACGGGGCATTACCATTCCCCCTCTGCTTATAGGACAAGCTGGACAATCATTAATTGACATGAATCCTCAAAATGTACACTATCCTAGTGTCAGTCACGTGGCTACGACCAACTACATGGCTGGTGGGATCCCTCAACCCAGTCTAGCTCAATCCATTTGGGCACCTCATTCTCAACCTCAATTAAGTTAAGGGGGAAATCTTTATCCTAGGGGAAATAATGCTTATATCCCCCAGCCTACCATCCCATATGGACAACCACACTATCTAACTGTTCCTCCACTGCAAGGAAACTATTATCCAACAAGCCCTACATATAATTTTGGGAACAATATGATGGGAGTAAAGTGGGGTCCCTCAAGTCATTCATCATCACCCTTGTTAGACTTGGCGGCACTAAATACTTTACCTTTTTTGGCAACACTCGACATCCTCGATTTGTACAAACTCACCAATGACACCATCTAACATAACTTACATTCACTTCCATTCCCACACAAAATACCTTTCGACATCCCGAAGTTTAAAGGAAAACAAGGGGATGATCTAAGTACACATGTGATCTATTATTGAATATTACTTTTGTTGTGCTAATTTCAATTACAGATTTATAAAAATCTAGTTTTTCATTGCTTCCTGTGCATATATTTCCTTAGGTTGTTTGGTGATTGAAACAAGTAAATTTCATCAAGTTTTATGTGACAAACATGAAAAAAATAGCTTTAAAAACAAGTACTGAACAACAGACATTCAAAGTACAAAAAATAGTCAAAGAGACACTTTAACACATTGTTTTGATGAAGGATTTCACCCCTCCTAGGCTACATCTCTTGGGTCTAGCTTCCATGGCTTGGGCCTCTGTATTAGCTCAATATGAAAAAAAAGATGTTTAGAAAGCTCTATTGCTCCTTATACCTACACCAATTTGTTCAGAATGTCGAAATTAGCTAGGAACACCTTTTCCTAAGCTCAATTTGGTCAAAAATTGCTCTAGTTATGCCTCTGATAGTTTTTCCCTTGAAAAGCTCCTCCAAATATGGAAAACTCTAGTTAGGGCTGCTAAATTTGGGGATGGCGCCAAAATTGTCAGAGTCTGCTAAAAGTCTGCCAGTTTAACTCATAGTTTAATTAAATATTAAGTTGAGTCTAACAGGAGGATTAGCACTAATCACATGGATTAGGCCGCTAAATTTAGGGATGGTGTGAAAATTGTCGAAGTCCAATAAAAGTTTGCCATTTTAACTCAAATTTTAATTAAATATTAGTTTGAGTCTAACAAGAGGATTAGTGCTAATCATGTGGATTAGGCTAACCATGACCCAAAACTACTGGCGATTTAGGTGACATCACATGTTGTGGTTACCATCGTATTATCCGCCAGGTTATCTGACCTCCACCGTTATCATAGCCTATTCACATGGCATCTACCTAACTATCAGGGTTATGGGTTTTGTGGATCTGCCATTGGATAGAATGTAGCTCTTAACTGGTTGTGGTTATGTATTTGCACTGACATGAGGAAGGCTGGCCTATGGGCTAGCCCTCCATTAACCACCAAACTTAAATCCATTAAAGTTTAAAAATACATTGTTCTCCATAGAGGTTAATAAACATAATGGAAGAGATGGTAGAAGGCTTGGATTGCGGAGGGGAGGTCACGAGGTCAAACCCTAGCACCTCCAATAAAATTTTGCTCCACTGTTGAGTCTACCTAGGCTGTTGGGAGGTGCCACGTGGTGGCCTCTGGGCTTGCCACGTGGCATTCTCTCATTGGCCCAAATGTTAACCAATAGAACTGTGCCATATCACCACCTGAAACCCAATGAAAATATGCCACTTGTCAAACTGTGATTGAATGTTGACCAAATTGACCCTGCCTAGTCACTTGCCACATCAGCAGTATGGATTGCTGACTCTGTAGTGATTGGGCATTTTTTTTGCAAATTTTGCGTGTTTAGAAAAGTGAACAAAACTTGATAAATTCCTCATACAAACTTGGTGTTCAATGAAATGAGTTGCGTTAGGATCTTTTTTATGATACGGACACGGTCATTTAGGTTTCGAGCCATTTTGAGAATTTTGATTTTTGAGCTAAATATTGAGTGCCTGATTAACATGTCACTACCTATCATCTATGGTGCATATCAAACTCCATGGTGGATGATAGTATCTCGCTTCAGCTCTTCTCTTGCACCTTTACTCGCAATGTTGTCAAGTGGTACATTGAGTTACCATGCACATTAGTTAATACCTTTGGCGCCTTGACAATGGAATTTTTAAAGTATTTTCAATTTCTCATCCAATAAGAAACTAGGATGAAACTCCATATTACCTTATGCCAAGACACCTCCACCTACATATTTGATCACATTCATGAATGGAGACGTAGATGAAGGCTAGCCAAAGCCCCCATTCCAAACTATCTATTAGCAGTTTGGTTCTGTAAATATGTTCTTCCCAAAATCATCAGGGACGTTGCCTTAGGTGATGCGGTCACTGAATACAAATCCATTCATCATTCCCAACACTTAGATCTGATTTATTCACAATTTGGCACATTATACGACATAATCCCCAATGCCCCTAGAACTTCAAATGCTCTTGCTACTCAGGAACCTGGCGTGCATGTTGATGGTATTATCAATGCTACCTCTAGGTATGCTATAAAACAACTTAGCAAACCCATTGCCAAGTTGTCTGTTTATCCCACTACCCAATCGGTTGTTGTTCCTAACGCTGCAATAAACTATGTGCAGTCTATGCAAAAGCCTAATGACAAGAATAAGAAGAATAAGAAAAAGACCCCTCCTTCTGAAGAGCATCCAACCAAGCAATCCAACCCCAAGCAGAAATTTGTTGGACCACTTGATAGTGGAAAGGATAAAGCTGTCAAGTTCCCTTGCAAAATCTGTGCGGAAGACCATATGACACATCGATGTTCACATCTCCAAGAATGCACAGATATTCTTGCTAGAAAGGATATTTGCCGAACCCTCGTGGTCCTACAAAACCCTTTCCCTTCTCAGCAACAACAACATCTTATTGATAACCCACCTCAATGCCCGCAAGGGGGAAATGACACTTCAAATCATCCTTCCTTTGGTGAAGGATCGTTGACCTTTTACACCTTTGTAACGGTTGATCTTCAAATGTGAGACAAAACTTATGGAGCTCTAGTCGCTAATGCTCATGATGATGCCTTGAGTTCAAACCCATCCCCGCCCAATAATATTCATAACGAAAAGGTTGTTTCTAATCTTGTAATTTGCCCCCCAAAAGGGGCAATTTTTCACACAACACATAATACATTTGCACCTGTTACCCATAACTACAATATTGTAGAAGACTTGGTGCAACAACCATCAGCTATGTATGAACTCGAAGTATTGCAAACTTGTCTAGCACAACAAAAATCTTTTCTTTCAGCTATTGGTGTGGTTGACCCTTAGGATTCTATGCTAGCAATATTTGACATGGAGAAATGTAAACCACCCCTTTCCCACCAGCTTGAATTTCAGGGGAAATTTTTTTCGAAAGGCTGAGGTGTACATAGAACTGTCATTAACAAAGGTTCTTCGACCTGTGTCATGTCTACTTCATGTTTGCTCACCTTAGGTTCTCCAACCCTTTCTCCACCGTCGAATTCCCTTAAAGTATTCAATGGCCATACATTCCTCCCAAAAGGTTACCTTGTCGACTACCCCATCAATTTGAGTGGGAAAACAGTAAGGGTGGACATTGAAGTCATGGATCGAAAACTCGACTATAATTTTATTTTGGGCCGCAATTTGACTTATGCCATAACTTCCATCGTTTCTACAATTTTCCACATCATCCTATTTCCATTGGATGGACTAATTGTCAGGGTGGACTAGTTGTCCTTCTGGACCCCAGATTACCTCTTATTGCCTAGCAACACTATACCTTTAGTGTGTGGCATACCTGACCCTTATGTCAGTATTGGTACCAGTCTTTTGAAGCGTTCTTCCCTGATTGGTTGCTTTCCTCTCCCACTACCCATGGTTCCAGAAATGGTTTCTATGGTCTCCACTATTCCTCATGACCCAACCAATCCCTGGATCCTCCCATCCCCTTTAGACATTGACTCTTATGGAGAAAAAATGTCGCTATCCCCATTCAAATTAGCCTATCAAGCCATTCAATCTGCGTCCAATTCTCTTCTCACTTTGGTCACAACCAACAATACCATCTCCTCTCCTACAACTTCTCCCTCTAACAATCTCCTCAATCAAGTCCTACCTTCGGATGAAGCTATTCAAGTTATCATTTGTTCAAAGGAGTGACCTTGGGAAGAATTTCACCATTACGTTTCGATATCTAATTTGGACAAGATCCATATAAAAATATTGTCCTTTTAACCACCTAAGGTTGTTCACTCGCGTTATACAACCATCCAAAATTTGGATTCGAAAGGGAACATGGGAAATATTTCAAAGACAGTGCTCATTGATATCTCAGTCAAGACAGGCATCGCGGAAAATATACAGATAACAGTCTATCGTAATCTTGAGGAAATTGAAAGCTTCACCTGCCTTTTCAGGGAATTTTGTGATGTATTCACTTGGTCTTATGAGGAAATTCCCGGGATATATCCATCTATCATTGGGCATGAGATAAATGTTTATGAAAATGCCAGGTATATCCACCAAAGACTCCGATTAGTCCACCCCTGCAAAACTGCGACCATCAAGACTGAGGTGGAAAAATTACTACGTGATGGTTTCGTTTAATCCATTCCTTTGATGGAATGGGTTTCCAATCTGGTTCCTATAGATAAAAATAGGGTACCATCTAGGTCCATGTTGACTATTAGGATTTGAACATTGTGTGTCCAAAATATAATTATCTGACCCCATTCATTGACCAGATAATCAACAATTGTGCCAGTTGCGAATCCTTCTCCTTTATGGATGGTTTCTCAAGATATAACCAGATTTCCATAAAACCTACAGATCAACACAAAACCACCTTTGTTTTCCCTTGGGGATTATTTGCATATAGAAAACTCCCATTCGGTCTAAATAATGTTGGAGAAACCTTTCAACAAGCCATGGAATACGCATTCCATGATATCAGACACATTGTTCAAGCTTACTTGGATGACATCACAGCGCATTTGAAGAAGTGATCCCAGCACCTAGTTCATATTTGAGAAATTTTTCTTAGGTGCGAGTTTTATAACATACATATAAACCCACACAAATGCATATTATTTGTCGATTCTAGATTCCTACTTGGTTTCATTGTCTCCAAACACTTGATTAGGATTGGTCCAGATAAGGTAAAGGCAATTACTCAATTTCCTACGCCACAATCCATTTTACAGCTCTAACATTTATAAGGGAAAGCAAACTTCTTACAACGATTCATCATGAACTATGTGGAGCTAACGAAAGGATTTATGCAACTACTAAATAAAGGAGTACTATACTTGTGGGATGATTGAGCCCAATGATCATTTGATGCCTTGAAAGAGGCACTTATATCTACCCCACTTCTTAGTGCTCCCAACTATTCGTGTGACTTTCTCCTATACCTGGAAGCCTCACCATCCTCCATTGGTATGGTGTTGGTTCAAACCCATGATGATATTAGTGAGAATGTGATATATTATCTCTCAAAAGTACTGGCTAGGCCTGAACTCTGATATTCACATGTGGAAAAGTTGTCCTTGGAAGTTGTCTTTACTGTCAATCGCTTCCAGCACTATATACTGTTGCGACAGAATACTGTCATCAGTTTGGAGAATCCCGTGAGACACATTTTGTCTTGTCAAGTCATCGAAGGAAAATATTCCAAATGGATTGTTATCCTCTAGCAATTTGATTCAGTTTTCGCCACTACCAAGGAAAAAAATCCTTAGTCTTCGCAAAATTATTGTCGAATCTTCCGATAGTCAATCCAAATAAGATTTCTGATGATCCTCTCCCAGATGAATCTATCTATCTGATCGACACAACTGAGCCTTGTTACGAAGACATTCTTTTCTACCTCCAAGCACAACAATTCCACCCTAATCTATCATTAGGTGACAATCGTCACATCTGCCACCAAGGTCAACGTTATTTAGTGTTGAACGATACTTTATATCATTGTGGCACTGATACAGTTCTTCAACGTTGCCTCACTCTTGAAGAGGCTGAACACATTTTAAATGACCACCATGCTAGGGCATGTGGCAGTCATATTTCTGGCTCTATCTGAAAAAGTATTATGCCTAGTATTGCACTAGGCATTTTCTTTGTAATTTTATGTATTTATAAGTTTTTCTTCTTTTGTTGTGACTAAATTTTTTGGATTTTTATGTGTGCTTGTCTCATGCATGTCTCTCGTTGTGCAGATATATTCATTACCCTTACCATATGTAGGATACATGGATGGTCCCAGTCGTCACACACGACATATTGCATTAGCTGCTTGGGTCATTTACACACATGAGTTGGAACTACTTAATTCTGAGGGAGTTTTTCTCGGCACTGCCGCCAACAATATTGCTGAGTATATGTCTGTAATTGCACTTCTTACTAAAGTGTCATCTTGGGACATCTCCAATATGGTGGTCAGGTTAAACTCTTATCTAGTCATTATGCAATTGAAAAATCATTATCACATTCACAATCCAATCTTGTTACATCATTATTTAAGGGTATGACTCTTGGAACGCCAATTTGAGCTTATTACATATGAACACATTCCTCGAGAATTTAATACTGTAGCTGAGTCATTAGAAAATTATGTATTATATTTTCATCTGTCTCATTCATTATAGATGCATACATGAAAATAAAATATTACATGGTTAAAAATTTACAAAAATTAAAAAACACATTTAGATCACAAATCGCCAATATATATATATATATATATATATATATATATATATATATATATATATATATCGAATCCAGTCTTTTTACATCACAAATCCCAAAACCTAGGTGTTTGTAAGTGAAAAATAGCTTTACTAAGCCTCACTATAACACCCATTGGCTATACCATGCTACTACTAATCCTGTTGGTCATGATAACTCAGAACAGTTCTAGCCAAGCTCCTAAGAGGAACCAAAAATCACTCAGGCACACGCACTGTGTGTCACTGCATATGTGTCAGTGTCTCCCTCATGGAAAGAGGCGGAACACCCATTCTCAAACCGTCGAGGTTCCTAGCAACCTTGTGGAGACTCTATGTGTCATATCCCTCTCCGGTAGCTACCGCACCTACTTCAGCCCTAGGTAGTTGATCACCTGACCTAGCATGGTGGGGCATGCTCGTAGGACATACTGGTGCCACATCTGCATCAAGAAAACACTTCATGCTAGTATTTTTTCACCCTTAATAAAAAACATTACATAACTTTCAAAAGTTAAAAAATACTTTTTTAACTCTAATCAAATCATCTTACCTTATGGCTCCCATTGAGTGCCAGGTGGAAAAATCAGTTATGGGTCTCCTGTGAAATCCATGCCTGGATAGGCATAATCATGGATCATGAGAATCTAGCCATTGAGCCACTCGAATAAATTATCTTTGAAGAAGTGTCTAATTGGCCTCCCTCCAGTCTGAGGTACTAGGGAAGCCCATCGGCCCTGCCTTGGCTCCCTGGGACCAACTAGACCCAAAATCATGCGAGGCCTCAACATTGGTACTCTCTCAAGGAAGAAGCATATGATAAGAGTACCATACTCAAACTCTCTTATGGTCCGACTCTTACAAGCTATCATTTCTACCTTCACCTGGCAAATAACTCCCTTACACCAGTTGAATATCTAGGGCTGCAAATGATCAATGGCTAGTAACAGCTAAGATTTTGTTGCTACATGCTGGCTCTTGGACCTCGCTAAGTGCACGATCATCCAAAGAATGGCCCTCATAGGGCTAATCCTGATTCGCTCAATGGGGACCCTGTTACTAACTAATCAACTGCCTGGCCTACAGTGATTTTGGACCAACTAAAAGGTGGTTCGTGGACCTCACTTGTAAGAAAGTAAGTATCATCTCTTTCAATCACAAGCCCATGATCCCCGATCCTGAGAACTCCTTGTTGTTCATCCCATCATTGGATAATCCAGCTGAGAAGTTCTTCCTAACCCTTTGTTGGGCATGGGATCCCCCACAACAGTTTTTTGGGCTTAAAGCCCGAGTTTTGGTCAATTGTATTGTAAGACTCCACGAAGTGCGAGCGTGGAGCACGAAAGTCTAGGATGAGTCATAGGGTTGTCTGCCGTAAGAATTGTAAAATAATGTAAAGTTGTGTCAGCCTACCCATGGTTTACAGACCATGGGATTGTATAAATAGAGTGAGGCTCTAAGTGTAAAGATAGTTTTTGGCAAGCAATTAATCGATAGATGCGAAGGCATGATTAGAGCATAGGAGGAAAGTTGAAGTGTATTGGGTTGTAGTATAAGGAAGAGGCTCTGTAGCTGAGTGCACAGAGGCCTAGTAGAGTCTACAATTGAGTGCACAGACCCCTACAGCTGAGTGTGTAGGGTGGAGTCAGGTCTGTAAGTGGGATTGTACTTGAAAATAAATACTAATAAAGATAAGTTTGATTCAAAATACTATGCATCTATGTTTCTATTTATCTTTATGCATTAATACTGTTTATGATTGCGTGCACTTACCTGAATGTTGAATGAAGTAATAAGAATATTGGGCCCTCAAAAGCTAAGTTAAGCACTAATATAATACTGCAGTAGGAATAGAGATCAGGGTAGTACTTTCTTCGTGCCCTTCAGAGGTGTGCCAAGGTAGTGGCACAGGTCGCGAAGGATAGACAGCTGCGCGGAGTAGCGCAAGCATGCAGGCTCGGACCACGAACCTCCAGAAACTTCATCAAGACATCCCTAGGGTGCAGAAACCTAGTTCTAGCACCCTCCCATACTACATCGGGTGAGACCTCAGTCCATGCTCCATGGATTATTTCCAGAAGTGCCAGTAGTACTAGGATTTGCTTGGCTAAATCACTTCCAAACCTGGGTTAGGCCCCACTAAGCCAACAAAGGGTTCTGTTGTCGGGATAACCCTTTCGTGTTGCCCAAAGGTGCCCTAGCAGCAACAAGCAAGGTTGACCAGGCTGCGATGAGCAGTATGAAAGGCATCGGCTTAAACTTGGTTGCCCTGCCACGTGAAACCCTGTACTAGTTACAGGATGGGGTCATCATAGAGCTTCGTGCTAGGGAAGGCCATGTGATCCAGGTCTTGAACGAGTAGAAAATCAACATGGATCAGCTCAGCCTCCAACGTGATCAGTAGGTTGCGCAGGCTTGTGGACTGGAGCAGGCAGTAGAGGATGCGTGTCGGAGCGTCCCAAACTTGGCCATGCCAGCAGAGTTACCAACAATAGAGCGGGTCCATTGATTGGTGGCCAGAGTCCACAAGGCCAGGGAGGAAACAATGAAGGTTCAGTTGGAGTTGAAACTGTAGATTGCTGAGATACGAGTGAAGGTGCAACCCTCCATGCCCCTAGAAGTCAGAGAGCAATGCGCCCATGCTATCCAAACGGGGTTGGAGAAAATTTGCCAAGCGGTATAGGACTGCACTGGGATGTTGGATCAAGCAATAACAATGCTTACATACCTACAAGAAGATCCAAACCTACAGCGCCTAGAGACAGAGGTGCACGAGTTGCAGCAGGAGTACGACAATGTCTGGGGGACTGTGCAGACAGTTGTCCTTACTCAATGACTCACCAAACTATAGCAGGCAAGGGCATTGAAGGACCAGTTAGACACCACACGAAACAAATAAGCATTGCTTAAAGTGCGCATCCAACCATGGATCGATGAAGCTTTCATAATTACAGCTACCATTGAAGAAAAGCTGGCACAAATGTAGGGACTTTATGTGGTTAGACAAGAATGTGACCCTACTCATGAAGGTTCAGAGATACCCGTGCAACAAGTATAGCAGACAATGGAACAGTGTGCCATGGACACCTAAGCTGTGCAAGGCCTATTGGAGGGGCTCCGTGCCAGGTTCACCACACTAGTAGAGTGACTCGGGATGAGTCACGATGATTGTCTTGGGGGCCTGTTGGGCATGGGATACCCCGCAGCAGGTTTCGGGGCTTAAAGCCCGAGTTTTGGTCAATTGTATTGTAATACTCTGCGAAGTGCGGTGCAGAGCGCGAAAGTATAAGATGAGTCAAAGGGTTATCGGCCATCAGAATTGTAAAATAATGTAATGTTGTGTCGGCCTACCCATGGTCCGTGGACCATGGGATTGTATAAATAGAGTGAGGCTCTAAGTGTAAAGATAGTTTTTGGCAAGCAAGTAATAGATAGATGTGAAGGCATGATAAGACCATAGGAGGAAAGTTGAAGTGTATTAGGTTGTAGTAGTAGGAAGAGGCTCTGCAACTGAGTGCGTAGAGGCCTACTAGAGTCCGCTCCTGAGTGCGCAGACCCCTGCAGCTAAGTGGGTAGGGAAGAATCAGGTCTGTAAGTGGGATTGCACTTGAAAAGAAATACTAATAAAGATAAGTTTGATTCAGAATATTGTGCATCTATGTTTTTGTTTATCTTTATGCATTTATACTGTTTCTGATTACGCACACTTACCTGAATGTTGAATGAAGTAATAAGAATATTGGGCTCTCACAAGTTAAGTTAAGCATTAATATAATAGTGTAGTAAGAATAGAGATCAGGGTAGTACTTTCTTTGTGCCCTTACAAAGGTGCATGGAGGTAGTGGCACAGGTCGCGAAGGATAGACAGCTGCACATAGTAGCGCAAGCACGCAGGCTCGGACGGCGAACCTCCAGAAACTTCATCAATACATCCCTAGGGTGTGGAAACCTAGTTCCATCACCCTCCCATACTACTTCGGGTGAGACCTCAGTCCACGCTCCATGGATTGTTGCCGAAAGGACCAGTAGTACCGGGATTTTCTTGGCTAAATCACTTCCAAACCTGGTTCAGGCCCCATTAAGCCAACACCCTTCATCAAGTCAAGTATGGCATACTTCATCGAGACGCATTTGTGTAAAGCATGTAAGCATGTTGTATCATTAAGCATTTGTAGTTATTCATTATCGTGAGCTCTTTCCCTCCAAAGACTCATGTTGATGGCTCAAAACCTGCATCAAATCACCCATCAATCAGTCATTTTGCTGCTGAAAACCCTAGGAAAACAAGCATGGGGGTTTTGACTTGCACCTGGTAGCCTAACGCTACTCCCCAAGGCCCACAGGGTGTTCTAACACACCCTTGTAGGTCGTGAAGAGCGTTTAACATTCCCCCTGCCCTAAGAGGTCATGTTAGGCACAGTAGGCTAACTAGGGCTTACTAAAAAACAAACATTTCACCCAAAAAATTGATGAAAAGGGTAATAGAATGCAATATGAGGGTTAGACCATCTACCTAGAATAGATGTTGTGTCGAATGGTTGCCTGGATGGCTCACAATTGCTCAGGAAAGATATACTCCTTTTTCACTCCAGAACACTCTCATAGAACTCGAATGGTGAAAATGAAGGCTTTGAAACCCTTCTTATTGTCACTCTGGAGGTATGAATCACCTTATCTAGTCATTGAAATTGAATTTTTTCATTCCTATATCATTTATCATATGCCATTTTGATATGTTGTCAATATTGCTTATGCTCTGATGAAGATTTTAGTGTTGAATAACATAATCAATCCTGTTTGACTCAATATGAGTGCTTTCTTTTATGGGATATTTTCTCGCTCTTTAACTGAAAATCCCCCAAGTTATCATCTTCGGGCTCGTTAAACTCCTATGCTGATGATATGAGCGCTTTCTTTTTTGGGACCTTTTCTCTCTCTTAAATTGAAAAATGCCCAAGTTTTTCCCTTCTTCAGGCTCGTTAAGTCTACGAAGAAGGCATGAGTAGTTATTTTATCTCTTTTTCATCACTCATTAAACTGAAAAAAATATATTGACTTTTCTTCTTTTGACTCATTAAAATTTGATGAAGATCTATTGAGTTTATCTTCATGTGACTCATTAAAATTTCATGAAGAATATCGAGTTTAATCCACCGCCTCGTACTCGTAACAAAATAAGGAAAATGTCTATTGAGCATAGGTTTATCACTTTATCCAGACTCAATAGACTAACTTATGGAAAAGGAACTATGCTGGGTATACTATTAAACCTTTGTCACACCCGGTTATCAACTATGAAAAAGAGACCCCCCTGTAGTTTCTCTTTACAATATTTTCAGACTCTCTAAATATGAAAAGACCATCGAGTTTACCCATCTGGACTCATTAAAATTAATCAGGTGGGGACAAATTAGGCAACAAAATGGCTCTATGTCTATATTCGGAAAGATTTTTTAGCGGCAATCATTCCTTTGAACATGGCACTTCCTCAGAAAAACCTCCTTTTCCTCCGCCTATCAGATGAACCTTACCATCCTATGAGTTTAGCCTATATATTCTGATGTTCCTGCATTCTTGTATCCTAACACTCTTTGGTGTTCATGAGTTTAAAGCTACCTGGTAAACCTTTGTGTCATGCCTTCTATTGTTCAAGGGATTCATTTATCCTCTGCTTCCTATATCAACCATCGCTTTTATACTTCCATCATGCCCTCCATCTGTTTAACCCATTGCTCAAAATTTATCTCCAAAAAAAAACATTCTTGTCGCATTTCATGTCAACTAATGTAGGACACATTATTGCCTACCTTTTGATAGGTCTCTTCCTATCGACTTCAACACTCTATCTAGGAAGTAGATCTATAAACATATCAGTACCCTGGAACATGCAATCATTAGTGGTAGGTTACCTTGTGTTTGATTGGGGGTTTTCATTATTGGCTCCCAGTTGAATGATTCTATGAGTGTTCAATGACAACATCATTATTCACACTCGCTAGATTGTACTACGAATCTTGGACACCATCATCATTATTAATGGCCTCCTTGCATCTATTAACAATTTTCATTATTGATTGGTAATTAGAAGATTTCGCACATGTTCAACCTCAACGCATTTATTCACATGTGTCAAAATATGTTGTTGAGATAAAGCGGTGATCAAGTCCTTGGGTAGAGACTTACATCACTCAGCCTTTTTTCCTCTCCCAAGTTGTGTATATTGTTTTTCGGAGACATCTCGTAAGGATGATAATATTATTACATAGTTCCACATTGTGCTTATCCGTGGACATGATCGTCATACCCATTTTTGAGAAATCACTCTAACATAGTTACTGAGCATGGGAATTCCCAACTCATGACACGATTTTAGATTTTTAACATATGTGGTTGTATCAGGTTTCCCGTAGTCCCGAAGCTCCTATCCTTAGTATCGTTTTTCCAACAACACAATTCTAAATTATTTCGGCCATCATCTTCATATCTAACCTCACACTTTAGGGGGCATCTATTTTACAATAAAATGACCTCCTCATTAGATCAGAGGAGAAAGACAATTTGGCTGAAGACAAGACCAAGTTCACAAGCCTATTTTCTAAAGTAACACTCCCTAGGACCTATCAGGAAGAGTTATAACACTCCCCATGCATTAGCCAGGGGAATTAGTCCCTAGGGTAATTCACTGTGTTCACTTAGGGACAACATTAGTCCAACTTTTACGAGATTCCAGAGGTCAAATGAGCGGGTTGACTGACTACTATTGAACGTTTTACTCAAATGTCATCCTAAAAAGTAGGAAACATCTACCTTCGACCTGTCTAAGGATATTTCCATTTCTAACGAAGTCTAATAGAAAGGGAAAGATGAATAAAGCAAGGAAATATCTTAAATTTTGCCAAAGGTAACTCATGAGAGAGTTGGCAAGGATAAGCCTCTCATCATCTATATATTGGAGGCTTGGGGCATTGTGAAAGAGGTCGAAAGGTCGAAGGATTGTCAACTAATTGTCGAAACTTTGTATGAGATATAGTTGTTTACCAAGAGGTTAAGAAGAGAGAGAGAGAAAGGAGTTGGAGGATTAAGGGAAGCTTGATTCACCAGATGGTTGTAATCATCCTTTCCTATTAATAATATAGACCTGCAGTTGTGTTGTCTACTCTATGGTGTTTATATTGTGTTCTGTTACATGTTGATGCAATGACATAGTTTATGAGTAGCTTAGATGCATGTTATTAGATATATTTATATATTAATGTCTTGATTATCAAAGTTATATGTTGTAGTATTACTTCTTGTCTTGTTTATATGCAGGTGTTGATCTAGGAGCTAGAAAAGGGGTCTTTTGCTCTGCTACATTGGGTTCTCCAGCAAAACTGCATCAAGATTTGAGGTAATATCTTCCCTCCTACTTTGAATATCATACATTAATATGGATATGTATATGATTATTTTTGTGAGCTGCAGTTAATCTGATCAGTTTGCCAAGGATCTTGGGAAGATCGTTGAGGGTATTCCATCCACAACCACCCATGCATTAATCCCTATAGAAGTTGTTCAGACGTGTCATAGAACAATGAGGATAGTGTTCCCCTAAGGGGCGGGGGGGGGGGGTTGTAATAGCCCTGGGTTAAAATATCATGTAATAGAGTTAATAAAGGAAAAATAAGGCCAAGGTTATGTGACACGTATTCCAAGTTGAATGTTGGTAAAAAAAATCATAGTGGGTGTCACTTTCAATTTATTATGGCCAAGGAAATTGGAAAAGGCATTGGAAAAGGAAAAGAGGCATCAATTGGCATTTATTTATGAAAATAAATGAAAATATGAGAAAAGGGAGATGAAAGGTCACAAGTTTACATGAGAGGAAAATTGAAGGAAAAATAGAGGAAATTGAAGAAAATAGAAGCCTCAATAATAAAAATTCTTCTGAGGATCAATTCACAGCCTTTTGTCAGATCAATTTTGGAGCTCTCTTTATTCTATCATACTCTTTCACACATTGGAGCACTTTAGGATTGGACAAAGGAAGGAAAATAACAGACAAGGAAAGTAAAGGACAAGAAAGGAAGGTTCGATCAAGCACCTTTAGAAGGAATAATTGTAGGTAACAGGATGCATGTGTGATTTCCTAGATGGTTTGTGAATGCATGGTAGACGCATTTGTGTGTTTGGTTCTCTTGTTGTCATTGGCATGGGTTTTGTCAAGTGTGATAGTGGTTTCAACCTTGCATTTTCATTTTTTGATAGCCATGGCATGATTGGGTTCTTATATTTGGTTGAGCTTTGGATTGCCAAAAGGTTTTGGAACAGAGTGAGGTGGTCTTAGGAAAATTCCCGAGGGTTTTGGGTGGAGGTGGTTTAATCTCTAGGAATCCCTCGACGGGTAGGTGGAGACAAGAAAATTCTTCAAGGCATCGGTAAAGAAATTTTGATTCTTCTAAGCTTATTTTGGTCATTGTGATCTCTTGATCGGTTTTGGTGAGATCACAGTAGCCTGAGGGTGGAGGCGGTTTAATATCTAGGAAGCCCTGGTTGTTTATGTTTTAGTTTTCTCATGTGATCTCTTGAAACATTTTGGCCAGATCATGTGAGCATGAAGGTGGAGATGGTTTAATCTTTGAGAAGCCCTATTTTTTATGTCTTTAGATCCCACATTCATGCTTGGAATATGGCATGGGGGTGATTGGATGAAAGATATATTTGGTTCATCTAAATCTATGATTGGTTTAAACGTGGAAGTCCCTGACTCGATTAGATTTTTCATATGTTAATAAGATCTCTTTTCTTATTGTATTTCATGAGTACTTGTGCTTTTTATTATATGGCTTTGATGGTTGTTCTATCATGGTTATTATTATGGTTATATGCTGGTTATAAACATGGTTCCATAATAGGTTCTAGCTATGGCTCTTGATATGTTTTGATTAGTTTATGAATGGTTAATGAATGCATGAGATTAAAAATGTTATTGGAGTTATTATGAGAGGGCATTAGACCTTCTTGGTGAATCTCAGATAATTTTTATACCCCTATGTTCAAATATGCATTCATGACTTGTAGATTACATGTTCACAATATGTTTGAAGAAATGACTATCATGGTTAGGCCTAGTTAGGTCAAGTATTTGATCAAGTTTTGTATGAATCAATTTTTCTTGATGTTATTTATCATTATCTAAAGTCTCATCGAGTTCTAGGTAGCTCCAACGATATTTTTTAATTCTTCATTAAAGTGGGGAGACTCTGTCGGAATGCGGATACGAGAACCAAAGCTTGAGGTATATTGATGTACTTTCATTTATATGGCTGATAAAAAAACTATTTTCCTTCCCCTTATATCAATATTTACTGTAATTTATATGCATGATTTATATATTTTTTGAGCTAACGATCTTCTGTGGAAGATCACTTGTAATCTCCATTTATTTGTGTTTATGTGTAGGATTTGGATCAACATTGGATGAAAGAGATTTCTTAATTGGAGCTTATGGATTCTGCAACAAGACAAAAATCCTTCACCAAACTATGAGGAGGAAAGGTACTTGCTCATCCATTGTAGCATTAGAAATTGAATAGATGTTGCATGCATGGCCATCTAGATTGGGTATTTTTACTAGATTGTCTTAGCCATTCTCTTTTGTTGTCTAGTGATATCAATCAGGCATGGGATTGTAGAGAAATAAATCCTTGTGTGTAAAATTCATAGCAACAAAATTATTGATTTCAATGAGAGCATTTTTTTCCCTTCTTTGCTTTGTGATTTCTTTGATTTTCTCTTATTTTGGTTTCTGGTGCTCTCCATAATTTTTCTGAGTCATTTACAATTGTTTTAGGGTTTTTTTCTTTTGAATATTCATCTTTTATTTCCACTTGTGCGCAGGTTCTTCAGAAAAAATGGGTTTTTTTCCCAACCGCATGCATAGAGCTTCACCTATGTGGTTGGAAATCTTTAACCACTACCTTATTATTTTAAGTGTGTAGTTGTGATCGTACTAAGCACGGCTCATCTGGGCAGTTGAACCTATAACCCTAAAAATATTAAATTTTCCCTTTAAAATTTATGGTGTCTGATCTAGGCATGCTCTTTCCTTTCTTTTTGTAACTTGAGTCTATTTCAGATCTATTTTCCTAGATTGGTTTGCTTATAATAGGTCTTCGATTGTTGAAAATATTTCTTACTATATCTTCCCTTTCTATCAATCATTCATTATCATCCTGGATCTGTTGGGTTATTGATTTTTGTTGTTGCTAATTGCTGATACATTTCTAGCCTGAAGCCTTATTGCTTGGTTTATTTGAGATCTTCCATCACTTGTCTCTTTCAAGATCTCCTTTGAGGGCTTTTGGATTTTTGGTTGGGGTTAGTGTCCTCATCTTGATATCTCTTCTTCTCATATATGTTTGGCTACATCATTGATTGTTTAAACCTGTTTTGCATCTTGGATCAACATCTTTGTTGCCTTTCTTTGGATTTTATCACTTGAGTTTGAGTGATTTCTCTTGTTTTTCTTGTTTGTATCACAATTGGTGGTGTTGTGTTTGGTTGTGCAGATTTTATCTAGAAAAGGTTATTTAGGTCTGTTTTAATTGTCTGTTATCACTCCCATCTAATATTGTTTAGTCCTTCCTACCTCTAGGGTCATGTTTTGACCTTTGTAGAACATTGGCTTTTGTCAAACCATCGTGCTAAAACCCTAGCTTGTTGACATCTCCTTCCTTTTTCACTTTTGGATTTATTTTTGAATGCTTGAGTGTATTTGTTTTTTTGCTTCACTTTCCTAGATTTAACACTTTTGAAGTGCTTTGCATTCTAGCATGGGAACTTTTATTTACTCTCTTTTCGGTTCCTTTATTTCTTTTTTTGGTTTGTTTTTGGGTCAAAATATTTATAAATTTTGGGTATTGCATTTAAAAATTTAGTGAGAGGCGCATTATAATAGGGATTGGTGTGTTGTAATAAAATTTTACCCTCCTATAGTTAGCATTCATCAAAGTGAAAAGAAGAATTTTCATATACCTACATTAGGGTTACTAACAAGAATCATTCACTCCATCTAAGCTTCATGCCACATCCCAAATGTGTAGAGAATAGCCACTTAAAATGAACACAATAATAAAATCAATTAGACTCATCTTTTTCTTTTTCCTGGTAGTACACCAACATTAGCTTAGGCTAGGGTCTTGGAAATAGGTGTGTGAATCAACTATTTCAAGACTAAAAAATAATATTAGTATATTGTGGTAAGGAGAAAAATCCACTTGCACTAGTGCAGTCTAGGAAACCCTTATAACACGAAGGTCAATCACAAGGTCACACTTGGGCTAGGAGAGGTGACATACCCCATTTTTCCTAGTTTTGGGTAGCATGGATTTTGGAATTTGCACTATTACAAACGACGTTATTAGCATTTTTTGTAGCAGTTGGGGGCCTCTTGGGAACAAACTCTCAAGGGGGGTTTAGACTTAGCTATCTTGCCATTTTGTGTGAATTTGGCTGAAAAATGTCTCCACTGGGTGTGTTATTATTGGTGGTAACCTTAGTCGCCAATATTTTTAGGGATCATACACAAGTATAGGGTTGGGTTTGTCTTCTCTATACTTGGGATGGGTATTATTCATACTCCCTCAGTCCTCTCAAGGGATGCCCCACGACTAATAAGGAAGCTTGGACCAAGTTTGGAGCTAAAAGGGCTAGGAAGAAATTTGCTAGTATAATTTTCATGCCACCTATTTTTTTTTAGGTTTTCTTATGTGTGTTGGGTTGTGTTATATTCTTTCCACGACTAGCCCACGTAGTTAATTGGGGGTTAGAGGGGGGCAGGTCACAGGGAGTTTGAGGGGTACCCATAACCCCACTTTATGGGGTCCGAGGCAGCGCCACGGAAAATTTTTATTTTGGACCCTATGTCAGGTTGGGCGGACCCACCTATGGTTTTTTGCATGATTTTCACACATGTTTTTCGGATGCGATGGTTTTTGGTCCATGGTTTTGGATGCGATGGTTTTCGGTCCATGGTATTGGATGCTTTGGCATGTATAAATATGTATTGTAACATTGAAAGGAAAATAATGAAAAATCAAGTTGGTAGTCCCGATTTTAGGATCCAGGGGAAAATCTCTGTGTATATGTGTTTTATGTGTTATGCTCTCGCATTGTTTATTTTCTGTGTTTTAGAATTTGTATGCAGGTAATTTTTGTACAGGGTTAAAACCTACAGTTGGAATCAGAGTTGTTTTGGCTTCGAGGGGACGCCTTTGTTGCTGAGGGGTTTTGCTCAGGCTTGTGGTAGACCCTATTCAGTGGGAGATCTAAGAGATCGATTCTGGTGGTGAAAGATGATGGCGAGCAGTGGAAAGATAGAGATTTAGAAATTCAATGGTTAGAGTTTTGAGTTGTGGAAACTCAAGACGGAGGATCTGTTGGTGGATAAATATTAGTGGATCACGGTAGATCTGGGTACTAAACCAACGGGAGTGTCCAATGAAGAATGGAATAAGTTGGATTGGAAGGCAAAGAGCACAATATGATTGTGTGTCTCCAATTTAGTATTGATGAATGTATCAGGGGAAGCTATGGTGAAGGCTTTGTGGGACAAGTTAGGGACTTTGTACCAATCTAAGTCTCTAGTGAATAAACTGTTCTTGCGAAAAAATCCATATAACCTAAGGATGAAAGATGGAGACTCGGTGATAGAGCATCTGAACGCATTTTATATTGTGGTAAGTCTATTAGCATCTACTGATATTAAAATTTCAGATGAAGATAAGTGCATCAGTTTGTTGTGTTCTCTACCAGATTCATGGGATAGCCTGGTTATTGCAATAGGTAGCAATGCAACTGCCTTGCAGTTTGATGAAATAGTCTCATCCTTGCTGATGGAGGAGATGAGACGGAAAAATATGGAGAGCCAGAATGGTGATTCCTTGCCTATACGAGGACGGTCCCAGAACAGAAACAAAAATAAGTTATCGAGTGGGAGATCTAAATCTAGAGGGAGATATAAATCTCCAGGAAAACCTATAAAGGTGGTGTGTTGGAAATGCGGAAAGGAAGGGCACTACTAAAGGGACTATAAATCTATAGCTCCTAATAAAGGAAAGGGATCTGATGATGCTCCTTCTGTAGAGGCAAAACCCACCTCAGATGAAGGTGGGGATGTGTACTTGGCCTCTTCAAGTACACATGTAGATCATGAGGCATGGTTGATTGACTCAGGTTCATCCTTTCACTTCACTCCCCATAGAGAGTGGTTTTGCAAGTATGAGAAATACGATGGTGGTGATATCTTCTTGGGGGATGATAGGAAGGCTAGAATTGTTGGTCGTGGAAAAGTAATGTTGAAGTTGCAAGGTGGAAGGGTTAGAACACTTCCAAGTGTTCTACATATTCCTGCATTGGCTATAAATATGATTCCTGTAAGCAAGATGGATGATGTAGGTGTAAAGACAGTGTTCGAGAAAGATACCCACAAGATGGTTTAGGGAGCAGTGGTATTGATGTGGGGAGTTTGGATTGGAACTCCGTACAAGCTGCAAGGTAGCACTGTTGTTGATGAGTGTAACAATTCTGTGGTTCCTAAAAGTGGAGCTGAAAATCTAGTGGTCTCTGGAGAGAAGACCATGTTGTGGCATCAAAGGCTTAGACATATTGGATAGAAGCACCTCCGAATACTTCATGGTAAAGGTATGGTAGAAGGTATGAGTAATAGCTCTTTGGATTTTGATTTCTGTGAAAATTGTGTATATGGGAAGCAGAATCGGGTGAGTTTCCCCTCTAGTGCTAAGAGGGAAAAACAGATATTAAAGCTTGTGCACAGTCATTTGTTTTGACCTGTGAAGGTTCCATCACTAGGTAAGTCTATGTGCTATGTATCATTTATAGATGACTGCTCAAGGAATACATGGATATATTTCCTTAAGAAGAAATTTGAAGTCTTTGACACATTTAAAGAATTTAAGGATCTGGTGGAAAACCAGACAGAGAAGAAGATAGAGGTGCTAAGGACAGATAACGGTGGAGAGTTTTCCAGTAAGGAATTTGAAGAATTCTATAAGAAGTGTGCTATAGCATAGTAGAAGACTACTCCATATACACCTCAACAAAATGGAGTTGCAGAAAGAATGAACAAGAGATTGATGGAAAGGGCAAGAAGCATGCTCAGTGGTGCCAGGTTAGGACAGGAATTCTGGGCAGAGGAGGTGGAGATAGCATGTTACCTGGTCAAAAAATCACCTTCATCAGTGTTGGAGGATAAGACTCCACAAGACGTATGGACTGGTAAGAAACCCTCTCTTTCACATCTGAGGGTATTTGGATGTGATGCATATGTACATGTTCCAAAGGAGAAATGAACCAAGTTGGATAGTAAATCTGAAAAATGCATCTTTATTGGGTATAAGGATGGTTTAAAGGGTTATAAGCTTTGGAACCCAGTCACAAGGAAGGTTGTGTATAGCCGAGATGTGGTGTTTAGAGAGGTAAAAGATGTTATTAAACATGAAGTCCAACCAAAGGAACCTGAGAAGATAAAGTTTGAGCTTAAGGAGGAAGAATCAAACTCTATAATAGAGGAGGAATCAAAAGATGAAGAGCCACAAACTTCGGGTGTGAGAAGATCAGTTTGAGAAATAAGGCAGCCAGAAAGGTATATTCCATCTGATTTTTGTTCAAATTTTGCTTTATCTATTACTGACGATGATCCCATAACTGTGAAGGAAGCAATAGATTCAGAGGATGGCAAACTCTAGAAGGAGGCCATGGTTGATGAAATGTCATCTTTGCAGAAAAATGAGGCTTGGGATCTGGTGGAGTTGCCAGCTAGAAGGAAATCCATTGGCAACAAATGGTGTTCAAGAAGAAGACAAATGCAGAAGGAAAGGTGGAGAAATACAAAGCTCAGTTGGTAGCAAAAGGTTATTCCCAAGTGCCGGGAATTGATTTTGGTGATATTTTTTCTCTTTTTTCCAAGATAACTTCTATTAGATTACTTTTATCTATTGCTGCTGCTTCTAATTTTCAGCTAGAACAGATGGATGTGAAGACAACATTTCTTCACGGGGATCTAGAAGAGGAAATCTACATGAAGCAACCTGAAGGCTTTGCAGTGAAGGGTAAGAAAAAATTGGTATGCAAGGTAAAGAAGTCTTTGTATGGGTTAAAACAGTCACCAAGGATGTGGTATCAGAAATTTGATACATTTATACGGGGACTTGGCTTCACCAGAAGCAAAGCAGATCACTGTGTGTATTTTAAATTAATTGGTGATCATGTTATTTATCTGGTCTTATATGTGGATGATATGTTGCTGGTTGGAAATGAAAAAGAAATTTTCTAGTATTTGAAGACCCAATTGTCCTCCAAATTCGACATGAAAAATCTTGGTGCTGCAAACTATATCTTGGGCATGGAAATTAAAAGAGATCGGGCAAAGAGGAAGATCTAGTTAAACCAGAGGAAGTATGTCGAGACAATACTGCAGAGGCTTAATATGTAGAATAGTAAACTGATGAAGGTTCCTATTCCTGTAGGTGTAAAGTTATCTACTGAACAGTGTCCCAAGACACAAGAAGAGGAAGAGGATATGTCCCGTGTTCCATATGCAAGTGCAGTTGGTAGCCTGATGTATGCAATGGTCTGTACCAGACCAGACATTGCACATGCAGTGGGATTATTGAGCAGGTTTATGTCAAAACCAAGGAAGGAGCACTGGACAGCAGTGAAGCGGGTTTTTAGGTATTTGCGTGGCACTAGTGATTATGGTTTGTGCTACCAAGGAAGACCAGGATTAGACAGAGTGTTGGATATTCATGGCTTTGTTGATGCAAACTGGGCTGGAGATCTGGATCAAAGAAGATCTACAAGTGGGTATGTGTTTAACCTATTTGGAGGTGCAGTCAATTGGATGAGTAAGAAATAATTTGTAGTGGCACTATAAACTACAGAGGTAGAATACATGGAAGCCACTCATGCAAGAAAGGAAGCAGTTTGGTTGCAAAGATTGTGTTTAAGTATGGGTTTAGTACAAGGAGCTATAAGGATAGACTGTGACAGCCAAAGTGCAATTTTCTTGGCAAAGAACCCCGCATATCATTCAAAGACAAAGCACATTGATGTTCAATATCACTTTGTGAGGGATATGATAGAAGACAAAAAGATGTTGCTGGTAAAGGTGGAAACTTTGAAGAATACTGCAGATGCATTGACAAAATTTGTGAGCTTTGAGAAGTTCTCTTGGTGTAGAGAAACAATGGGCATTGCAGGGCTAGATAAATGACTAAGCTCTCTTGTGGCACCCTGTGGAAAGAAAACAAAAAGTGGGAGAATGTTGGGTTGTGTTATATTCTTTCCACGACTAGCACACGTAGTTAACCGAGGGTTAGTGGGGGAGAGGTCACAGGGGGTTTGAGGGGTACCCATAACCCCACTTTATGGGGTCTGAGGCAGCGCCCTAGAAAATTTTTGTTTTGGACCCTATGTTAGGTTGGGCAAACCCACCTATGGTTTTGTGCATGATTTTCACACATGTTTTTTGGATGCGATGGTTTTTGGTCCATGGTTTTGGACGCGATGGTTTTCGGTCCATGGTATTGGATGCTTCGGCATGTATAAATATGTATTGTAACATTGAAAGGAAAATCAGGAAAAATCAAGCTGGTAGTCCTGGTTTTGGGATCTAGGGGAAAATCTCTGTGTATATGTGTTTTATGTGTTATGCTCTCGCATTGCTTATTTTCTATGTTTTAGAATTCGTATGTAGGTAATTTCTATATGGGATTAAAACCTACAATGTGACTACATGTTAGGACTATTATAGTGTTCGTTTTTGGTTAGAGTCAGTAGTCCTAGCCTTAGGGTGTTTTCACTAACATAATTATGTTAATTTATAATTTTTCACCCTACATGAATATAGTCATCCTCAGTCACATTGTATTCACAATTTTCCTCCTAAATGAGATCGAATTTCTACTCCTACACAAAGAGTGCCTATCTATGCTCAAGATCCTGACCAACCCATAGTTGTGGATTCTATACCTAGTCCTTCTGGTAGCGATTTGATTTCTATTGAAACATTGGCATGTGCCTCAGCTTCTCCTGCTAATCCAACTTTGAATGATCCGATAAGATCTGAGTTATTGTGGCTAAACTCATTTTCCACACCTACCTATACTCATGTTCCTTGGTTAGCATTTTATCTTATGGTAGAATATAAGTCATCTGTACCTTCTGCATCAATAGTTTCCGTTGCCATGTCATCATTGCCACCATTAAGTGTGCTTGAACCTACTCCTCCATCTATGCATCTCACATTCACTTAGGGCATTCCACAAGTCTAATCTATAGCTCCCACAAATTTCTCATATGTCTTCATGCATACTTTGTCATCTACATGGACCATGGTCATTAATCCTAGTTAGCTAGTAGGGTGAGTCTTTTCTCCTAACCTTGTTCAACCTATGATTCCTATCCCTCAGTTAGGCATGGGAACTTCTAGAAATGTGTGTGTGTGTGGGGGGGGGGGTGGGGGGGGTTCATCAGTTGCTCCTATCCAACATAAGGGTAATGTTTCTTCAAATATGTCACAAAATTGGTACAGTTGGTGTTTTGGAGGGATGCCATCTTCCAACACTTTTCCTGGAATGGCTAGTTTTCTCAGGGTTAACCCTAGTACCAGTGTCGTAACTTCTATGAGTTACCCTCCTTATGTTAGTTTTACTTTCTGGGGTTCATTACCCTCTAGGGTCACTTACCCTTAGGGGGGGCATGGGGGGAAGACACATACTTTCGTGAGTCATCCTTGTCCACATCATTTCTATGTCAGAGCGAACCCTTACCAAATCCAGCAACCATCATATCATAATTCTTATATGGGGAGGCCTCAAGGTTGTTCGGGTAATCCTCCTACCTATGACCCATTTAGTTAACTTCACAATTCATTCATATCTTCTCTTGATTTACCGGATTTTTCTAAGTTGACCAATGACCCCATTTGACAAAACCCCTACTATCCACCTATTCCTGTGAAACTTCCCACTAATATCCAAAAATTTGAAGGAAAAGCCGTGGAGAAAATGTCCACTCATATCACCACATATCACCTATGGTATTCATTTAACTCTTTAGTGGACGATTTGATTAAGTTATGCTTGTTCCAATGCACTTTTATCAAGGATTCTACCAAATGGTATATCGAATTGGACACAACTAATCCAGATCTTGGGAGGAGGCCCCTAAGATCTAAAAAAATGAAATGGATCTTTGGGGGGAAGGCCCCCAAGATTTGAAAAATTGAAATGCCAGAAGAAAATAAGAGAATACACATTAAACAAAACCACCAATATTTTTTATTATTAGAATAGAGAATAATTATAAAAACTACATTGTGGTGGACAATATGTCCTTTTACAAAATGTGACTTGTTACTTATAGTCTTTTTTTTAGCTATAATACCACAGGTAAATTCCACGGGTTGGTAGATACCATGTTTGATTGAATACCATGGGTAGATATCACTTACAATGCCATGGGTGAATGAATACCATGGGTGTATGTCACTTACAATACCATGGGTAAATTCCATGGCTAGATAAATACCTTGTGTGGATGAATACCCTTGGTGGATGCCACTTACAATATCATGGGTATATTCCATGAGTGGATAAATACCATGGGTCGATGAATACCATGGGTAGACACCAATTTCCATTAGGATCATTCCTCCCTCATTAAGAAGAAATTCTCCCCATTGTGTGAATTTACCTCCTAAGAAGCCTTTCTTGAATATGAAGAGTCACTGAAGAGAAGGTTTTTGTGCAGTGGACCCATAATAGTGATACTAACTGCTGATCAAGTAGCAAGTGCCTACATAGCTTGGGGTGAAAGGGCATGTCTCCAAAGAAATGGTTTTCTTCAACTACCGGATCATCATCATCTTCTTCTTCTATTCCTTGAATGTAATTCTGCTGCAAAGGAGTTATGATCTGCTACTGTTGTGCTTGTTGTTTCAGGGCCTTTTGTTCCCTCTTCTTGATCCGGAATTTGGGCTGCTGCTGTCCTCTAAAATTTGGGTTCCTGATTTGTGGTTCAGATCTATCTGCAATGGTTAGCCAGTCAACCATCTTCTCCACTGTTCAGATCAAAGTATCCATCTTAGCATCTGAAGAAGATGCTTCCTCTTTTATGTTCACTCTCTTTTCAGATCTCATCCTTGCTATTTTGGCTAGTAGATTTTATTCCACACTTACATCGTTCTTCTCCATATTTTCAAGTGTCTTAGAATCTCTTTCTCATAACTGATATGCCATATCAGCATCGAAACTGTCTGGAAACTTGAGCAAGGCTAACCCCTCTGGTGGTTTAATGTTAGTCGGAATAGCATTATATACTGCATTAAACCTCACACAGTAATCTTGCACACTTTCACCAACATTCCTTTTAATATTTTCATACTCAGACAAAATTTGGAGTGGGTTCTTCTTTACCTCCCACCAGTCTAGGAATTGTCTATGCAGAACCGACAAAGTGTTGATAGAGGCTACTGGTAAAGCTCTAAACCATTTTCGAACTTCACCTCCAAAGCTTTGGACAAACAATCTCATAGTCACATTTTCTACCTCTACCTCATGAAGGTCAAAGAAGTCATTCATTCTATCAACATGTTGCTGCACTGTAATGCTTTGAGTGGCATCAAAAAGAGGTATTTTTCTTTGGTAATCAGTGGGCATATCATCAAGATTCTGAGGTAAAACAAGGGGTGCATACCGGGTAGCCATGACTCGAGGTGGGGGAGGAGGATTTAAAACAAGATTTGTGGTACTTGATGTATTCAAAGGAGTAGTAACAATAGGAGGATTAACAATCTGCAAATATGAAAGAAATGGGTAGGGAACTGTTTGAGTTCCAATAGATGTAAAAGAGGTACTTCAAAAATGAAAGGATGGCCTGTGTTTCACCCAAGTGTCTACGCTTGAAACAAGATTTTGTAACTGATCAAGAGCATGGATAATCTGTGATTTTGATTTACTTTGGGTAAACAAATATTTAGCAGGGTTTTCAAGAGATATTGAAGAGTCAAAAACTACATGATCAAGCCAACTCAAAGACTTACTTCAAAACAGACTTTGCTCAAAATTTATATCAAATTCAAGATCCTACAGAGTATCTAACCTATCTGGGAGTGAGTAGAAGCGAGGAATATAAACTTCACTTGATTGTTCAGTCAATTTTTCTTCAGCAACACTGTATTTGTCTGTAGGCTTCCAATGTTTCTTCCCAATCTTGTGAGGATCATCGATAATGACTAGTGGATTTGGATCTGGATTCGATCTGGTGTACCTTCTCAAAGCCAATATGCTCAACTTTTGAAGTTTTTCTACATTGCTTTACAACTTTCCTATTTCAGCCTAGAAATTTTAAAACTCATCATCCGAAGTTCAAGAATTTAAATGAAATATACTACTAGGGTGATTTGGCGATTAGGCTTTCATTCCCTAGTATGGTCACCACTATGTTATCACCTAGATTTACCTCAGGCCGAAGGGAGGAAACTTCCAGGGTAACCACAAACCAAGCTTAGCCTTGTAGCTAACCCTACAAGGCCTGGAGAGGGCTCTCTCCTTTAGAATCTCAGTCGAAATGATTGGATCAAGTAAGGATTTTAGGCTAGGTATAGTAGCAGAGAGTTTTGATTGGGTTTTTTTAATGTTTTGCTAGATCAGATGGAGCTGGGCAGTTTAGGTCTGGGAAATTAGGTCAGAAATGCAGGGTGTTCTATGGGGCAAGGTAGGCATAGGCTTTAGCACTCTAGGCTTAATGGTGTGAGGTGTTTAATACTGATGAGGAGCTGAGGAGGGCATGTGACAATCATGGATCCTTCTCAAACAGTAGAAAACATGAAATATTGAATGATTTCCCAAGGTAGAGCATTGTTACAATGGATTCTACCTATCTAACTTGATAACATTCAATAAGAAGCAATGAAATGGATGATGGCATACATAAAACATGTAAAAAAATTATTACAAAAGAAGAAATTGTGCTAAAACTCCATACCACAGGGATCCCATAAAAATAGCTGCAAATCCTATTAATCTCCTTGCCAAACTGCTTACAATGATGTACAATCAAGCTCTGAGCATCCAAGTGAGTCCAAACTTTACAAATGACTAAGAAAATACATGATATAGACATCATAACCACTCATCCTAGCCACCAGGGGTTGAATCCATGAGAAGAGGAGTTGTTTCAACAAATTCTAAACAAGGAACTAAATTTTAGTTTGCAGATTACTGTGGTGTGATTTTTGAATGAGGTTCGGATTACTAAATAACATATATAATAATATAGATTAGCTACTATCAACAAGCAAACATACATTATAATAGATAAAAGATAAATTATTAAGTATACATGAGCATTAATAAATATCATAATAAATATCAATTATAATAAATAACAATTAGTATATATAAAGGAACTTTATCTAATACCATAATAAATATCATTAATAATAATATAGATAATAAGGAGCTAAAGAATAATATAGAATTAGAATAGCATTAGCTATAACAAATAATAAATATTTACAAAAAAAGCATTAAATATTAAAACACTAATAAAAATAACACTAAAGAATTACAAAAAGAGATTTTATTAACAAATAATTTTTTTTTTATATAAACATAATAAATAACTTACATAACAATAATAATGAAATCTCATTTTAATCAATTATGAAAAAACATTAAGCATCTAATAAGAAAGGTATAATAAGCATTAATGGATGCAGTTTATATAATCATTAATAACATTAATACTAATTAAACAATAAGGCTAACATTAACCTCATCAAAATATAATAGCAAATATAAATTATAATAGATATAATAAGCATGTATAAGAAAACATTATTAAATATCTTAATAAATAACCTATATAATAATAGAGATTAGTAACTATCAATAAAGCAAACATTCATTATAACAAATAAATAATAGACAAATTAATAAGTATATAGAGTGAAGCAGTGTTAAATATCATAACAAGTATCAATTATAATAGATAACAATAAATATATATAGAGGAGCTCTAACTAAGAGCATAGTAAATATCATTAATAACAATATAGATAATATGAGCAAAATAATATTATAAAATTAAAATAGCATTAACAATAAACAAACAATAAATATAAACATATAAGCATTAAATAATAAAAATACTAATAAAAATAATACCAATCGGAGAATTACAAAAAGAAATGTTAATAACAAATATAGTATTTATAAGAAGACATAAAAAATAACTTTCATAACAACAATAATAAAATCGCATTTTAATTAATTAAGAAGAGCAGCATAAATATCAATAAGCATAAACCATAATTAATAAAGCAAAATTTAATTATAAGGCATAATGACATAATAAGACAAAATATAAAATTATAATATTAATATAATAATTAAAAATAAATTACAAGGTAGTTATTAAAAATAGGTATAATGTAAAATCAAAAAGCTTAAAACAAATAAATTAAATCATCAAATAAGACAAAGAGTCGGCTATTGGGCTTCACATCCTGGGTTTTCATATTTATACCTAAAAATTTCCTTCTTTTCTCCTCACATTTTGTCCTGATGATGAGTCTAGTTTCAGACTCGAAACGTCGACTTCAAAACATGAACACTGTGGAAAATCCGAACCTCATTCAAAAAGGAACTAAATTCCAGGCTACCTAAAAACTTGCCTCTAAAAGAGGAGAAATGGATTCATTGCCCTCAAAACAACCTTTAATATAATGAATCTACCATCTACAACTGTTTAACCATCATATTTACAAGACATGACATCAATTACAATAGTAAATCATCCACCATGAGAGAGAAATCATGATCATAGTCGAAAACTGGCAAAATAGGCATCCCAAGGAAAATTTGCTCTACGCGTAGTGCCACTGGTTCAACGCGTAGCACCACTTTCAGGATATGTTTGGAGGTCTTCCCATCATCCAAATTGAGGCCATGATAGCTAATTGCAAAGGTATTCAAGTCTACCTTCTAGAAAATCTAGAATTTATGCATTTGGAGCTCATTTGTCCCCTCAAAACTTGATTCTATCAAGGCAGCTTCTATGTGTCCAAAAAGTGGCAGAAAGGTCAATTTTGGAGTGTTTTTGGACCTTTTGGTGGACTAATTTTGCTCCAAAAATTCAGAAAATTTCTAGGGTGCATGTCCTCACTGCCTTGAATCCAAAAATGTAAGCCATTCCTCCATTGGATGCCCCTAGGAAAAGCGTAGCACTGGTGGTGTTGCGCTTCTGGGCAGTTTTTCTATGTATTGAATTTCAAAATTTACAAAATGACAAAATTTACTTAAAAATTGCCCAAAATTGGTGTGAAGCACCACCATCATGTGCTTTAATTGGCCAAGGAAGCCTCAGTGAACATTTTATGTCTATCCTCCTCTTTCTTGCCATTCAAGGCCCGCCTTAACCTAGCTTTCAGCTTCTTGATTCTTATGTTGCAAATCTTATTGCGGGTCATGTAGTGATAAGCCATGTGTCTAAGCATCTAGTTGTCCCTGTTGGCCTTCTTTAATAGCTCCTCAAGGTGTAGGTTGACTCTCTCAAGCCAAGTCTCCCTATCATTTTCAATCTCCTGCTCAATAGGGGTCAAAGTGATTTGTGCCTCTTTGCCACATTTTCATTTCACCTTGAAAATTTCTAATGCCATGAGGACTTGTTTGTCACTCAATTGCTTTTTTTCTTGCTCCAAGTATGTGATGAGATATTTGAACCTCTCCAAATTGTCCCCCAAAGCTTGCACTTGAGCTTCCCTTTCCCATATGATGATGTCTTTGATGGTTTCTTGATCCTGAGTCTCTAAATCAATGGTCTGAGTATCATGCTACTCAAATTCATCATGCTCTGCTAGATCAAAGTCTCTTTCCTCCTCATCATCAAGGTCTTCCTCCTTCACCTTTTCCTTCCCTTTGTGTAGCTATTGTACTTGTACTTCTTGTGTCGATGAAGTAGGCAAGCACCTTCCACATCCTGTGGATCTTGCATTTGCCTATGGGTTGATGAAGAAGGCAAGGTCCCTTCCACATCCCGTCAAGCAAATACTTGCCTAGTAGCTACAAATAATCTCCTTGTGCCCCTATGATAGGTCAAGTAAACTGGCACCCCAGTAGTTCTTGTCTCCTTAATCTCTTTCCCCGTTTCCACATGACTAGAAGGCTCACCTATTTCTTGAAACACTGATGGAGGAACCTGGGGATCCCCAAACATCTCATGAGAAATAAATGTCTCCCAAGGGATATTAAGGAGACTAAGATGATGAAGAACAATAATTTTGATCAAGGATTAGTGATAAATGTTGCTCATTTGCTGAGGGTATGGCTTCTTCTGCACCAGATAAGTCATCTTCTCAATTTTTCTGAACAAAAACTATGGGAGGTTTAACATCTTCACCCTTGTAAAATGCATGAGGATCCTGATGTGGTAAGTGTACAACCTGGAAAATCTGACCTCACAAGTGAAATATTTGGTGATGATTCTCATCAAGGGAACATACTTGTTCTCAAGAAATTTGAAAGGAAAGAGCCTCTTCACTTGATTTCTATATTGAGGTTTAATGTAAGGCTCATAATAATGTTCATCAAGATCCTGGGCCTTATACCACTTCTCACCAACATTAGAAATCTTGGTGGCATCTGAAATGATGGATGGTGAAACTGTGAAAGTTACCCTGGCCAGAGTCACTTTGTTGTTTTGAAGATGAGCTACAAAAAGTCTTGTGAGCTCTAGGTGATATTGTACTTTCTCCACTTGTTCACAAAACTCATAGCATCCCTGATATCTAAAACATGAAACAGCCAATTGAGAAGCCTGCACTTCCCTTAGGTTTGTTTGCTCTTCTCTTGTGATCTTGCTTCCCTTATGAGGTTTTTTGTGCTGCCTGGATCTATCTGTTGAACTATTGCTAGTTGTGTTTTCCTTTTAATATTCATGATCTTCTCTATCCATGTTTACAAGGTTGTTTGGTTGCACACCTTTAGAAAGGGATGAAGGGAATGAGTGGAAGTCTTTAGGATTGTAGGGATTGTGTTTAGGGTAGATTTAGACAATCATGGGTAAAATATGAATTCTAAGAGTGAAGGAAAGGGTTTTTAGGATGAGGGATATAATGAGGGGATATGGATAAGGGGACAAGTAGTGATGTGAAGAGGGTTTCTAGTTCTAGTGATGGGTGATGGGAAACAAAGCAGTTAGGATTTTGTAGAGGAAACTAGGATTTGATTTTAATCATGAAGAAAAACGTTTATGACTTTGATGTGGAAGATAAAGATGAAGTAGAGAAGAGTAATTTACTTGTAAAGAGGAAGAGAGTAGAGAATTTGGTGATTTTTTGGTATTATGGATGATTTGGAGGCTTTCTACTCAAAGCACAGCACCTTTGCCCAAATGTGCAGCGCACTGCTCTACGCGCAACACCTTTGTTATTTTGAACTGCTGAAATTCACCAGACGCATAGCGCCCTACTCTATGCGCAACGTCTCATCCGTGCAGCGATGACCTATTTTCTCTAGAATCACAATGCCTTTCTCCGTACGTGTAGCGCCTATTTTCTTTTGCCCAAACTCACTTGCATTTCACCTTTTGCTCTTACCTTTGGAATTCTTTGCTTGCAAGATGAGGAAAATGATTTAAAAAATGGAATGTGAGGGTTCATATATAAGTACAAATTTGATTTTTCACTTTAGAAAAACCCACTTTCCAATGTTCCTTGTCATTTTCAAAACTCTGCTTTTTCATGCCTTTTCTCATTTTGTCTTTGCAGGTGGATCAATGCTCATGCTGACTTGATTTTTGCAGTGATTTTTTTGTTAGGAAGTAGGAACAGATACTTAGGAGCAGCTGGGAACCATTATTACATATAGAAACTTTAAAATTACATAAGATATATAAATAAAATCAAAAGACTCTATTTTCACCTCAGGGGACATGTTTTGAGGTGAAAATTACATTAGCTTTAAAAAATAACATTTTCAATAAACTTATGACTTCCAAGCTACCATGCTTGAATTATTTATGATCCTCATGTCTTTGCTGACCATTATTGTTATTTTAACATCAGATTTTGACTTCAGTGGAACCCTAAAACCTACTGAAACCAGACCCTATGACCTAATGAAATGGACCACAGATTGAAGATCAACACGTATAGTAAATGAGGGAGGAACTGAAGAGAAAACAACCATCAGTGGATCCATATATCATGACCTAATGGAGTGATGAAAAAATTTACAGTATGGGACTCCTACTATGAAAATGCAAAAGAGTAGATATTGATCCCTGACGAAAGTATGAAAAGACTGACACTAACATTGGCTCCAATGGGGATGGTATCTCCTTGGAGGTGCCAAGAACATTGTAGACCTAGTAGCCTTATCCATTGGGAAATATGGTCAACAACTTCGAAGACTAAAAACTGACTCAATGCAAACTGAGACTAACTCATGACTCCAAACTTTAACTATAAACCAAATCAAAACAACCAAACTCTACACATACCATTCAAGATTTATAGCCTTCACTTCGGGCCCCAAGCTTCAATGACTGTGTACTTGAAATCTTGCAAGGAAAATGAAAATGGTATATACAATGAAAGTGACATAATTTCAGAGAACCACCTCAAAAGTAGTAGTGCTTCAGGAGCCTACCATTCACTGGCCCTCCTGGACAATCCTGACCATCCATCTCCTTGAGCAGAAAAGCATTTTGTCCTCTGTATGCTGAAATCTTATATGGCCCTTTCCATAGATTATCAAACTTACCATGCTTTCCTTTGTCCTCATTTCGTGCATCCCACCGCAGCACTACATCCTCTAGCTGAAATTTTTCCGCTTTGGTTTTGCAGTCATAGATCTTCTTTATCTTTTCCTGCAACCAGAAAGTGTTTTGAGAAACTTCTTCCCTTGTTTGCTGAAGGTGGATCATTTGATTAATCCTTCGCTGAATATCATCCCCTTCACTGCCAGCTTCCTATAGTAATCTCATGACCGGGACTGCAAGTGACGTAGGAAATACTGTATCAGTGCCATAAACCAATTCAAATGGTGACATACCTATGGATTTCTTGCTGCTCACTCTGTCGGCCCACAACGCATTAACGAGCTTCCGATGCCAATTCTTCTTATTTGCCTCCAACATTTTCTTGATTATATTCACCAAGGACTTATTTCATGACTCTGCCAATCCGTTGCCCTGTTGTTGAATGGCCCAGTGTAATATTGTACTTATTACAGAACTCCACCATCTTCTTGTAATTAAATGTCGCTGCATTATCTGTTATGATCTTGTGAGGGAAACCAAAACGAGACAAGATATTAGATTCTAAAAATTGAATAATTACCGTATCCATGGCCTACCTTTTTGGAATGGCCTCAATCCATTATTGAAATAATCGGTAGCTGTCAAGATCCATTGATGCTGTGATGATGAATTAGGATGGATTTCCCCTATGAAATCAAATCCCCACTACTATAAGGGTGCATTTACTTCAATTGGTTTCAAAGGAAGAGGAAGCAGCTTCCTTTTTCCTTGAAAAACTTGGCACTCATGGCAGCTCATCACTATTTTATACAAATCTAAAAATAAAGTCGGCCAATAGTATCCTGCTCTCAACACTTTGTTAGTTGTTGTTTTCCAAAACAAATGACCGCCACAATCACCTTTATGAAAATCATGCATCACTTGCTTAGCTTCGTCTTCAACCAAATAGTTAAGTAGAACACCTCCCGGATATTTCCAATAAAGAACATTATTTAGAATGCAGAATTTTGTAGATTTGAGTTTTAGTGATCTACCTTTGCTTCTAGACATTCCTGGAGGTGGCGAAAGATGTTGAAGAACATAAACTATGTCTGAATACCATGGTGATTGAAGAAACATTTCTAAAACTGGAATGAGCGAGCCATCATCCTCATCTTCTGACATTGTTGCAATAAGATTTATGTCCAGAGCATGCAAATTTGATTCTGCCATCAGTTTTGCTAAGCCTTGTCCCTTGATCAGCTTTGTGGGTTTAATCTCCAAATCATATTCCAACATTGCTGCTATCCACTTACCTCTTCTTCCCTCCAGATCAGTTTGCATCAAAACATCCTTTACTGCTGCATTAGGAACATATGCTATGGTATGTGAATGCAGAATATATACTCTGAAATCCTTTAATGATTTTTATGAGAGCCAATGCTTGTTTGTCAATGATATTATACCATAAGGCAGCATCTCAAATTGTCCTACTGAAGAAAGCAATGGGTTTCTCAATCTGGTCCCTCTTTTGCATCAATACTACAACCATGGTGTGCTTGGATGCAAATGAAAATATAATGATAACTTGGGTGTAATTAGGACTAATTAAGATTGGAGCTATGGTTAAAGAAAACTTTACCACATTAAATGACTTCATGGCATCCTTGGTTCATTTTACAGTTCTGTCCTTTTTCAACATATTAGTCATTTCTCGTAAATGTTCTGCCAAGTTGGGTATAAATATGCGTAAGAATTTTATCTTACCATTGAAAGCCTGAATCTCTTTTTTGTTACGTGGAAAATCTATATGTTGAATTGCCTCCACCCTTGAAGGATCAATGCATATATCGTCTTTAGAAATGATATGACCAAGGAGCTTTCCCTCCTCCATGGCGGAATGAATTTTCTTTGGGTTGAGAGAAATCCCAAACTTTCTACATCTCTGAAAGACAATCCTCAAGTGGTGCAAGTGTTCATCATTAGAACCTGAAAATACCGTCAAATCATCTAAATAAACAACTATGAAAACATCCTTCTCATTAGCAAAAGTGATGTCCATCACTCTCTGAAAGGTGGCACCAACATTCTTCAATCCAAATGGCATTTTAGCATACTGAAAAGTTCCCCAAGGTGTTGTGAAAGCAGTTTTGTCTTTGTCTCTTTCATGCACCAAGATTTGATTATAGCTCGAGTAACCATCGAGTAGTGACATCCATGATGCTCCAACTACTCTTTGCATAATATGGTCCATCTTTGGAAGTGGATAGTTATCCTTTAAGGATACTTTGTTGAGGTTCCAGAAATCTATCCACAACCTTATTTCTCCATTCTTCTTACGTACCAGGACTAAATTTGAAATCCAATCAAAAAATCTGATCAGAACAATGATGCCAGCTTTGAACAATCCGTTTACCTCTTTTTCGATGGATGGAAGCAGCTTTGGATTGATCATTCTCAACTTATGTCTGAAAGGCTTCTGATCCAGCTTAATAGGAATAGTATGCTGAATTATATCTTTGTCATACACCTTCAAATCTGAATAATCCCATGCAAACACATCAGAAAATTCATAAAGTAATTTAACATATTGGGCCTTTACCTCAGGAGACAATGCTTTTTATAACTTTACAAGCTTAGGCTTGTTAGCTATTCCAAGATTGACATCCTCAACTCCTTTATCGATAGGCACCAAGCTTGGCTTTCTTGTAACATCATCTTGATCAAAAAGCTCTTCTAAAGGTGTGAGAACTCTAGGAATAATATTATCTTTCAACCACAATACCTCCACCTGATTCACTTTAATCTCTTGTTCATCGGTATCATAATCATCATCTATGGAAGCATCCTTGAATTTTCCTTCATTCTACAAAAGTTATTGATTTCATTATCATCCCAAAACACTTTCCAATACCTTAAATTATCCAGAATAGCAGACCAGTGTTTGACATGAATTTCAAACTTGTTGTAAGAGTTCATTGGGATCTTCAAATTGCTTGTAGTAGTGGCGAGTGAATCTGCAATAATGTTTTGAGTTCGAGGTACTGCTATAAAGGTATATTCAAGAAACATTCTCAAAATATCTAAGACTGCTTTTTTGTAGGCTCTCATTCATGGGTGCTTTGCTTGATACTCTCCCTTTACCTATTTGATCATCAGTTCTGAATCACCATAGGCAGAAATCCTTTTTGTATTCAATTTCTTCAAAATTTTAAGACCTGTAATCAAAGCTTCATACTTCGCTTCATTTTTAGAGCAATCAAAAGCCAAATTGTATGAACATACTCTTACATTACTTGGGACTTTGGTGGGCTGGAAAGCAGGTTTGCGAATCCAAATTCCTATACCGGTACCGTCCTTACCCACCGCACCATCAAAATCCATGCTCCAAAGGCCTCCTTCGTCTTCTAAATGTTGAAATTTTGCATCCTTCTCTACCTTACCTTGACTGATCACTTCATTTTTCTGCTCTTCACTGACCTTTTGCTACTAGTATGTGGACTGCTCAGAAGAACTCGCTATTTTTTCTTTTTCCTGATTAAGGACTTCTCTAATTTTCTGTAAGATTTATGGCACACTATCTACTGATACGATCTGAATATTTACATCATTTAATCCGCTATCAGAGTACAAAATAAATGATTCTAAATCAATATGTACAACATTTATTGGATGATTGAGTGGCTTCTCTTTGTTAGTGATCATGTACTTCATTTTCTTCTCCCTGTATAACTTTCTCACTTTTCTGAAAACGGGAATGGTAGCATAAGAGAAGTCAAGTTGTAAAGTTCCCTTAAGCTTAGCACCCCATGATCTAGACAAGAGCATACTGAATCATGGTGGAATATCAGTAACAACCACATCCATCAAAACATTTTTGGCTGGGATCTGATCTAAAGACACTACCAAATCTTTAATAAGACCAATGCAACGAACTCTATCGGAGTCAAAGGACTGCAAATCATGGTATTTGTGGGTAATATCAAGGCCCAACTTCTCCATAATGGCTTTAGGCATCAAATTATGAGAAGCTATAGAATCAAACATGGCATTATGGAGAATGTACTCATGCAATCTAAGACTCAGTTAAAAGGGAGGCACTTCACTATCTTCAGGCTGACCTTGTATGGCGGGACCAAAAATGAGTTCAGGATGATCATCTTCGACATTTACCATATCTAACAAAGGGTCTATTTTAGTGTTTATAATTGCTATTCTTTACCAGCTCAGTCAAGGGAATGGACACTTTTAATTTAACAATTTTATTTTCTAAATTAAAGGATGAAACATTTTCTAAATATTTGACTGGGAGGTCCTTCTTCTCTACTTGCTCTTTCGCTGCATTTTGCTGATTATTCCTCTCGTTTGTGGTGTTATTTTCTGATGGTACTTTGTTGGAAGTCAGATCAGGAGGCTCTTTACCTTTCTTCTAAATGTTTGAGGAGTCATTCTTTGATTGCAACTTTTTTCTTTTATGAATGGGATTGATTGGCACATCTTTGCTCCTCAAAGAATACTACTTTTGCTATGTTTTCAAAGCGTTCATATAACCTCGTTGATAATCAACGGACTCAGCCTCCAAAACTACATCATTTGCTAGTACGTAATCTTCATCCCTTTGGGTGTCTGGAACCTATACATATTCTTCATCTTCCATCGTAAAAATGGGCATACCATCGGTAGTGAAGAAATGATTTGCTTCAACTACCAGATCATCATCATCTTCTTCTTCTATTCCCTAAACGTAATTCTACTGCAAAGGAGTTCTGATCTACTGTTGTTGTGCTTGTTGGTTTGGGGCCTTTTGTTCCCTCTACTTGATCCGGAATTGGGGCTGCTGTTGTCCTCTAAAATTTCGGTTCGTGATTTGTGGTTCAGATCTATCTGCAATGGTCAGCTGGTTAACCATCTTCTCCACTATTCGGATCAAAGTATCCATCTTAGCATCTGAAGAAGATGCTTCCTCTTTTATGGTCACTCTCTTTTTAGATCTCATCCTTTCTCTTTTGGCTAGCAGATTTTCTTCTACACTTATATCATTCTTCTGCATATCTTCAAGTCTCTTAGGATCTCTTTCTCATAACTGATATGCCATATCAGCATTGAAACCATCTGGAAACTTGATCAAGGCTAACCCCTCTGGTGGTTTAATGTTAGTCGGAATAGCATTATATACTGCATTAAACCTCACACAGTAATCATGTACACTTTCACTAACATTCCTTTTAATATTTTCATACTCAAACAAAATTTGGAGTGGGTTCTTCTTTACCTCTCACCGGTCTAGGAATTGTCTATGCAGAACTGGAAAAGTGTTGATAGAGGTTGCTGGTAAAGCTCTGAACCATTTTCAAACTTCACCTCCAAAGCTTTGGACAAACAATCTCATAGTCATATGTTCTACCTCTACCTCATGAAGGTCAAAGAAGTAATTCATTCTGTCAACATGTTGTTGCGTTGTAATGCTTTGAGTGGCATCAAAAAGAGGTATTTTGTTTTGGTAATCAGTGGGCATATTGTCAAGATTATAAGGTAAAAAAAGGGGTGCATACTAGGCAACCATGACTCGAGGTGGGGGAGGAGGATTTAAAACAAGATTTGTGGTACTTGATGTATTCAAAGGAGCAGTAACAATAGGAGGATTAACAAACTGCAAAGATGAAAGCAATGGGTAGGGAACTATTTGAGTTGTAGTAGATGTAAAAAAGGTACTTTGAAAATGAAAGGAGGGCCTGTGTTTCACCCAAGTGTCTATGCTTGAAACAAGATTTTGTAACTGATCAAGAGCATGGATAATCTATGATCCTGATTTACTTTGGGTAAACAAATATTCAGCAAGGTTTTCAAGAGATATTGAAGAGTCAAAAACTATATGATCAAGCCAACTCAAAGACTTACTTCGAAACAAACTTTGCTCAAAATTTATATCAAATTCAAGATCCTGCAGAGTATCTAACCTGTCCGGGAGTGAGTAGAAGCGAGGAATATAAACTTCACTTGATTGTTCAGTCAATTTTTCTTCAACAACACTGAATTTCTCTGTAGGTTTCCAATGTTTCTTCCCAATCTTGTGAGGATCATCGACAATGACTGGTGGATTTGGATCTGGATTGGATCTGGTGTACCTTCTCGAAGCCAGTATGCTCAACTTTTGAAGTTTTTCTATATTGCTTTACAACTTTCCTATTTCAGCCTAGAAATTCTAAAACTCATCATCCAAAGTTCAAGAATTTAAATGAAATATACTACTGCGGTGATATAGCTTTCATTCCCCAGTATGTTCGCCACTATGTTATTGTTATCGTGAAATCTAGTGTCCACTCGGAGCTGCTAGTCACACTAAGACGGGTAGCTATCTTAGAAACAAACTAACTAAAGTTACTTTCATTTTCCTTTATGAGAAGTAGTTGAGAAGAAAGCAAGAGTACCAACCTCTGTCTTTCGCTTGGTTCCTTACTTGTTCCCTCTCCACTTTGACAGATCTTTGCTGCTCCTTCCTTGCTTACCCCATTTCAAAGAGTACCTATAAAGTTAAAGTAGCATAATACTATCCAAGTACAGGAATCTACAATCATAAACAATATAGGACCAGATATATATTGACCACACAAATGCATATATCATCAAACATACAAGGATGTGGAGGAAAACTTGAATAGCTTTATTAATAGAAAGAATAGAAGAGAGGATTACAACCCATTGATCTAACCCAGTGTCATCCTCCCAGCATGAGAGCCCTTCTTCACCTCATGAAAAGCTTAGATCACCCAACACTATGATATTCCACCAAGAAACAAACAACACTTCCTTACAAAATACAAGATTCCAGCATCTGGATCTCTAGGATGAGGGATCCATATATAGATGTTTGCAGGGGGGTGAGTCAGCTTCTAGGATTTTGATTAGTGTCCTCTCTCTGATAGTTCTTGGTTCCAATTGGAGATTTCATGATCTCTTACTCATCCTTGGGCGAATTCAGAGAGGCAAGTGTCATAGGAGAAGTTTATGGAAGATTCCATGATCATCCACCTTGCAAACTGTCTCTTCCATTTGTCTACTCTCGCTCATCGCACCCTACAGAAGGGCTTTCCAGTATGCATCGCACTTTTTTCACTGAGCAGGTGAGATGCATTGCACCCTTAGCACTGAACAGTCTGTATGGTCCAATTTTGACCAGTTCTGAGCAGTTTTCCATGGAGAACTTCTGGGAGATGATGTAATTAGCTGACCTTGTTCCTTTAGTGTATGAAACAACACTTTTAAGGACTTAGAAGCCCTTGGTTGATGGACATATGTGATTGGGGTTGCAGTGCCCAAATATGTCTATAACAGTTGCCCCTAAAGCATGAGGTCGAAAATCTTTTGATGTCGGGTGAAATGCTTTATCATGAGGATCCGAGGTTTTTCGAACTGGAAGGTGACCTCTAATAAGATAAAATAAGATACATTATCTTCATAATATTTTCATGATCTAGCTGAGGCGAGCATTCCCATGCTCAGCTTTATAAATTAATTTTCATGTACATAGGACAGACAACCGTCTATGTGGCAAAATGATGATTCTGATAGAGCCATCATCCTTTGATTCAGATGATCATATGTGCAACAATGATGTACATTTGATGTCTTTATTTTCCTGAATATATCGCAGCCCGGATGGATGAAACTAGATCTGGGGTCTTCAAACTCGTCTAATCTTCACCCGAAGTACAAGTCGATCCATGTGAAAGATGTTCTGGAGTCGAACATGGAAAGACATCACCTGATTACTAGCCAATGATGTACGCTGTTAACAAGTGCGAGAGGAATCATCGATAATGATGATGACCCTCAAGGTAAGATAGTACAATTCATGTGGCATGAAAAAGGGACTTGGCGTTGAACACCACGTAAAATCTTTCGGTCGAAGGCCATTAATGTATACCTGTCACTGGAAGTGAGAAACTTTCCATTGAGGCATGCAAGCTTCAAAGTACTGAAAGGGTTGTTCCTAGGTCGACTTCTTGGATAATGAGATGATGTCGACAAGAAGTGACTCGTCTTGGGAGGGCCTTAATGAATCCCACATCTACGACACGGAATAGAGCAAATAATTTTTTGGAGGTGAAAATCTGATCACACAAGGTTTAGGGTGGCAGTCATGAAAGAATGGAGCGTGAATGTATTGCAGCGGATGAGACACAAGATGGGTTGGTGAATTCTCTGAGCGACTTCTCTTGAACATATCGGTGACACTGAAATGGATTGGTAGTGTTAACCCCAAAGATGGATGGTACGATGGACCAATGGTAATATGACCGGTGAATGGAATAACCTAACCCGACTCAATCATGGTGATGGAGTGAAAGTGTCATGTTCAAGAGCGACTTGCTACCAATAAAGTTTCTTCAAGTTTTCTTCCCAATTTTTCCCTAGTCATTGCTGACTAGTACCTCTTTATTTTTATCAAGCTTGAGGAGGATAACATATGCTTGTTCTATAATTTTCCCTTTGGGCAAACCCATCACTATGTTTTAATGAGCCTAGCGATAATGAAACTCGTTCTTGTCTATATAGACAAGTTTGTCACTATTGGTTTTAATGAGTTTAACGACAAAGACAACTCGGTCCTTTTTCAATTTGAGAGAGTCTGAAAAAGGATGGAAAGGAAACTCCAGTAATCCCTTTTCGTCATATAATACCTTAAGTCCAAAAAAGTATAAAATAATACGAAAGGGATAAATTTTCGATAGTTTTAATGAGTCGAACAAGACAAGTGCTCGATCTTTTTGTGTAATAATCCCTCAAGTCCAAAAAGATTAAAATCTAGAGGAGGGATAGCACTTCTGATAGCTTTAACGAGCTGGAGAGGCCAATTGCTCAGAAATATTTTCATATTTTATGAGTCGGATGAAAAGAGCTTAAAGGATACTCGTTCATTGAGGAACGAATGATATTTTCGGGTAGCAGCTGATTCCAGGTAAGGTTTGGAATTTTCCAATCATGGCAGTGTCACAAGGATGGATAATAGAATCACTTGTCGCAACTGTTCGTCAAAAGGGTAAACAATCAAATGGAGGCGTATGATCAGCTAAAACAGAGTGGAGGTGATGGTAAGAACACGACCAAGGCTCAAAAAGCTAATGATAATGCATTCACAATGGTTATTTACCGGAGGTTGGTTCATTTTTTAATGAGCTTAAACTCTGGGGGAACATTTGCTCATTGCTTAGGTTTAATTTTTAAACGAGCTTGAACTTCACATAAAAACTGCTCGTGCCAGTCGCATAATAAGGATGTCTCATCGATAGGTTCCATTTTTATGGAGCTTGCACCATTCAAAGCTTTGCTCTGTATCCTCTCATTATGCAAGCTAGGAGCGACCAATCCTACGAGTTTAAAGGGTTGAGAATCTACAAACTAAGAAAATTAATGGTCGCTTTTCACTTGCATGCAAAAAGGTTTGCATGCCCCCAAGCATAGTGAAATAGAGTTTCTAGACTACCATATAGGAGTTCTCGTATTTGCAAGATAGTTTCCATCCACATAGCAGACCGAAACACTTCCTCGGCTTAGTCCATTTGGACAAAGGTGATTCTAGCTCCAATCACCTAACCTTGACGAGGGAATCTTATTCCAGTCTAATCTCATTCCCATAAAAGGATGGGTGTTAGACTAGTCATATATCCTTCACGGAAACCTACCCTATACCCAAAGTTTTCCTGCCAAAGCGGACCAGGGTGCATGCCCCCTGGGTTTCAGTCATGACCACCAAATTACTCGTGTTCTTCAGGTGGATGGACTGGAGATTGATGAGACATTACTTGCGTGAAAAGACCAGTTAGGGATGGCATTTGACTGTTAGCTATGTGTGAGCCGGGGAATGAACGCTGGTCTACGAGCTGGACCACTTTGCCTTCATGTGGAAAACACATTACTCAAAAGAGTGAGGAGACAATGGCTCCCATGTTATAAATATAGTCACGCCCAAGGAGCAGATTATAATCTAAAGGTCCTTGGACTACCATTACATTTAGATAAATGGTTTTCCCTCTCAAATTTATAGGCAAACTTGGAAGGATCCCTAACGGTTGACTGGTTCCTTTTCAAAGCCTGTTAGATTTCACATCTCAGGCAGAAGAGATGGTGAACCAAGCACTTTCCAAGCAGTTGAGGAAAGGATACTCACAGAAGCCCCTTCATCTATGATAGTACTGACCATGACCATTCTGTAAGCTTGTACAATGTTTCTAAATGGTACATTAAATGGTAGACGGGGTCTGCCTAGTAGTTCCAATCTAAGGAAACGACTAGGTTGCTTGGAGGTGGGACCGAATAAATGGCCGGATATGACTCTGAAGAACTTCCTCCCTGTGGTAAAGGAATGGATAGATTGCCCCCATGTTCATCGGAGTCTGTGTTTACGAAAAGAATTTGAACGGTGTCGTTCTCATTCTCTTCAGTGACTGTATCATCTAAAGACGGACCTTCCAAAGGCAAGACCGGGTCGACTGCCACCTCGACCTTTTGACTTTCATCTGGTGTGGACTCAGAGGGTTTATCTTCAATGATAGATGCTTCGATCGACCACAAAGGTGTGTCAGTCAGATTTTCAACTAGCAATGGACTCGGCAAGAGTTTCTTGTACCCAGGAGGAAGCTGTAGCAGTGAAGCAGGATGGTTTTCCAAGAATCTTTTAGCTTCATCTAGGAAGGGACAATGGTGGATGGCATGATTGCCTTCACATAGTTTACAAGGAAATTTACATTTTCCTTTCTGTCCAGAGACTTTGTTTTCACTAGTTGACGGTGTACTCTCAACATGATCATCAGAGATTGACGACACCAGATTGTGCAAACAAGGGGACCAGTCCCTTAAGATCTGAGGCATGCAAGGACAATCTTGATGATAGTGGTATCCTTTGCAAATGACACATGGAGATTTGGGTTTGGACAGTGCAGTGTGTGGATTTTCGCTAGATGATGCATGGTTTCCCCTTTTTGCCTTTGGCTCCTTCTTCTTCTTCTCCTTCTCCTTCCCTTTCTTCTTCTTCTCAGTTACTTGGTTTTTAGCTTTACCAACTTCACCAAGCGAAGAGGAAGGAGGGGAGGGAGAAACGAGCAAATCAGAAGGCTGGGGGGTAACTCTAGTATCATCTAGTTGCTGACTTGATTGCTCAAGAATCGTGGTGGTTTGAATGACAGAGGTCGAGAAGAGCCATATTGGCAAGCTGATTGTCAGTCCTGGGAGGGACAATGTGGCCATATGAGGTGCACCAACATCTCCCCAAGAGGAGAAAGGACTAGGATTTCCCCCAAGGGGAAATCCTTGGTTGGTGGACTCCATTTTTCTCAACCTAAGACCAACGAGGGAATAGTGACGTTATTCCGATTAAAATAAATTTTAGACGCTTTGACACAACTTGCTTTTTCAATTTTTAAGAGTCGAGAAATAGCAAAAGATGACTCTAGCCGCCTTTGATTTTTAATGAGCCTGAAGTGACAAGTGCTTAGATGGACCTTTTCCTTTAAGGAGTCTGAAAAGGAATGAAAGAGACTACTCTGGAAATCTAGACAGAGGGATTACCAAACCAATCACAAAACTGCAGAATACTTTTTATGGTACGGCAGTCAATCTTCCTGAATGTTGTGTTTAGTGCATTGTGATCGATAGGGCGGCAGACACGGCTTCCTAAGGATAAAGGATGTAGCCTATTGTGGTCTCCCAATATATACTTGACGGTATGTGGGAACACAAGTCCATACTGGCACTTGTCGTCTCAAAGAGGAGGAATCACCCAACCTACGATGAAAGCGATAGTTACCAGGCTTTACGACTCCAGAATACGTCTCTAGCCTAGACTTCTAACTGTTGTGCGTTAGGCTCCAAAAAGTTTTTATGTTCGTTGAATTTATTTTATAGTTGATCTTTCTTAAGAAGTTTTCTTTTCAGGTTCACAGTGTGATGTGGATATACAATTCCTAAAATGCAACCTAAGATGATAAACAATCATTTAATATTCTTTTTGCAATGAAAATCTTGGCTACTAAAGAAAGAGAAATGAGATCCTTTCAACATAGAGCATAGAGCACAAACTAGATGCACTGTCCTAAATCAAAATCAACAAGCAGTCTAAATGCAAATGCACATGCATGTATTTGTTTTCTGCCTTCTTAATGTGTGAATGACAAAAAGAACGCTAAGTACAAACTTGAATTATCTTTTCAAAGCGACAATACTAACAATTTTCTCTTCAAAAAAAATGAAAGGAAGACAATGACAACACTTTGCGATTTTGAACTGAAAACTGCTTTTGACACTTGAAAAACTATTAATTCAAATCAAATACAAGAGTAACAGTGTAATTGACCATCAAGAATAATAAGATTCTTTTCTTTGACTGAAAACAACACTTGCGACACTTCCAAATCAAAAGACGATAGTTAGATTAAGCCACTTCTTTGTAAAAGAGAACTGTAAATGGTGCACAATACATAAAAACATTCATAATTCTTTTTATAATGGAGGCAAAATCATGCAAAGGAAGGGAGTTTCCACAATGGTATACTGATCACAAATAGTAAAACTCCTGAATAAGGCTGAAAAGAGTGAAGAAAAACCAAAATCTGTAGGCAAAATTAGCCTTATCTGATCATCGCACCTGTAACACAGGGAAACATGGATGCATCTCACCTACTGCACATGGGAGGTGCCATGCATCTGGATTTCCTAGAAGAAAGCGTGCGATGGTACAGGGATGAGACTTTACTTGGTTTTTGGTCACAGTTTGCAACTCAGTTCATGGATTTAGGCCAAGAAAATGATAGTCAGTAAGTGTAAATCACAGGGGCTGATCTAATGAGGTTACTTGAGCCACCACCAGGGCAATTAGGATGTTTGCAAATCAATTGTTAAGTTTATAAACAAAACCCAGAGATAGACTGAAGCAACATTGATCTACTTTGCACTTGCATAGCAAATGCAGTTCGAAGGCTAGCTGGCTTGACTTCAGGCTCCGTCTGTAGTTTATAAATAAAACAAATATAGACAAGCAAACAGGCTATTCAATCCCCAATGGAGTCGCCATTTTGTTATTGGGAAATCTAGTGTCCACTCAGAGCTGCTAGTCCCACTAAGACGGGTAGCTATCTTAGAAACAAACAAACTAAAGTTACTTTCATTTTCCTTTATGAGAAGTAGTTGAGAAGAAAGCAAGAGTACCAACCTCTATCTTTCGCTTGATTCCTTGCTTGTTCCCTCTCCCCTTTGACAGATCTTTGCCACTCCTTCCTTGCTTACCCCAATTCAAAGAGTACCTGTAAATTCAAAGCAGCATAATACTATCAAAGTACAAGAATCTACAATCATAAACAAAATAGGACCAGATATATATTGATCACACAAATGCATATATCATCAAACATACAAGGATGTGGAGGAAAACTTGAATAGATTTATTAATAGAAAGAATAGAAGGGAGGATTACAACCCATTGATTTGACCCAACGTCATCCTCCCAGCATGAAAGCCCTTCTTCACCTCATGAAAAGCTTAGATCACCCAACATTATGATATTCCACCAAGAAACCAATAGCACTTCCTTACAAAATACAAGATTCCAGCCTTTGGATCTCTGGGATGAGGGATCCATATATAGATGTTTGCAGGGGGGTGAGTCAGCTTCTGGGATTTTGATTAGTGTCCTCTCTCTGATAGTTCTTGGTTCCACTTGGAGATTCATGATCTCTTACTCATCCCTGGGCAAATTCAGAGAGGCAAGTGTCATAGGAGAAGTTTCTGGAAGATTCCATGATCATCCACCTTGCAAACTATCTCTGCCATTTGTCTACTCTCGCTCATCACACCCTACAGAAGGGCTTTCCAGTATGCATCACACTTTTTGCACTGAGCAGGTGAGATGCATCACACCCTTAGCACTGAGCAGTTTGTATGGTCTAGTTTTGACTAGCTCTGAGTAGTTTTCCATGGAGAACCTCTGGGAGATCATGTAATCAGCTGACCTTGTTCCTTTAGGGTATGAAACAACACTTTTAGGGACTTAGAAGCCCTTGGTTTATGTACATATGTGATTGGGGTTACAGTGCCCAAATATGTCTATAACAGTTATCACCTAGATTTACCTCAGGCTGAAGGGAGGCAACTTCTAGGGTAACCACAATCCAAGCTTGGCCTTGAAGCTAGCCCTACAACGCCAGGAGAGGGCTCTCTACTTTAGAATCTCAGTAAAAATGACTGGATTAGGTAAAGATTTTAGGCTATGCATAGTAGCACGAGATTTTTGATTGGGTTTTTTTTTATGTTTCACTGGATTAGATGGACCTGGGAAGTTTAGGTCTGGGAAATTAGGTCAGAAATGCAAGGTGCTCTATGGGGCAAGGTAGGCATACGCTTTAGCACTCTAGACTTAATGGTGTGAGGTGTTTAAGACTGATGAGGAGCTAAGGAGGGCATGTGACAGTCATGGATCCTTCTCAAACAGTAGAAAACATGAAATATTGAATGATTTCCCAAGGTAGAGCACTGTTACAATGGATTCTACCTATCTAACTTGATAACATTCAATAAGAAGCAATGAAATGGATGATGGCATACATAAAACATGTAAACAAATTATTACAAAAGATGAAATTATGTTAAGACTCCATACCACAAGGATCCCATAAAAATAGCTGTAAATCCTATTAATCTCCTTGCCAAACTGCTTACAATGATGTACAATCAAGCTCTGAGCATCCAAGTGAGTCCAACCTTTACAAATGACTAAGAAAATACATGATATAAACATCAGAACCAATCATCCTAGCCATCAGGGTTAGAATCCATGAGAAGGGGAGTTGTTTCAACAAATTCTAAACAAAGAACTGAATTCCAGGCTAACTAACAACTTGCCTATAAAAGAGGGGAAACTGATTCATTGCCCTCAAAACAACCTTTAATCTAATGAATCTACCATATACAACTATTTAACCATAATATTTACAAGCCATGACATCAATTACAATAGTAATTCATCCACTATGAGAGAGAAATCATGATCATAGTCGAAAACTGGCAAAATAGGCATGCTGAGCAAGATTTGCTCTATGCGCAGTGCCACTGGCTCAACGCGTAGTGCCACTTTTAGGCTATGTTTGGAGGCCTTCCCGTCATCCAAATTGAGCCTATGAGATCTCATGGGAAAGGTCTTCAAGTCTATTTTCCGGAAAACCTATAAGTTTGGCATTTGGAGCTCATTTGACCCCTCCAAACGTGATTCTCCCAAGGCAGCTTCTGTGTGTCTAAGAAGTGGTAGAGAGGTCAATTTTGGAGTGTTTTTGGATCTTTTGGTGGACTAATTTTTCCTCCAAAAATTCTAAAGATTTCTAGGGTGCATTTCCTCACTGCCCTGAATCCAAAAATGTAAGCCATTCCTCCATTGGATTCCCCTAGGAAAAGCGCAGCACCACTTCTGGGTAGTTTTTCTATATATTGAATTTCAAAATTTACAAAATGAAAAAATTTACTTAAAAATTGCCCAAAATTGGTGTGAAGCACCACCATCATGTACTTTGATTGGCCAAGGAAGCCTCAGCCAACATTTTAAGTCTATCCTCCTCTTTCTTTCCATTCAAGGCCCGCCTTAACCTAGCTTTCAGCTTCTTGATTCGTATGTTGCAAATATTATTGTTGGTCCTGCAGTGATAAGCCATGTGTCTAAGCATTTGGATGTCCCTGTTGGCCTTCTTTAATAGCTCCTCAAGGTGTAGGTTGACTCTCTCAAGCCAAGTCTCCCTATCATTTTCAATCTCCTGCTCAATAGGGGTCAAAGTGATTTGTGCCTCTTTGCCACTGTGTCATTTCATCTTGAGCATTTCTAATTCCATGAGGACTTGTTTGTCACACAATTTCTTGTTTTCTTGCTCCAAATATGTGATGACATATTTTTCCCTCTCCAAATTGTTTGCCAAAGGTTGCACTTGAGCTTCCCTTTCTTGTATGATGATTTCTTTGATGGTTTCTTGATCCTGAGTCTCTAAATCAATGGTCCGAGTATCATGCTGCTCAAACTCATCATGCTCTGCTAGATCAAAGTCTCTTTCCTCCTCATCATCAAGGTCTTCCTCCTGCACCCTTTCCTTCCCTTTGTGCAGCTATTTTACCTGTACCTACTGTGTCAATGAAGAAGGAAAAGCCCCTTCCACATCCTGTGGAGCTCGCATTTTCCTATGGGTTGTTGAATAACGCAAGGTCCCTTCCACATCCCATGGAGCAAACACTTGCCTAGCAACTGCAAATAATCTCCTTGTGCCCCTCTGATTGGTCAAGTAAACTGGCACCTCGACAGTTCTTGTCTCCTTGATCTCTTTCCCCATTTCCACATGACTAGAAGGCCCACCTATTTCTTGAAACACTGATGGAGGAATTTGGCGACCCCTAAACAATTCATGAGAAATAAATGTCTCCCAAGGGATGTTGAGGAGACTAAGATGATGAAGAACAATAATTTTGATCAAGGAGTAATGATATATGCTGCTCATCTGCTGAGGGTATGGCTTCTTTTGCACTAGATAAGCCATCTTCTCAATGTTTCTAAACAAAATGTATGCGAGGTTTAACATCTTCACCCTTGTAAAATGCATGAGGAGCCTAATGTGTTATGTGTACAACCTGGAAAATCTGCCCTCACAAGTGAAATATTTGATGATGATTCTCATCAAGGGGACATACTTGTTCTCAAGCATTTGAAAGGAAAGAGCCTTTTCACTTGATTTTTGTACTAAGGTTTAATGTAAGGCTCATAATAATGTTCATCAAGATCCTGGGCCTTATACCACTTCTCACCAACATTAGGAATCATGGTGGCATCTGAAAGGAAAGAGCCTTTTCACTTGATTTCTGTACTAAGGTTTAATGTAAGGCTCATAATAATGTTCATCAAGATCCTGGGCCTTATACCACTTCTCACCAACATTAGGAATCATGGTGGCATCTGAAATGATGGATGGTGCAACTGTGAAAGTTACCCCAGCAAGAGTCACTTTGTTGTTTTGAAGATGAGCTACAAAAAGTCTTGTGAGCTCTAGGTGATATTGTACTTTCTCCACTTCTTCACAAAACTCATAGCATCCCTGATATCTAAAACATGAAACATCCAACTAAGAAGCCTGCAATTCCTTTAGGTTTGTTGGCTCTTCTCTTGTGATCTTGCCTCACTTATGAGATTTTTTGTGCTGCCTAGCTCTATCTATTGAACTGTTTCTAGCTGTTTTTACCTCTTCATATTAATGATCTTCTCTATCCATGTTTACAAGGCTGTTTGGTTGCACACCTTTAGAAAGGGATGAAGGGAATGAGTGGGAGTCTTTTGGATTGTAGGGATTGTGTTTAGGGTAGATTTAGATAATCATGGCTAAAATATGAATTCTGAGAGTGAAGGAAAGAGTTTTTAGGATGAGGGATATAATGAGGGGATATGGATGAGGGGACAAGTAGTGATGTGAAGAGGGTTTCTAGTTCTAGTGATGGGTGATGGGAAACAAAGAAGTTAGGGTTTTGTAGAGGAAACTAGGGTTTGATTTTAATCATGAAGAAAAATGTTTATGACTTTCATGTGCAAGCTAAAGATGAAGTAGAGAAGAGTAACTTACTTGTAAAGAGGAAGAGAGTAGAGAATTTGGTGATTTTTTGGTATTATGGATGATTTGGAGGCTTGCTGCTCAACACGCAGCACCTCCGCCCAGACGCGCACCGCACTGCTCTACACGCAATGCCTTTGTTATTTTGAACTGCTAAAATTCGCCAAACGCACAGCACCTCGTCCCCTACGCGCAGCACCAGCCTATTTTCTCCAAAAGCGCAGTGCCTTTCTCCCTACACAGAGCGCCTATTTTCTTCTTCCCAAACTCACTTGCATTTCAACTTTTGCTCTTACCTTTGGACTTCTTTGCTTGCAAGAAGAGCAAAATGATTTATAAAATGAAATGTGAGGGTTCATATATGAGTACAAATTTGATTTTTCACTTTAGAAAAATCCACTTTCCAATGTTCCTGGTCATTTTCAAAACTCTGTTTTTTAATGCCTTTTCTCATTTTGTCTTTGCAGGTGGATCAATGCTCATGCTGACTTGATTTTTGCATCGCTTTTTTTTTAGGTAGTATGAATAGATACTTAGGAGTAGCTGAGAACCATTACTACATATAGAAATTTTAAAATTACATAAGAAATATAAACAAAATCAAAATACTCTGTTTTCACCTCAGGGAACATGTTTTGAGGTGAAAACTACATTAGCTTTAAAAAATAACATTTTCATTAAACTTATGAATTACATGGTTCATCCTCATGTCTTTGCTGACCATTATTATTATTTTAACATCAGAAGTTGACTTTAGTGGAACCCTAAAACCTAATGAAACCAGACCCTATGACCTAATGAAATGGACTGCAGATTGAAGATCAACAAGTATAGTCTTTGAGGGAGGAACTGAAGAGAAAACAACCATCAATGGATCCATATATCATGACCTAATGGAGTGATGAAAAAATTTACAGTATGGGACTCCTACTATAAAAATGTAAAAGAGTAGATTTTGATCCCTGATGGAAGTATGAAAATATTGACACTAACAAAGTAAACAACAACAAACAATAAACATAATAACAGACAAGTTGCAATTTAACCTACTTAACAAGTCAAGAAACATTAAGCCATGGAAATGTAATATTACAAAACATGTAGGAAATCAATCGATAGTTGCATATATTAATATCAAAGAGATATCACAATCATTCATCTTGGCGTTGCAGTCTTCCTTTGACAAGACCAGGTTCCCAAACACTTCTGCTAGCATTCCATG